>NW_020769315.1:1510082-1597807 GCF_900518735.1 Pseudonaja textilis | reverse complement strand
GTGTGTGTGTGTGTGTGTGTGTGTGTGTGCTTTTATACATGGAATTCTTAGCCTTCACCTTGGTCTTCCCTGGCGACCCGCTCAGAGTGATGGTTTTTGCTGATTCTAGCGATGGTCAGGTAAACGACCTGACCATTGCTCTGAGTGGGTCACTGGAGAAGACCAAGGCGAAGACTAAAAATTCCACATAGGTGGAGCATCGCACCCCAGAAGCATCAACCAAGCAGGGGAATGAGGACATGTGTGGTTGGAACCAGCTTGCAGGAGAAGAGTTTGTTTTGGTGGGATGCTGGTGCTCGAAGCAGCCCGCTGACTCCTTTCCTCCGCCGTGGTCTGGCGCTCCATGCAGGCATAGAGAGCCATCCTTGCCCTCCCTCTTCCCAGGCTCCCTTCCCTGTTTCACCTGCCCACTCTCCCTCGCATCCTTTCTTCCCCCCACCCACCGGCGATGGCTTCTTCTGCACCTCTGGGTTCCAACTGGGGCCTGATCATGAACAGCATTGTCGGGGTTAGCGTGCTGACGATGCCCTTCTGTTTCCGACAGGCATTAATGGTTATTATATAAAATATACAGGTTGAATATTCACCTTAGGAGCAGTAGCATGGCTTGCTTGTTATATTGCTCAAGGTTTATGTTTCATTTTTTTATTCTTATTTCGTATTCTTTTTAAATTGAGTTATATTGTCTGTTCTTAGAACATCTATCCTGAATTATTGATATAAAAGAGGATAGCATATGTAAGTTCTCTTGATACATGAATTCCAAGGCTCATTATTTCTTTAATGTTTTCTCTCTGTTATATTGTCTGGTCGTGTTTGTTATAACCTGGTGCTTAGACACCTGTTCATCTGTGTGACAGGCACAAAACTATAGAATCTGGGATTAAATTTTGTTTTATAAATTGAGAAATTACAAACTATTTCTGTTCATTATTAAAGTAATCTTATATCTATATGAGAGTCATATAAATCTTGTTTCTTTTCTTCTATTTTTCCTTCCCCCCTCACCATTGCCATGGATGTTGAGAGGCTTTCCGATTGTGGAATCCAATGTAAAGAAGATTTTATAAACATATGCCCAGGTTGTTTCATATTAAAAAATGATCTTGTTGTTTTCAGCTCCAGATACATTCCTTAGGAGCCATTTTGGTGTAGTGGTTAAGGCATCAGGGTTGAAACAAGGAGGCTGAATTGTAATCCCACCTTATCCTAGTGCCTAGTCCCACCTTAGGCCCAAAGCCAGCTGGGTGACCTTGGGCCGCTCACTGTTTCACTATCCCTAGGAAAAAGGCAGTGGCAAATCCTTTCTGAAATCTTGCCAAGAAAACTTCAGGAATGTTTCTAGGAAGCTGTCAGGATTGACTTGAAGGCACACACAAAAGATAAAGTTTGCATTACATGGCTTTACAGAATAAAGAGCCCTGGAATATGTTTTTGCAGTAATTAAGAAAAAAGTGAAGTGAAATTGCCTGTCCAATGAATAAGTGGCATACATATTATAATAAATGAATATGCAGCTTCCTGAAATTCCCAGCCATTGCAACCATTGTTTAAAAGTTGCTTTTTAATAAAAAATCAATATTTTCATAAATATTTATATTTACATACAAGCCACGCCCAGCCAGTCACATGAGCACCAAGCCTCACCCCACAAATTAGGCCACACACACAGAACCGGTTGTTAAGAAATTTGAATCCCACCCCTGATTTGCACTTGCCTTCTTCAATTGCTTCATAGGTTCATTTCAGAAAACAAAATTGTACAGAAAATAGCATGTTGAAAATAATGTGGTATTGCACCTCCAGCTAATATTAAAAATTATAGCAGCAGTCTTGCTAAGGCTTGCTTGTTGTATTAAACATTACCACTCAGGTCTGTTATGGGAGCACTGTTTCAAGTCTTCCTCCTTTTCTTGCATATGATAGTTCTTCGTTGTTGGAAAACTGTACAGTAGTCCTAGAGTGAGATTTGTCTGATGATATTCGGTGATATTCGGTCTGATGATAGTCTATGGTCAGCTATGCCATAGCTATGGTCGGCAGCAGGACCAGCAGCCATGTTCAGCAGGAGCCCACGTGGCCACCAGCCCACTTCTGCTTGCTCACTGTCACAACGGAGAAGGAGGCCCAGCAACACACTGGTGCCATGGCCATGAGGTGAGGCAGGGGTGCAGGAGCCCCATGTGCCCCACACCTGCTTACCTCAGGGCCCTTGCAGCCAGGCCCTGACATCTGCCTCACCTCGTGGCCATGGCACCGTTGCAGCCATGAGCAACTACAATGATCTAATACATATCGATTTTACAGAAGACAATGTTGAAAAAGCACTACACAATCTAAAACCATCTCTATCTATTGGACCGGATGGAATATGTGCCTACTTCTTAAAAAAGCTATCCACTGCCATAGCAGAACCTCTAAGCATATTCTTGGAAAAATCTTTTAGGACCAGCTCCTTGCCTAACCTATGGTCACAAGCCACGGTCATCCCCATCTTCAAAAAGGGAGACCCCAGCCTAGTTGAAAATTACAGACCAATCTCCTTATGCTGTGTCACCTGTAAAGTCATGGAATCAATTATTAACCAATCCATTATCCTCCACTTAGAGACAAACAACCTACTCTCCAATAAACAATTTGGTTTCAGGAAAAAACTATCCTGTAATCTGCAACTCTTACACTGCAAAAACATATGGACTACACAATTTGATCAGGGCAAAGCAATAGACGCAATCTACATAGACTTCTGTAAAGCCTTTGATTCAGTGGTACATGACACACTACTCCTAAAACTAAAATCTTATGGTATCTCTGGACAACTGCATAACTGGATAGAAGCATTCCTGTCAAACAGACAACAAATGGTCAAAATTGGGAGTGTCCTATCAAATTCTGTTCTGGGACCAACTCTGTTCATACTCTACGTAAATGACCTCTGTGATCATATTAAGAGCAACTGTGTTCTTTTCACTGATGATGTAAAGCTGTTCAATACCACAGACAATACTGCTACCCTTCAAAAAGATCTTGACTATGTATCAGAATGGTCAACAAATGGCAACTTCAAATCTCAACAAATAAATGCTCTCTCTTACATATTGGCAAAAAAATGTATCAGAAAATAAAATACAAGCTGAATAGTCAAGATCTTGTTGATGATCCAAGCTCTGTAAAGGACCTTGGAATACTCATCTCTAATGATCTAAGTGCTAGAGCCCACTGTAACTACATAGCCAAAAAGGCATTAAGAGTTTCTCTGGTAATATCACACTACTAACTAGAGCATACAAAACATTTGCTAGACCAATACTCGAATACAGCTCATCAGTCTGGAACCCACATTACGTATCTGATATTAGCACAGTTGAGAAAGTCCAGAAATATTTCACAAGAAGAGTTCTCCACTCCTCTACTCATTGTAGAATACCTTATGCCACCAGACTTGAAATTCTAGACCTAGAAAACCTTGAATTACGCCGTCTTTGGTCTGATCTAAGTATGGTATATAAAATCATACATTGCAACGTCCTACCTATCAATGAATACTTCAGCTTCAACCATAACAACACAAGAGCACACAATAGGTACAAACTCAAGGTTAACTGCACCAAACTTGATTGCAGGAAATACGACTTCAGCAACAGAGTGGTCAATGTCTGGAATACTCCACCTGACTCCGTGGTTTCTTCCCCAAACCCCAAAAACTTTAACCTTAGACTGTCTACTGTTGACTTCACCCCATTCCTAAGAGGTCTGTAGAGGGCGTGCATAAGCGCACCAACGTGCCTACCGTCCCTCTCCTATTGTTTCTTTTATTTTTCTTATATGTACCCATTTCATGTATTCATAACTATGTATATACTTATACCTGTTATCTTGTAAGCGATTGTCAGTTGGTGCTCCATTCAAAATCCAAGAAAGAAATACTTAGACTCTTTGTCAGTCTGTGCTCCATTCAAAATCCAAGAAAGAAATACTTAGACTCCATAGATTAGAGGAAAGAAATCTTTTACTGAAAATTGAAGTGGTAGCTTCAGGTAAAATTCTGACTCTGAGAAATTAGGCACGCAGATCACATATACAAAGTGATGGAATTGTTCCCACGCCCCAAAGTTCAAAAGATTCTTCCAATTAAAAGTTCTGGATATGATCATGTGGACATCTTCAAGTGCTGATGAGGCCTTTGTCCATTGACCTTGGCATATTTTGATAAAGATTCGCAGTTGTGCAGAGAAAAGAAAGCCAAGCGAGAAATAGAAACCTAAAGCAGGAATTTATACTCTCCCCCCCATTCTCCATATATACAATACAAGAATATAAAACCCCCAGCTCTCTTCCCCGACAATTCCCCCCCCCCCCCCCCCCCCCGTTGCTTTATGGCAGCCAAAAGATGCAAAGCAGTAGCAGAAGATCTTGAAGGCTGACACTCTTTTAATTAGAGAAAAGGTATCTTTTACTGGAAATGAAGTGGTAGCAACGAGAGAATTCTGAATCTGAGAAAATAGGTGCGTAAATCACATATACAAAGTGATGGAAATGTTCCCACCTCCAATAGTTCAAATGGTTCTTCCAATTAAAAGTTGTGAATATCATTATGTGGACATCTTCAGGTGGTGATGAAGTTTCTGTCCATTGACCTTGGCATACTTTGATAAACGTTTGCAGCTGTGCAGAGAAGAGAAAGCTAAGCAAGAAATAGAAACCTAAGCAAGAATGCACTCTCCCCCCTCCTCATTTTATACAATGCTACTTTATACCACCTCCAGCTCACTTCCCAACTTGTCCCCCCTCCTCCCCCCATTACTTATGGCAGCCGAAAGATGCAAAGCAATAGTAGAAGATCTTGAAGGCTGACATTCGGCCCTCCTAGAAAAAAGACGTTAGTCCTATAAGAGAGAGAAATATAAAAGATACTAATTAATAATCAGGTAAACAAAATGGATACATTTCTAGGGTTTATCAGGATACTTGGTACGAAAGGCTTTGATCAGCTTAGGGGCTCTAACATCTTTTTCATTGACCCACTCAGCTTGGGAAGAAGGGAAGTGTTTCCAAGCAACTAAATATTGGAGCCGACACCTCCATTTGCGAGAGTCCAGAATTTCTTTAACTTCAAAATGTTGTTTGCCCTCAATCAGCAATGGTATAGGAGGATCAGTCTGGGTTGGTCTTAAATCGGAAGTATGTTCAGGTTTTAACAAACTAACATGGAAGACCGGGTGAATTCGCTGAAAAGTTTTCGGTAATTTCAGTTGGACCGTCACAGGGTTTACAATCCGTTCAATCATGAAAGGACTAACATACTTAGGACCAAGTTTCTTTGACTTTTGAGTGGTTTGTAGATATCTGGCAGACAAGAAAACTTTGTCGCCCACTTGATATGGTTTCTGTGGAGTTCTCTTTTTGTCTGCAAACTTATGAGCTTGATGTGCCTCATCTAATGCTTTACGAGTGACTGGCCAATTAAGCTGGAGTTGAGTTATCCATTCATCTAATGACTGGATGTTAGGCCTCTCACGAGGAAGTTCAGGTATGGGTACAAAATCTTGTCCCGATGCCACCTTGAATGGGGTAAATCCAGTACTGCTATGTACAGAATTGTTACATGCCACTTCGGCAAATGGCAATAGGTCAGCCCAATTATCCTGCTGATAATTTATGTAACGTCTAAGGTATTGCTCCAACACTGTGTTAGTTCTCTCACAGGCCCCATTGGTTTGGGGGTGGTGGGCGGAGCTTAAGCCCTGGGCAGAGCCTATTAACTTCAGGAACTCCCTCCAAAAGTTCGAGGTAAATTGAAACCCCCTGTCAGAGATTATACGCTCAGGAACGCCATGTAATCTATAGATATGCAAAATAAATAGTTTAGCCAATGTTTTTGCAGAAGGAATCTTGGAACAAGGTATGAAATGTACTTGTTTGGAAAACAAATCGGTTACCACACAAATAACTGTGTTTCCCCCGCTTTCGGGTAATTTCCCTATAAAGTCCATAGAGATTTCCTTCCACGGAGCCATTGGTCTACCTACATTTTGTAACAACCAATGTTGTAACAACATTTTGGCTTACCAGGAGGTCTCTTGGCTGATGCACAAATAGAACAGCTAGCCACATAAGTTTCAATGTCCTTCTTCAAAGTGGGCCACCAGAATTGCCGCTTAACCAAGTGTAATGTTTTGACAAAACCAAAGTGGCCAGCTGCTTTAGAATCATGAGCTTGTTGTAATATTTGGTTCCTCAGTTTCTCTGGCACGTACAACTTGGTTCCCACCCAGGCCAATCCATCTCTAACTGTCCAGTTATTCGAATGAGCCAGGAACCAATCATCAAGTTTTAGAGCCTCTTTTAATTGTGTAGTCAAGCTGTTCGTTAGATCCATTTCCTGTTTCTTCTTTTGGGCTCTAGTAACTACTGGAGCTGCTAGCTGTTTGGTTGGGACAATTGGCCGTATTACTTCCTGGTGAGCACTATTATACTGAGGTAGTCTAGATAGAGCATCCGCCATGAAGTTCTTCCCCCCGGAATGTACTTCAATAAAAAATTAAAGCGCTTAAAGTACTGGGCCCAGCGAACTTGTTTGGGGGACAGCTTCTGAGGTGTCTTTAAAGCCTCCAAGTTCTTATGATCAGTCCACACCTCAAACGGGTGTTTTGCTCCTTCCAAGAAATGTCTCCAAGTCTGTAGGGCCCAACGGACTGCAAAAGTTTCTTTTTCCCAGACTGCCCACCTTCTTTCGGTTTCAGATAATTTACGGGAGGTATATGCACAGGGTTGTAAAATCCCTTTCTCATTGATTTGTAGTAACACCGCTCCAACTGCCACATCACTCGCATTGGCTTGGATCACGAAAGGAGCATCCGTCCAGGTGCTTTAGCACTGGTTCAGCAGCAAACAGTCATTTCAGCTTTTCAAAGGCCGCTTGACATTCCATGGACCACTCCAACAGTTTACTAGGCTTTGGTTTCGCCTCCCCTTTAGATTTTAAGAGGTTGGTGATAGGCAGTGCTATCTTTGCAAAAGCCGGGATAAATTGTCGGTAAAAATTGGCGAATCCCAAGAAACTTTGAAGTTGTTTTCTGGTGCGTGGGGGGGGGGGCATTCCAACATGGCACGCACCTTCCCTGGATCCATTTCTATGCCCTCATGTGAGATGCGATACCCCAAATAGCCAATTTTCTCCTAATGGAACTCACATTCGACAATTTAGCATACAACTTAGCGGCTCGGAGTTTCTCTAGAACTGACCGCACTAGTTTCACATGTTCATCCCAAGTCTCCGTGTAGATAAGGATGTCATCAAGGTAAACCAAACCCCCCTTGTATAAATGTTCATGTAACACCTGATTGATGATCTGCATGAATACCGCTGGGGCCCCCTGTAGGCCAAATGGGAGAACGTTGAATTGGAAACAACCTATCGTGCAGTTAAAAGTGGTTTTTCATTCATCCCCTTCCTTAATTCGGACTCAGTAGTACGCTTCTCTCAGGTCGAGCTTCGTAAAAAATTTTCCCTTGGCCAGGTAGGCCAGCATGTCCTTCATCAGAGGGAGGGGTACACATTTTCCACGGAAATAGCGTTCAGGTTTCTATAATCCACCACCAAGCGCAAGAAGCCATCTTTCTTTTCACGGAACAATACTGGGGCCGCTACCCGGGGTCTAGTGGGTTGAATGAACCCACGTTCCAAATTTTTATCAATAAACGACCGCAGCTCTTCTAATTCCCGTGGTCTCATCGAGTATAGCTTCGGTTTCAGAAGTTTCACCCCGGATAAAATTTCAATACTACAATCTGTTGAATGATGAGGGGAAAGCTCATCCGAGGCCTTCTCACTGAATACTTCTTTTAAGTCCCAATATTCCTCTGGAATTTTCTCCTCCCCTTTCAGCTCCTCGGTACCCGTGGAGGCTAACTCAATAGGATTCTGAAGTTTTGGCTGAGATCGCTCCTCCCCTTCCAGCCGCTGGTCGGTACATATGCCCAATGACCCTTTCCTCCAGTTGACGTGGGGGTTCCATTTCCAGAGCCAGGGTAATCCCAGTATTAGCGGCTGTTCCCTCCCAGGGGCCACAATAAAACACAGAGTCTCTCTATGCCTCCCCATGGTCATTTCTATGGGTTCCATTATGAAGCGTGCAGGGCTGCCCCCCGCCACTGATCAATCCAGTTGGCAAAAGGCTATGGGCGTTTTTAAATTTTTTAGTCTTAAGCCCATTTTCTCTGCTACTCCCGTGTTGATTACACACCTCGTGCACCCAGAGTCTAGCAAGGCTAGCATTTCCCCTTCAGCCCCCAATGTGGGTACCCTTAATTTCACTGGAATGGACATAGGGCCCTTGTTTGGACTTACCAGGGAGTCGTCTTCCAAATCAGATTCACTCTCTTCAGAGGAGGTCGGAGGTCCCAGCTCCTCTCCTTTCGGAGGGGTGACCTCTACAACCTCCCTCGTCTTTAGCACCATCTCGTGAGGTTTCACTGGGGTTTTTTCAGGCTTGTTCCCTCCTCTTGGCGCCCCCTTTGGTTCCAACTTGGCCCGGCAGTCTGCAGCTCGATGACCTTCCTTCCCACATCGGAAGCAGGCAGTGGTTTGGGATCTTGCTGCCATCCCTCCCTTTTGGGGCTTGAGGGCTTCTTGAGGATGTGGGGGGAGGGCTTGCTCCAACCAGAGCCCCCCCGGCGTCTGTTTCGGGTTAGGCCAATTTCCACCTCTGCTGCCAGCAAGTACCACATCTGCAAATCATTTGGGTCTCTTCTGGCAATACAGCTCTGGTATACATCTTCATTTAACCCATCTTTAAATGCTTCTATCAGGGCTCCCTGGGACCAGCCTTGAATATGACACGCCAGCTCTCTAAATTCCTGGGTGTAGTCAGCCACTGATCTCTGCCCCTGATTTATGGTCTTCATCCTAATACTGGCCTTACGCTCTGCCAGTGGGTCCTCAAACCTTGCCTGGAGCGCAGTCATGAACAGGTCATAATTCAACAGCTGGGGAGCATTATCATTATGCAAAGTCACCATCCACTTTGCAGCTAGTCCCTCCAGAGCCCTGGTAACACATCTACCTTTGGCTGCTTCTGAGGGAAAATCCCCTCTGTATTCTTCCATATAGCTCCAAACTTGTGCTAGGAAAAATCCCAACTCATTGGGGTCCCCCCCATATTTTACTTCCAACAGAGGCTACTTTGGAGCTCTACGTCTTCTAGGAATTACACCTCCCGCTGGGGGCCCCGGGGCTGCTCCTGGCTGTTGCGCTGGTCCAGGTTGATTTATGGGGGTGGCTGCTCTGCTTCTTCTGGCTGGGGCTGCTTCCCCCTCCGCTCTCTCATACCTTTGTGCAGTGTGAGGTTCTCCAAGGGCCTCATTGATGAAGTGCCTGGCCTGGTTCAGTAAAAAGTCTTTTCTTTTCCTCTCTTGCCATGGCTTCTCTCTTCCACGCTGACGGGTAGTGGTGAGTCCTGGGGGGGGGCTCCTCCGGATCCTTCCAGCTGACTCCCAATGACCATTTGGGTTTCACAGCTGATTTTTCCCCAAGGTTGAGCTCTGCTAGCAATTCAGCTTCCCGTGCTTCCTCTAGCAGCAAGGAATCTTGCCCTCCAATGGCACCCAGGTCTTCTTGGTAGCTAGCTGGAGTTGACATGATGTTCAGACCCCCTCGGAAGAAATTGTATTATCTCTCCGGGTGGGCTGGTAAGTTGAGATTCAGAATAATGTCAGCTCGTGCTCCATTCAAAATCCAAGAAAGAAATAGTTAGACTCTTTTAATTAGAGAAAAGATATCTTTTACTGGAAATGAAGTGGTAGCAACAAGAGAATTCTGAATCTGAGGAAATAGGCACATAAATCACATATACAAAGTGATGGAAATGTTCCCACCCCCAATAGTTCAAATGGTTCTTCCAATTAAAAGTTGTGAATATCATTATGTGGACATCTTCAGGTGGTGATGAAGTTTCTGTCCATTGACCTTGGCATACTTTGATAAACGTTTGCAGCTGTGCAGAGAAGAGAAAGCTAAGCAAGAAATAGAAACCTAAGCAAGAATGCACTCTCCCCCCTCCTCATTTTATACAATGCTACTTTATACCACCTCCAGCTCGCTTCCCAACTTATCCCCTCTCCTCCCCCGTTACTTATGGCAGCCGAAAGATGCAAAGCAATAGTAGATCTTGAAGGCTGACAGCGATTGACAAATCAAAATAAATAAATAATTAAAATAAAAAAACAGAAGAAGTGGGCTGGCAACCATGTGGGCTCCTGATGGATATGGCTGCTGGTGCTGCCACAAGGCAGTTGTCAGGGTGTGGATGGCCTGGCTGCAGGGGGCCTTGTGGTAAGCCGAAGCGGGGCACATGGGGCAGCTCCACCACCCCCACAACTGTCTCACCTCATCTCATGTTGGCACTCCAAACAACCAGACAGAATGGATGGTCGGCCAGCTACACAGGCTCTTAAGTAGGGCTTATATTGGGGTAAGGCTAATATTAGGTGCACGTGTAAAACTAGGGCTTATTTTCAGGATAGGTCTTATTTTGGGGAAAACACAGTGTTTCCAGTTCACTATAAGCCAAAAAATGCCACAGTTCTCAATACTATAGCAATGTTATGAAAACTGGTTTTGAAACGTCATCACGTGGAAGCACTCTATTTTTAAAAATAATTTTTATTGTTACTTTCCAACTTTAAAAACATATAAATCTGGGGGGCGGAGCGGGCATCATGGCGGTACAGTGTGCGATCTTGAAGCTCCAAGATTGCCACTGATATCTCCGTTGCAGGAAAGTCCCACCGGACTTAAACTGTCCCATAGAGATGGTGACTGAGAAGGGCACATCCTGTCGATCCCAGGGACATTGCAAAGTCCCTGGTAGATCCAGGAGAAGCCTTTTTTCACACAGTGGAGAGGCAGCCATTAAAGCTGCTGAACCTGGGACAACTCTGGAATGGAAGAAAGCTGGAAAGAAAGTGTGTCAGTTTTGTTATGATATGTACAGAATAACCCTTGAGTAACAAGGATATGCACATGGAAATGTTTATGAGAATAGTTATGAATAATTATCCAGTCACACACAGATACACTAAATTGAGTTAAAGTTTACTTTAAGAAATAGCACAGTCCAATAAACGGTCCAGGTCATATACATTTAAAAGTCCAAAGAATATCCAATTACAAAGTCTTCTTACCGGTTGCCTTGTCGTTTACAGTAAACAAAAATATCAAAGTATATGCACAGCATAAATACAACAGAGAACCTTAGATAGCAACAGAATGTCAGAGAGACAGAATGTCAGAGAGAGCAAGCTATGATCTCTAGCTCCCTCTTATGGTAATTTGCAATATAATCAGAATATAGTATAAATCAATACAGTGATTTTGTCTTAAAGCTACAAAAATACATTGTTGGTTTATATATTGCCAGCCCAACTAATTGATGGACAGATTCCTAACATTCTCCCCTTTGGGTAGGTCAACATATAATACATTACATCTTTAAACTATAATTCTCACAACACGCTTTATGCTTAATTGCACCTTGAGCTTTCGTGAAATGATCTTCAATATTATGTTCAGTCATGCAGTATTCTAACTGAATCAATTTATTTTGAACACACTGTCTAACATTCAAATATCTCAAATCAGTATGTTTAGACCCTGTTTTAACAGCTAAATTAGTAGCCATACTAATTGCAGATTGATTGTCTTCATAAACAATAAATGGATCACGTACAGTAATTCCAATATCCTTCAACAATTGTTTATATCAATTCTGTACACAATAATGATAAACATGAGAATTCCACTTCCATAGTAGATAAACTAATATGTTGTTGCCTAATAGACTTCCATCCTATTAAAGCATTACCCAACATTACCACTAAACCTGATGTTGACTTACAAGTCATTATATCAGTAGCAAAACTTGCATCAGCATATGCAGTTAACACTAATTCATTACTTGGTTCTAAATATAATGAATAATGGATTGTGTGTTTTAAAAACCTAATTATTTGCTTAGCTGCTTGCCAAGGCCTTTCATTTGGTTCAGCGTTATACCTAGCCAATTGGTTTACACTGTAAGATATATCTGGTTTAGATCAATTACCCAGATATGATAGACTACTAATTAAGGATTGATATATTTCCTTATCAAACATAAGACTTTTAATATCACTATGTGTAAATTCCTTACTCATTGGTGTCTTAGCAGATTTACAATGCTCCATGTTATAGCATTTTAATAAGTGGCTAATCTTCTTGGCTTGCGAAATTTTAAAACCTTTATTTGTTTTCACTATATCAAGACCCAAATAATGCTTAATTTCCCCTAAATTTCTAATCCTGAACTTTTTCTGTTATCTATAAACAATATCATTTGCTTCTTGTTCAGTTTTAGTTATAATTGTTATGTCATCCGTAAATAACAGTAACAGAGAAATTAAACCATCTTTTTCTCTTCTGAACAAACAAGGATCAGCTATACCAGCTTCAAAACCTATTGAAACTAATTCCTTTACAATATATTTATTCCATTCATAACTGGATTGCTTTAGACCATAAAGACTTTTCTTTACTTTCCAATAATCAGTTTTTCTGTCATCCTTTAAACCTAATGGCTTTTTCATATAGATGGTATATTGTAAAGGTGCATGTAGATATGCAGTTTCAACATGGTTTATTTTACATTTATTCTTAGCTGCCCAAACTAATGCTGTTCTCAATGTATTTGCTCTCAGACTAGGTGCAAACACTCCATCATAGCCCTTATCTGACTGAGCAAATCCTTGAGCAACTAATCTTGCTTTATGGGTAATAGTCCCATCCATATCAGTCTTTATCTTATACACCCATTTGCAACCTATTGCACGCTCACCTGGTGGTAACTTTACATCCTCATATACCTCTAAATCCTTTAACAATTTTAACTCCCTATTCATAGCTTCCTGCCAAGCTACCTGATCCTTTGTAGGATACAGTTTTATTTCATTGAAGTTAGAAGGTTCTGTATTAATCTGACATACAATGCCTGCTTGAAATCTGTCAGGTGGACGACTCTCCCTAGTTGACCTCCTAGGCAACTCAGTACATGTTGTTGGCATGTCCTCTTCCTTTACCTCCCATATCAAATCCTCGTCTTCTACAGTCATAGAGCATTCTTCTATTGATGATTCCTCCATTGAGGATTCCTCCACTATCTCATCATCAATATTATTATCATCAGGATTATCGGTAAACAATGGAGTCTCAACAACAACACTATCCTGTACCTTATTATATTCCTGTTCAAGCTTTCTCCAGCCAACATGCTCCAGAAATTTAGCACTTCCACTGCAATATACATTAGTAGTACCTGGCTCCCAAAATCTAAATGATCTATGATTAGCTTCATAACCTACAAAATATAATTCTCTCGCTCTATGTTGTCCCTTTCACTTTAGTTGCGTGGGAATATAAGCCCATGCTGGGGTTCCAAATTATGTAAATAACTGAGATCTGGCTTTTTTCCATTCCAATGAGTAAATGGTAATTCACCAGTCATTGAATTCACTACGTTATTCAAAACATGGTTAGCACACATTATTGCTTCACCCCAAAGTTCCTCTGATAAACCAGAATCCGAAATCATAGTTCTAGCCATAGCCTGTAATGTTTGTCCTCTACATTCAATATATGAGTTATGTTGTGGTCTATAAGGAGCAGAATGCTTATGTTCAATGCCAGCTTTCTGTAACATGGCTTCAAATTTTCTATTGGTAAATTCAGTACCATTATCTGTTACTAATCTAATAACTTTCTGTTTCTTTTTCCTTTCAGAAAATTTTAGCCAGTTTACAAAATGCTATGTTTCTTTCTTCGTTTTCATTAAATAACAGAAACCATATCTGGAAAAATGATCAATTATACTTAATATATAACAGGCTCCACCTAAACCAGGTTTCTTAGGTCCAATAATATCAGTAAAAACAACCTCTAATGGTTCACTGGTTTTGAATCCATTTACCCTATTTGCAGGCTTTTTTCTTGATTGCAAGCACTGGAATTTAAATACTTTGTACAAGGTTTTAATTTCATACCATTAGATAACTCAACAGTTTTCTTTAGCAGTTTGAAATTTATATGTCCCATCATGTATAATAAACTAACCATCATCCAATCTTGCAGTAACGCTTTTACCCTGTTTTCAATTAAACATTTATCTCCCTGAAAGATGACAAATCCTGCTTTTACCATTGCTCTTACAGATAGTAAGATAGTAAGATAGTAAGTTAAATATCAGTCTAGGTACATATAACATCGGTAAACGTTCATTAATACATGAACAATATGCAGTACCTTCTCCAGATGCTCTCAATTTCCATCCATTAGCTAATGATACATGCTGTTTACTCTTTGTCACGTTGACAAACCTCTTTATTTTTAGTTATACACTGCAATGCTCCACTGTCAACTACCCATATATCATGGTTTACAGTTGTAGTTGTACTTGATATGGCTAAACTAACATCTTTATAAGCTCTTTGTATATTAATAGCATTCTGTTTCTTACCCTTTTTACAGTATCTGGCTATATGACCTTTAGCCCCACAAGAAAAACATTTCCTAACAATATAGGCAGTTGAAGACAGTTTTTCTTCCTGTGTTTGTCCTTCTCTGCATTGATTTCTATCTTGCCTTCTTCTTGACTCTTCTAAAAGTCTTCCAGTTATGCCAGTCAATGTAAGTTAATCTCTGTTTAAAGCTTCCAGTGAAGACACATAATCATCATAAGTTTCATCCAAAGAAGAAAGAATGATGTAAACTTGATGCAACTCTGAGAAAATCAGGTCCTTTTCTTATAGCTCTTTGTAAAGTCCTTTTCATAAACTCCAAATGAGATAACATATCATCACCTTTTATAAGACAGGCTCTAAACAGATTACGTGTAAGGAGTATGTGTGCACCCACACTATCTCAAACATAAATCTTCTTCAAAATGTCCCAACACCTAGCAGCAGATTCTTCCCCATGAATATGGACTAACTGCTGATCACTCAGTGTCAGTCCAATTATACTAAGAGCCTTTTCATTATCCTGGTTAAAGTCAGCTATTTTCTTTTTATCTTCATCATTCAATGGGTCCTAAGCTGTTACATCCGGTGGACTATTAGCTACAATCCATAATCCATCTTTACGCAGAAGTAGGCTGCACTTCATAAACCAGGAAACATAGTTTGTTCCATCCAACCGGGCTATCTGGGATATACTGGTTGACTGTTCTTGTGCCATTGGTAGTTTCACAATAAATCGCAATCAGCTGGCTGAATATGAAACTGTATATTCACACTGATTCTCAATATCTCTCTGGGCCCATAACCAATGTTATGATATGTACAGAATAACCCTTGAGTAACAAGGATATGCACATGGAAACGTTTATGAGAATAGCTATGAATAATTATCCAGTCACACACAGGTACACTAAATTGAGTTAAAGTTTACTTTAAGAAATAGCACAGTCCAATAAACGGTCCAGGTCATATACGTTTAACAGCCCAAAGAATATCCAAGGTCTTCCTTGTCTATACAAGATATGTGATGAGAAATAAACTACCAAGAGAAGTTAATATCAGATTTACTAAGAAAATAATTAAATCACAAATACTGCAGGCAGCATGTTTACCTGGCAGGAACAAAGACTCAGAATTGATAGAGTTGAAAAAGCTGAGTTATTCTATCTGGAATATTTCAGAGGAAAAGAGGAAGACACAAGAAAAGAGGAGTCGTTAACTGAATTTCAAGAGGAATGTATAGCAGTAATTGTAAAATAAGAAGGAGCCATAGGTGGTGTACCCAAGAGCAACGAGAACCAAGATCTACTAGAGCAACAAATCCTTCTTATAAAGTCTAAAATGGATGAGAGAAAACTGATTACAATAAATATAAGTGGACTTAACTCAGTTACTAAAAGAAGAAAAATATTCCATAAACCAGAGAAATTAAAAGTTGATATAATCTGCTTACAAGAAGTACATATTAAAACAACACAAACATATATTGAAACAACAAATATTAGGGAAATTATTTACAGCGTTGACACAATGTAAAAAGAGAGGAGTGGTGTTATACATTAGAGATACAAGCCCAGAGGAAAAAATAGATACAGATGATGATGGAAGGATTGTGATGGTGGAGATAATGGACAATAATCTATAGACACTTTTAATAGCAATCTATGCTCCGAATGATAATTAAGAAGATTTTTACAGGAAATTACATATGAAAATAATTGAACTGGACTATGCTAATATTTGTCTGATGGGAGATCTTAATGAAATAATTAATGACAAATTGGATTATAAAACACAGAAAACAGCAAAGAAACTAGAAAGACATTGCCAAAATCCTTCTTTCGAATGGTAGATGAGATAAACCTAAAAGATGCATAGAGAGAAATGCAGAAAATAAACAATATACTTTTTATTCAAATAGACATGCATCATGGTCCAGAATAGATATGTCAACAAAATCGCTCTCTAACATACAAGACATTGAAATAGAAACAAGTACCTGAACAGATCATAATCCAATAACAGTTGCATGGAAAAGACAAAAAAGGAGATCTAGGTGGACTCTAAACAATACGATATTAAAGGAAAAAGATTTCAAAGAGAAAATTGAGAGAGAATTGACTTTCTTCTTTAAAGAAAACACAAAAGAGGATACATCACTACAGAACCTCTGGGACACAATGAAGGCTTATACAAGAGGTTTGATAATGGATTACACAAGAAAAAAAAACAGAAAACAGAAAAAAAAACTTTTTAAAACATTGGAAGATGACTACAAGAGGCTGGAAAAAGAATTACAGAAATTTCCACAAAAAAAAGAGACATTAAAATTAAAATGGGCATAACTAAACATAAAATGGGGCTAATGGAAAAATAGCCCAAAAAATTAAAAATGCAAAACAGAACTACTTTCAAGATGCAAATAAACCAGGCAGATGGTTAGCTTATAAACTGAGAAAGGAAAGAGACTCAAGAAGGATAAATCAATTAATATATGAACAAGGACATCTATGCTATGAAAATGTGGAGAAGAAAAAAATTATTCAAGATTATCATGGAAAATTGTACCATCAAGAGAACGTCCAGGAAGAAAGAATTTAACAATACCTACAGGAAGCAAATCTGCCCCAGATACCTAAAGATATTGAAATAATGTTAGAAGGTAACATAACAATGATGGAATTAACAGAAGCTTTAAAAAAGCAAAATATTGGGAAAGCACCAGGTCCGGATGGACTGCCAGCAGAATTTTACAAGACATTTCAGGAAACGTTGAATCTTCACTTATTAAAAGTTATGAATGAAGTTATGTCAAGGAAGAGAAAACCCCAAACATGGTCAGAAGCATATATTATACTTGTACTGAAGGAGGACACAGACCCACAGCAAGTTAAAAATTATAGATCTATATCCCTATTAAACTCAGATTATAAAATCTTTGTTTCAATTCTGGCAGAAAGACTGAAAAAATACTTAAATAATGTTATTCACTCTGATCAAAATGGAGACAAATTAAAGACAATATGAGAAATTTTAGACAGGCTGGAATACTATGAGGCACATCCTGAAAAACAAATGGCTTTGATGTTTTTAGATGCACCTTGACAATGTGAGTTGGAGTTTTATACTATTACAATTGGAACAAATGGGCTTCAGTAAAAAATTTACCCAAGCCATAGAAACGATATATTGTAAACAAATTGCAAAGGTTATGATAAATGGAGAGTTAACAGACTTTATAGATATAAGAAAAGGGACTAGACAAGGCTGTCCATTGTTGCCTCTGTTTGTGTTAACACTGGAAGTGCTGAATAGGAACATCAGAGAAGAAAAAGAAATAAAAGGAATGAAAATTAAAAAAGAAGAGTACAAATTGCAAATCTTTGCAGATGACCTGGTATTCATATTAGAGGATCCACTGGAGTCAGCACCTAAGCTAATAGAAAAGATAGAAGAGTATGGGAAAGTAGCAGGTTTGAAAATAAAAAGATAAAACAAAGATTTTAACAAAGAACATATTAGCAAGACGAAAGAAAGAATTGAAGGTAATTTGGGGGATCCAGGTCACAAATATGGTTAAGTATTTAGGGATACATTTAACATCAAGATGTAGCACACTCAAGGAGCACAATTATCTTAAACTCAAACAACAGATTGCAACAGATTTGATAAAATGGGAAAATTTACAATTATCATTGATTGGGAGAATATCTACAATTAAAATGAATGTATTGCCTAGAATCTTATATTTATTCCAGACAATTCCAATTAGATTAGGAAAAGAATTTTTTGAAGATCTAAATAAAATAGTGCTAAAATACATTTGGCAGGGGAAGAAAGTGAGAATAAAACTTAAACTGTTACAAGATGCAAGAATAAGAGGAGGATTCGCTTTGCCCAATTGGGAATTATATTACCAGGCGACGAGTTTGATGTGAGTAAAGGACTGGATAACATTAAGGAATACTAGACTTTTGAATTTAGAAGGACATGACTTGCTGTTAGGGTGGCATGCCTTCCTCTGGTATAAGGGAACTAAAATGCAGGGGTATTTTAGAAGACATTATATTCGAGAAGCATCGTTTTTAAACTGGGAGAAGATAAAAAAGCAATATTATTTAAAAATTCCACTATGGTTATCTACTATTGAAGCTTTTTCTTATCCAATAATATATAAAAAGGAACAAACAGTTAGATATGGTGAGATATTGAATGAAAAGGGTGAACTGAAATCTATGCAAGCGTTGGAAGAACAAGGTGTAAAAATGAATTGGTTTTCATATTTGCAAATACAATCTAGATTTGATAAAGATATTAAAACAGAATGTATCTATGATAAGTTGACTGACTTAGATAAAATTTTGACAGGTACTGATGAAAAAGTAATTAAAAAACTTTATGGACATTTGCTGGAGTTTAAATTAGAGGAAGAACAAGTTAAAGAAACGATGATTGCTTGGGGGAATAATTTTGGATATGGGATTGACTTAGATAAATCGCAAAAATTGTGGTCTCAAAATTATAAAATGACAATGTCAACTGCATATAAAGAAAATTTGTATAAGATGTTTTACAGGTGGCACTTACCCCCGACAAGAATTGTGAGAATGTTCAAGAATAAATCGGATGTTGGAAATGTCATCAGATACCTGTTGCATATTACCATATGTGGTGGACATGCTCGGATGCAAAAAGATACTGGACGATAATCCACACATGGTGGAAAAAATGATAAAACAACATATAGACTTTAAACCTGAGATATTTTTATTGGGAATTATACCGGAAATATACAGCAAAAAATTTAAATATTTGATTGTAAATGTTTTAACAGCAGCTAGAATTGTATTTGCTAAGAATTGGAAAAGTGAAAAAATACCTATGCAGGAGGAAATTATTAAGAAAATCATGGACTGTGCTGAAATGAGTAAATTGACATTTGAAATCAGAGAACAAGAAGATAAACAATTTTATATGATATGGGATTTATTTTATCAATGGTTAGATAAAAAGACATGGTAAAGAAATAGATTAGGAAGCTTTACAATAAAAAGTTAATAGATTGATATAGAATACAATATAAAATATATAACCATTGGATGAATGTATAAGATTAAACTATAATGAAATTTAGAATATCTCGCATAAAATGATGGAAAAATAGTTTAGTCAAATGAATGATTAATGATTGATAAATACATAAGCACATGTTTGATTGACAAGATGAAAATTTATACAACTTGTGAGTAATGGCAAAAAAAGGATAGCACAAAAGATTGTAATCAACTGACACACTGTACGTATATAATTGAAAGATGGTTTTATGTTTTTATGTCTTGTTTGTATGTTTGTTTGTTGTAAAAAATAAAAACTTTAAAAAAAAATATAAATCTTAATTTTAACAGTACTGTGTCATCATTATTATATACATTGCTATACAAACTAATCTCATTATTATAAATCATTACACAAACCAATCTCATATAAATATCTACATTTATATATCTACATACATTTATATATTGTTATCTGTAACTTTCTTATTTCTTTTTATCTTTGTTTCTGTTACTCAACAATACCAATTATACCAAGTTTCATAATACTCTGACTCTTCTTTCTCTTTTAATTTTAAGCTCAATTTATTCATTTCAGCACAATCTAGATTTTTTTGGATAATTAATTCCTCGGAGGGTATATTATTTTGTTTCCAACATTGTGCATATATTATCAATGCTATCAGAATATGTAATAGAATGTATCTAATTTTCTTTCTATACTTCCCCTTAATTATCCCCAACAGAAACAATTCCAGTTTAAATTCTATTTGTTCTTCAATTATCTCTTGTATCCAAATCCTAATTTTCCTCCAGTATTTTTGGGCTACTGGGTATAACTACTACATATGATAGAAGGTACCATGTTTTCGTTTGCATTTCCAGTATATAGGATTCATATTGGGGTACATTTTAGCTAATGTCATTGGTGGCAAATGCCATCGTTAAAAAATCTTGTACATATTTTCTTTATAGGCTGCTGATCTTGTTAATGAATAATTTTTGTTCCATATTCTTTCCCAATCTGCTATATCTATATTAAATCTATATTATAAATCTACAGTATATTATGTCCCAAAATTTTACCCATGCTATTATGCATCCTTTTACTACCTCCTCTTCTAAGGCAACTTTTAATCGGTAATTATACATTTTTGCTATAAATTTCTCTTCTGGGTCTGTTAACATTTTATCTAATTGTTGCAATTCAGTGTAGATTCCATACTCTTCCATATCTTTTTTATATCTGTTTTGTAATTGTAAATATGGATACCAATCAGTGAATATACCCTGCTCTTTTAATTCCTGATTCATTTTTAGTTTTCCCTGTTCGTCTAACACTTCTCTACATCTAACCTTTTTGCTAATATCCAATGTGTTTTGGGAGATCATCGTCTCCATGGTAGATAACCAGATAGGTACATGGAAGCACTCTAAAAGGCCTGGGCACAACCAGAAAATTGTCAGGTTACAGTATATGATTAAAATAGGGTGATTTGAGTTCAATCAGGGAGGTCCAGGGGTGTGATTCAACTGGTCTAACAACCAGTTTGGTGAGTGCGTGCTTTGCACACACACAGAGGGTTTGCTACTGACCTTCTCCTGCAATCCTGCACTCCCTGTGTGTTAAACAGCTGACACGCAGCAATCTACTGTGCCGCACAAAGCAGCTGAGCTTGAAAACCAGGAAATAAAGGTCAGAATGGGTGTGTGGGCAGGCCCAGCAGCTGATCACTGGAGCAAACTAGTTCACTCACAGATGATCCTCGGAGCTACTGGTTCGGCCAAATCAGGCCGAACTGGTAGAATACCACCCCTGGATAAGTCCTATTGGGTGACCTTTGACCAATCATCTTTCAATCTCATGTATTATACAGAATTTCTGTGTGTATGTCGTGCCCCTGTTGGAATCTGATTTGGAGAGGGAGGTCAAGCAGCTGAAATGGAGTGGGAGTGTGGATCTGTTGTCTGTGGAAGAAACTGGAGAAGGGCAAAGCCTGGCTGAGCAGAGCAGGGGAGAGGTAGAGCAAGGGTGAGGTAGAGGAAGGGAGAGGGAATTCGGAGGAAGATCCAGGAACGGAGAAGGGAGCAACCTGAGTTGTGTGGCTTACGGGGGAGGAAAGGTCCCTGATTCCCTTAATTAGCTGCAGCTGGGAGCACAGTGTTTAAAAAGGGAAGTTGCGCACAGCAAACTGTTGAGAGCAAATCGTGAATTATCTGGTATTGTTGAGGCTTATCTGGGTTCCCGGCATCTTCCCAACTGTGTGTTTTGGTGGCCTTTCAAGTCTGCAATTCCTTCTCCTGCCCTGTCAAGTTAATTACTGCAGCGTGGTTTGTGTGGATTTTTATTTACAGTTTGCATGTACTTTGTTTTTGGACTGAATTTCCTCCACTTAAAGGCTGTTCTTGGGAGAGTTTTTTCTCCACCCAAAGGTAACCTGGACATTGGGGGCAAAGTTGGAGGTACTAAAGGGACTCTTACTTATGCGACTGTGTTGCCTTTGTGCCACGCCCCAGGTCATCACAGTGTATGTGGGAAGGGGTATTTAAAGGCCCTTGGAATAAACATAATAAAGATCGACTTCCAGCTGACGTCACGACAAGACCAGAAACAGTAAACTGAGGTCTCTGTTCCTGTGCTGGCTTCTCACCATTTGTGGGCTCTGCACGGAGCCAATAGCCACTTTGTAGGGGCAGCAAAGCAAAGGAGAGGCGCTCAGTGAGGTTCTGGGAGAGAATGCAACTCCCCCATGAAAACTCTTGAGCATGCTCTCTACACCACGACGGAGAGATCAACCAAGATGGCCGCTACAGAGTTGGGACAGCAGAACATCTAAGCACAATGCTGGAGCGGAGTTTGGGAATGATGTTTGGAGAAGGGTGAAAATAATTCATATTATCTTTTACCTACCCCAAAAGGACTATAACAGAGAAGCCTAAGGAATTGAGTTAGTGGTGACTTGGAAGATAGAAGAAGAAATGGAAAATGTAAAGAGCTTAAACTTTTAACATTTTAAAAGGAATAAATTTGGAAGAACACTAATTTGGAATTGGGGAGCGGACAGGATTTGGCATTGGAAGGCATCAATTTGAATGCTGGAAATAATTGTTCTAAAAGAGAAATAATATTTGATTTTCTAAAAAAAAGTGGTGAAGCTAATTTAAAGAAATGGAAAAAGGGTGGCTGTGAAACTGGACTAAAAGCGCCACTTGTTGACAAAAGGAAAATCTTGCAGATCCCTTCAAACTAATGATCTAATCAAAAGAAGAAATTAAAAAGGAATAAAAGACACTACAATAAGACCCCTGGAAGCTGAAATATATTATAATTAAAGAGCAAGGAATATAAGAGGATATTATCCCTGGAATTATTGGTGACTTGGACTGATTAACATTGGGAAATAAAGATTTGAGAATATTGATATTAAAAAAGAGACACTGGTTCATATAAACTAAAACTTACTGGATACTGGACAATTGGAATAATAAGTAATACAAAGATGAGTGACATATGTAAAGAAATAAAGATGGACCTTCAAGCCATGAATGAGATCTGGAATAGAATGTTGGATTTATGCACAAAAATACAGAATACAGAGAAAAATTCAGAAATGGCGATGAAAGAAGAAGAAGAAGGAGGAGGAGGAGGAGGAAGAGGAGGAAGGGGGAGGAGATAGAAGAAAGAGAAACCAGTGAAACGGAACAAAAGGAACAACAAATAATGCAAAAGAAGAAAAAAGAAATTGAATTTGAGATATTAATGATAGATGCAATAAATGGGGGGGGGATATTGAGATTGGAATGCTGATAAATGAAATGGCTAGGAAATTACAGAAAGGAGATCAGAAGAGGGTGGGGATAAATCTTGAGAAATGGGGAGAAAATACCAGAAAATGATTAAGAATAGAGGAAGGATTAAGGGAAAAAGCCAAAGATTATAGAAAATGGTAAGCAAGCAAAGAAATGACGAATTAATATAAAAGAGAGACTTGGAGATAATGGTTAGAAATGGAAAAGAAGGGGACTCCACATGAAGAGGTATTTTACCAGTAAAATATACAAAATAAATCTTAAGATTAACTAAGTAAAACAGATAAATGTTTATGGAAGATAAAAGTGATTAATATTTATGATAGGAAAGGGAATATTATGTGGAGCCCAACAGAGAATAGACATAACCATATAGTAGAATAATATTTTTAATGAATTATATCCTTTGTTATTCATATATATAAGGTAATGAGGTTATAATGTTATAAGGTTGATATTATTGGCTAAAAGAAAATATATTTGTGTAAAAACGAGGTGTTAGAGGGAAGGGAATATACAGAAAATAAAATATACATAACAGTGGCAAATGTAATATTGAGCGGGGTATAATAGGGGATAGTATAAATTAAGATTAAATCTTGAACGGTCAATGAATGGTATGAATAAATTAAATTGTAAACATGGTGAGCATAAGAAATATATGATTAAGGAAGTTAGAGATTGATTAGAATGTTTTTTATTAATTAAATATTTTGTTATCCACTTGTACAAGGTAATAAGGATATATTGTTATATTGCTGGCTAAAGAAAATAAGATGGAAAATATATTTGTGTAAAAATGAGAAGTTAAAGAGAAGGAAACACACAGAAAACAAAATATATTAATAAAATTGGAAAGGAGATTTAATAGGAGATAATATAAATTAAGATGAAATTTTGAATGATTAATGAAATGATATGAATAGATTAAACTGTAAACATGTTGAATTTAAGTATATGATCAAGAAAGATAGAGATTGATTGATGTAAAAGTATTAATGAGATTATAAAGAAGAAAATTTGGTAATAGATAATGATGTGATGTTAGGAAGCTGTATCTGTGACTATGGATATGACTGATTTAAAATATAAACACCTGGAACCACACTGTTTTTGTAAAGATGTATTTAAATAATTAAAAAATAAAAAAAACTTTTCATTGAAAAAGGAATAAATGTGGAGTTCTGACAGTTTAAATAAATCCCGTATCTCCTTCTTCAGATACCAAATACATTGGAAATGCCCTTCTCTACTCCATTAATAAAGTCCAGGCCAGACTTAGTGTTTGATCCTAAACCTCTTTTATACTCCTTCAATTGACCAGGATTTGTCTCTAAACAAAGAAGAGCTGAAACTATCACGAGACAGGTTAATAGCAGAGAGGGCAGAGAAGCGACGGCTGGCAGTGGAGACAAAGCGAAAAGAACAGGAAGAGCGGAAAAGGAAAGAGCAGGAAGAGCAGGAGCATATGGAGAAAATGAGAGAAGAAATGGAACAGGAGAAGAAAAGGAGGATTGAGGAGTTTCGGTGAGCAGAAAGAAATAATTATCTCCTATTTGATAAGAGAAGTTGTGGGATGCTTTCACACCCTTCCCTTTCCCACTCCCATCCAAAAACCGCCAAGAAACCATGAATACCTAAGGCAGCCTTTTCTGTCTGATTCCCCAAAATCTTTTGAAGCTTCAGAAATTAAGAACAGGCAAGGAACATCATGAACCAGTCAATGCTCCCTTCAGCTAACCCAGTGACAAGTGTAGAAATTATTCTTAGCTATCATGCTACTCCTGGAGTTATTGTAACAAGTTTTCTTGCCCCACATATAGAAAAAAAAGTAAAAAGTAAATTACAAATCCAATGGCTCTTGACGTATTTCCAAGTTAGGGCTTGAGAAGAATTGTTTCTAATTTTTATTTCTGGTCTTACCTGTTTGATCTATTATACATTCCCAGGCAATGCTTACCTGAGTCCTACTGGACTTTTATGACCAACTTTATTTTCTCTCAGTTTAAGAAAACAGCAGCTTGAAGCAGAGCGGCAGCAACAGGAAGAAGAGGCAGAAAGGGAACGACGAGCAGAGAAGGCAGCCCAAGACCAGGCCCGGCGGCAGCAGGAGGAACAGCGTAGGAGATTTTTGGAGATACAGAGGAAGAAGCAGGCACAGGAACTGGAACAGGCAGGTAACCTAAGACAGGCCATGATGTCAGAGCCAACCCCAGCTCTGTGGAAATCCTTAGCAAGACTGTCATGGGATTCTTTTAAACTTCCTAGGAAATTCCAAAGTGCCTGGCTTTGTGATACTTGGGGGTCGCCAAGGAAGATAGCAGGGCCCACTCAATTGAAGTGCTACTTTAGTATACTTTGTAATGCCTTTTTAAAAAATAAAGTGTATTTGTGTTTTTTTAAATAGAGGAATAATATTACTAAAAATTGCCAATCGATTCAAATATATCCATATCCCTTTCCTATCCTTGAGAAATTGCCCCACCTGTTTTTAAAAAATCAGTCAAAATCTCATTTGACTACACATACTGCTTTATTATTACCACTTCCCAAATTCAAAACAATACTCAGAGGATGTGGGTAAGGAAGAAAACCATAAGGAAAGAATAAATTCTGAATTCAGTTATTATTCCTAGCATATGAACACAAATGTCATGACATTTTACTAATTTAGTGCACATTCTAATAGACAAGTGTAAAATATTTCCCAGTGAAATATTAACTTTCTAGTAAGATGTCAGTAAGGCTCTTGTGTCATTTATAGTAAATTAAGCTTTTTGGGTGGGTGGTGTCATTGACAAATTTCCTGGATTAAGAGGGAGGGAGATGTCAAAATAGAAGTATTTGTAATCAAATGCTAGAATCAGGCCAAGGAAGGACAGTTGTTTCTGTAGTTTCACCTCACCGTGAAAAATTATTTACTGTAATTTATAAGAAATATCTATATATTTTGTAGAAGCTTGCCATTATTGTATGTTTGGATATTTCAAATGGTCTTTTGAATGGCTATGGCTATTGCTATCTCAGCAGCACCTCTCAAAGGCCAAGGATGGTCCTCTGCTTGGAAGAAACCACAGTAGTATTCCCATTTTAACAAAGTTTTACTTTTTGTTTCAAGACTGTTTTCAATTCCTCTCTCCTTGGTTCTGGTCTCCAATGGAATTCTTAGGCATTTCTCTCAGCAGTTCAGTTCAATGGTAGTTAGAGGCTAAGATTATTGAATCAATGAATATGAGCTCATTTAACTCTATAGGAAATCCGATTGCTGATGTTAAATACACCATGCACACATTAGGCATGAGTACTTTGACCACATCATCGTTTGTATGCATATTTTCCACCTCCAAGCTGTATAAACTTAAATGCTTAGTGGATATAAGCAAATCCGGTGATGTGTATTTGTGTAATGAGGGAGGGTGTGACCTAAGGAGACCAACACCCTATATCAAGGTGTGCATAATTATTAGGCAGCTTCTTTTCCTCAGGCAAAATGGGCTAAAAAAGAGATTTAACTGACTCTGAAAAGTCAAAAATTGTAAAAAGTCTTTCAGAGGGATGCAGCACTCTTGAAATTGCTAAGATATTGGGCTGTGATCACAGAACCATCAAAATGTTTGCTGCAAATAGTCAACGAGAAACATGTTGAGAAAAAAAGACACACTTAGCTGCCAAAGATTTGAGAAGAATCTAATGTGAAGCTACCAGGAACCCATTATCCTCCAGTGCTGCCATATTGGATAACTCCAACCTATCTGGAGTGCCCAGAAGTACAAGGTGTTCAATGCTCAGAGACATGGCCAAAGGAAGGAAGACTTAAATCTTACCACCGCTGAACAAGACACATCAGTTGAAACTGGGTCAAGAAATATCTAAAGACAGATTTTTCAAAGGTTTTATGGACTGATGAGAGTGACTCTTGATGGATCAGATGGATGGGCCCATGGCTGGATCAGTAATAGGCACAGAGCTTCACTTCGACTCAGATGCAAGCAAGGTGGAAGTGGGGTACTGGTATAGGCTGGTGTTATTAAAGATGAGCTAATTGGACATTTTTGGGTTGAAAATGGACTCAAAATCAACTCCCAAATCTAGTGTCAGTTTTTAGAGGACACTTTCTTCAAGCAGTGGTACAGGAAAAAGTCTGCATCTTTCAAGAAAACCATTATTTTTATGCAGGACACTGGTCTATCGCATGGATCAAAGTACTCCACTGCACAACTCTTTAATTAATTTTCAATATTTTATACTGCTTTTCATAAAAACAAAATAATTGTTATAAATATAATAAATTGTATGGTAATTTAAACTAGTAAAGATGATAAAATCTAAAAACAATTTTAATGTTAACAGCAATACAACAGCTGAAGGAAATGCCTGTGTGGGCATAAGTGTTCAATTTCTGGTGAAAATATCAAAGAGTTCAACTTACTACCAGCTAGAGGTTTATTGTGGTTCCACTTCCCAACACTCCTTGTTTTATCTCTACAAGAGGCAGATTCGGCTGAGAGTGAAATTGGCCTAAGTTCATATTTTGTTTTTTGAAGTTTTATTTATGCCCACTTCCTTTGTTCAGTCCCAACATTACACTAGAACTGTTTATTGTTTGGCACGTTTCCTTTTGGTCCTCTAGCTTTCCAAACTGCAAAATATTAATGTTTTGCAATAAAACATCTAATTAATCATGCACTTGAGGTTTCCCCTAAATGCAGAGTTTTCCTATCTTTTCACTTCAGTTACTTTATTCCTCCTGAAATAGAAATAGCTAGTAGCTTGCTTGCTTGCTTTCTCTCTGTTCCTTAGAAGCAGAAAAACGCAGACAGAAAGAAATAGAAATGCAACTGGAGGAAGAACAGCGACAGCTAGCAGAGATGGCCGAGGAGCAAAGGTTGGAATATGAGAAGAGGAAAAAGGAGAAAGAAGAGAAAATGAGGCTTGAGGCTGAGGAGAGAAGGAGAAGAGCTGAGGAAGAGGCTAGAGTTGCTTTGGGAGAAGCAAGAAAGCAAGCGTTATTACTCTCAAGGTATACAGAACTTCCTAGGAAAAAATTATTCTTAATAGTGAATTATGACAGGATGCCTGTTTTCAGCTGTTATAGCATTGGATCTACGAGAAGCCCAATTTAATGTTAGATAACATCAGTCTTCCTCTTAGCCTAAGTCAGGGGTATCAAATTCAAGGCCCAGGGGCTGGACCTGGTCCACGCGATGCTTAAATCTGGCCTGCAGGGCTGCCCTGGAAACATTGAAGGACTAGGCCGTGGTGCCTCTGCCAGCAAAAATGGAGCTTACAAGGGATTTGTGTGGTCCTCCCAAGCTCCATTTTCGCTGGCAGAAGGTTGCAGGCTGTCCCAGCTGAAAATTGAGCTCAGGAGCCCATTTTCACTGGCCGAGCACTTGGGCCACCAGACACCAAACATGAGGGATGGCATGCTGGCCACGCCCACCCTGGCCACACCCAGCCTAGCCCTCCCCCAAGGTCAAACAAAATCCTGATGCAGCTCTCAATGAAATCAAGTTTGACATCCCTAGCCTAAGTGAACTGAATCACATTTCTAGATTAGAACCTCTTCCTTTATCCAGTAAATACAGTATTATCCACCAGTCACATTACATTGACTGAGGCAGGAGCAATGCTCAGTCTTTACCCCCCAAAAAATAAATGGATAGGTCAAGGATCAGGCTAATTTCATAAGCAGAAATCATCCATGAAGCTGTCTTTCATTTAAATGTCCAGGTATCCAGTAAGTATTCATTGTAGTGTATTCTGCCCCTTACTAGTAAATATGCTCCTATAGTTTGTGGTAAGAATGGCTTTTTCTAAGAAATACACTTTTGCCAATTGATAATTAATGCTTAATGTTAATGGCAGTGAATTTCCTGTAAAATTCTCCCAAATGTTTAGCTGCTCCCAAATGCTATGGCAAGAATTTTTAGTGGAATACATACTGTAATTCTTATTTTACAAGTTATAAATTGGCGATTATTGCATTAATGCTGCATATTGCTTGAGATCCAAGATTTAAGAAAGACTGGGTTTGAAACTAGTTTGTCCATACCTGAAGGTGTCATGTAGAAGTTCTTCTGTGTCCCAACAAGGGATGAGTTCTAAGAAATCCCTTGCCCCTTTATCTTCCTTGTTCAGCTAGGGACTGGTCTTTGCTTTTCAGCCCATTTCAATTTTCCGTATCTGTTCCCTATAATCTTGTTAAAATTACAGATTTTCTTTTAATTTATATGGTTCCAGACAAATGGCAGAACTGGAGAAGGAGCAACAATTTCAGTATCAACTACTTGTAGAAGCCTGTGGACTAGATCGAAGACAGGATATTTCACGTCCGTGGGTTTATTCCTACTTCGAGCGTTCTTTTACAACAGAAGATGATTAAAGTCCTAAGCCATCCCGAGATATCTTTTTGAGTAGTTATAAAAGCAAACTTGCATTCTGACAGGTTTTTTTGACAGACTAAGAAGTGAAATATAGAACTACTAAATACTTTCCTTCAAATTTTGTCTGATCCCTAAGAAAGTGCTGATATATCTAGACAATGTTCTAAACAATTTAACCCATACTGGGATGTGTGTGGGTATATGTAAATATAATCTATTTGCTGTTATTGCAAACATGGTGCATTTCCTTTAGCACTGACCCCAACCATAGTCAAGCTAGCTTGATAGGTGGTAGTAAATGTCATCTGTGGGTCCCGCTTTTGATTGGTTCCTATGCAGTTTCATCTCTAAACTTTAAATTATTTTTTCTCTACCCTTCTAGCTATTTCATTTTTAGGCTATAAAGTAGGCTCTTTCCTTTGAAAACTCCTAAGGTATAAGAGACTGTCTTTAAGGTTATAAATCTCGAGATTAAGACATGAACTATATTTTTGTTTTGTAAAATAGAAATATAGACCTTCCTGATGAATAACATGTTATATACTGTATAATAACATGCTTTCTGATGAATAACATGTTAACAAGGTGGTCTTCAGAAATAGGGGCCTTGGGATTTCTATTTAAGAGACAGCCTATGAACATGATTCATACTCTCATTTCTGAGTGTTTTGTGTTTTAACTGTGAATTAATTTTTATGATCCTAGAAATTGGTCTGGTGTAACGTACTGCTCAGGTGTAAGGAATTCCCAGCTGTTCAAGTTCTTCTTAAAGCAAATTCAGCTGGCTCCCAAATTTTCTTTCAGACTAATTATGCTATTTTTTTTAAATGAGTCTTATTTTTAAGTGTTTAATCTTTAATAACTATAGGTTTTATTGTAGACATTTAAAACTTTTCTCTTGCAAACTGCTGCCCGCCCTCTAGAAGAAACATCAACATAAGGGGCAAATAATCAAGAATCACATTACAAATCCTTCCCACTGACTTCATTCAAATATTTAATGCTAAAGATATGGATAACACTTAAGCCCAGATTTTGATTTTTGAAAACAAGTTTTAATTTTTAAAAAAAGTTTGGCATGCGTACAAAAAGGCATCAGAAGTTGGACATGGAAACTACAAGCATTGGAGAAGATCCATTTAACACTTTACAGTTAAGTGCCTGAAAATTAAATACAATTAAATGGTTTGTTAAAGAATGCTTAAGAACACTGCAGTCTTAATTTCTGACCTTTCCCATTCCCCTGGCAACAAAAATAAAGCCGAGGTAGAGCAGTGTTTCTAGTCCTGCCATCAATATTGCAAACCTGAGCTAAAGAATCTTTCTAGCATTGACAGGTTTTCTATGACAGTTCTGCAATTGGCTAAAAGAGATAAGATAGAAGATTTTGAATTAGACTTAGGGAAAAAAATCAGTTGGGAAAAAAAAAGTTTTGTTGATCAGGCCTCATTACAGAACACTATTTCATATAACTTCCAAACATGAATAATTTATTTCCAGAAAATTAACTTATTTTCAGGGGTACTTACACTCTAAGATTGCCAATGGGAGCTGTCTGAAAAATGAACTAGTTTAGTGCATGCATATGGGATGCATGTAATTCTGCAAAGTACCTAGGTTTTCCAATATAGATTACAAGATAGTGTTAACTTGTATTGAAATCAATACATTTATTGTTATTCATATCTAATTTGAGTCCCAATATTTTCTGTGATTCTCTGTAATTGAAGAATTGGTACATCCCTGTTTTTTAAACACCACTGAAGATGTTTAGATAGCATTTTCATTTTTTCCATATTTATTCTTCATTACTTTACCATTAATTTTCAGAGTTCTGGAGCCACACATAACAAAATACAACTTCCGGTGAAAGATAAATTCTTGATTTCTACTTATACACTGAGAGCAAGTAGCAGGGAAAGTGCTAATTCTCAAAAGTGAATCAATTTTTTTCCTGTGTAACATCCTCCAGCATCGATAAGAAATTATCTTCTTTAAATATTCTTCACTAGTTTTTCAAATAATCTTCCAAATTTAAGTCTTAAAAGAAAATGCAGAGGTTTATGAATTTGTTTCCTCTTATTTATTTAAAGGGAAGCCAATACAATCTATGTTCATTGAAAAACCACATTCCAGGCAAACAGGTACAACATAAAAATCATAACTCTTGTTGCATGAAGATGTACATTAATTAAAACTTTCCTAGGATCTTCTGTTGACAAAACCCCAAACAATTTCCATGTTATCTTCAGTGAAGCCATTCCAAAGATAATATTACCATAAAGAAACTACATTTTTGCCATCAGTATTTGGCTACTTCCCAGTAAAATCTACAGAAAACTCTTCTTAATATTAGGACGTAATCCTTCTGTTTATATTTCAAAAAGTTTCCATATCTTCTCTTAAAATCCACAAATAAAAGTCACACACCTAAATTTCAGGCCAACATGAATAGTAGAAACCTCTGCCTACTGCCAAATAGCCAACGCTTGGACACATGACCATTGCCAACATGTAACTGCATGTGTAGACAGTTGCTTTTCTAAAGAGGAAATTGGAAAAATTGGGAAGTACAACTGTAGTAGGATCACAAAAGTCTGACACAATGACAGTGTATAATGAGCACAATAATTCAAAACAGACAACTGGAAATAATATTTAAAACATAGGAATGTGGCGTTGGTTTTAATTCAGTGTTATATACCACATTACAAAAGAACTATTATTTAAAAATAAAAAAGGATAAAGGGGAAAAAACAAACATTCTAAATTGTTGAATGGCCTCCTGTCTGTTCCTGATAAACCTCAATCACATCTTCTTCTTCCATTCCAAGCTGTAAAATAAGAACCACAATTTTATTTTTAAAAATCCAAAATATAGAGCCATATTGGATGCTCACCATGCACATTGGTTCCGTGGATTTTCTGCAGAAGAAACTAGCAGCAGAGTTAACAAATAAGTAAACAGTGCATATATAAAGAGATTCTCAGCAAGTATCGGGTTTACTAAAACTTTATTTTAAAAAATAAGTATGCCACAATACACAATCATTAAATATCTTATACCATAAAGCATGGTTTAAGCCCTAATTTTAAATTAAAATAATTCCATACATATTGGTAAATTACTCTTTGGTAATGTCTTCTGCACTATATTAAGATAATTATCAAACTGTTTATATAAGCTATAGAATGATGTTTCACTTTCTCCATGCATAAGAGACTTCTGTGAAATACAGTGCTGTTTAATGATAGTATAGTTATGAGCTTGGTTAAGATGGATGATCATATAAAATTTTAAATAAATGAATAAATAAATGTAGAGATTATAAATATTTTGCAGAGCTTGGGTAATAATTTCCTTTTAAAACATTCTTAGTCACCTAGAATCACACACCTGGGATGGATGGCAAATACATTTAATAAATAAATGATTATAGAATAAAATAAAAGGCCATTCTCATGAGCTTTGTGGATAATGTAGGAAAGATGCAGGGTGGTAAGGTAACTCCAGGAACAGCATCTACGTTTTATTGTCTTGTCAGTTTTTTTAGTATTATCAGTTCTTATATATACAAGTGGTCCTCACTTGACAGTAATTGGAACTGGAAGTTCTTCTCTAATTGATGGAAATGCTGAAAAAACATTTAATAAGTTACAATTTCTTGGGAAATTGCAATAAAATGGTTTGCCACTGCCATCTTCTAGGAAGTTTTTTTAACTGTCCTGTCTTGCCTACAGCTGTACATTTTCTGAAGATTTCTCTATCATGTACTAGTCAGGTGTGAGCCTCCTTAGTAGATTAGATCACTAAAGTTGACTACTCACTCTCAACTAGGAAACAATGCATATTGTTCATATATACTCAAATCCCCAAAATCGAATTATATTATTTATCTAATAAAATAATCCAAACTGTATTGTGATACCAATTTTACTTATATTTTAGAGGAACACAGGTTGAATCCAAAATTCCAAATATGAAAGAAAGCAGATAAAACAGATTCTCATGCACCCTGCCTTCCAATTTTTAAAGACCAATGCATTTCTCCTTAATTTGTTTCCCTAACTTCTAGAGGAAGATTTTTTTCCTCCAAAAGATGAACCAGCACGTACCAATTTAATAGATAAATTTTGAAAATCAGTTTATAAAATGCAAATGTTACTCTACTATTTTATTTAATTTAGGTAACATTTAAAACTATTCAGTTTTTAGAAAATATATTTTAAAAAATCAAGGACGAACTTTTAAAAGCTCTTTACAAGAGATCACACAGAACTGTCATACTAATAATCACATGGACTGCACCTGCAGTAAAGGCTTCTTAATAGCACCCTGCTATCTTTAAAATATCTGGACCTCATTTTCTGGAAATATTACACATACAAGCTTTAATTTACAATTCAAACAGAGCTATATAAATACTTAAAGGTTTTAACTAACCAACTTGAAAATAAGTTCTGTAATATAATGGGACATAATCTTTACTTATTTGAATCCATTTGCGTCATACAGAACAATTTTAGAGCCACAATTTAACCTTCAAAATGCGGCCTTTCAGGCTATGTTTGTTTCTGTAATTTTGATCAAAATTTATTCACCATTCTACGCTCTAATATACCTACAGGTGAAAAATGACTAGATAAACTATGTACCAGAGGAAATATATGTACAATAGATATCTAATACTTTATACCAAGGGAACTTTTAGAATTTTTTAAGATCAGAGAATCTGTATCACTTTTTTCTTTGCCAGAAAATTAAAATGTAAGTTTGAAAGGTTAATACTATCCAGTCAAATTTTTTGAACAATTCTGGAGAACCTTGTCAAACATGAAGATGTTAAAGCATAGTTCACATTTGGACATATGGAAGTAGGGGTTGCTTTTCAAGAAAACATGTCTTGAATATGGTTGGGTAGTACAAACTGTTGAGTACATTTACTGATAGGAGACATCCAGTATCTAATTTAGTTTTTCTAGAACCTTAATATGTATCAATTAAGAGCCTGGTACAAAAGATATTTACAAATATCCAGAATTTTGTTTTGTACTACAATAATTGAAAAGTGCTGACAATTCTTCAAAGCAAATGACCACTCCAGGTTTCCTCAAACTTGTTCATTTCAACAATATAATTTAAAATGGAAATTCATTTTGTTAAATAAATTCATTTCTACTCTTAAGTAACCAGGATTGGATTGTTTGCTTGTTTTAGGTCAATCTAACTATTTCGAATAGCTATTGCCAAAAAGCTATACAATACTGACATAACTACAAACAGTATTAGGAATTGATCTCCAAGAATACTTACCTCTTTTGGAGTATGATTATCAGTAATTCTCTGACCCTCAAAGAGGAACCTGAGTGAATTCATTGGAACTCCCTAAATGAAGAGAAATGGAGTCAATTTTAACTGACTGAACAAAAACCCAGATATTCACTACCGTCTACCATCCATTTGTTTATTTTAATTTTATGCAGTAATATATTCAGTCAGGTGCAGAGGAACATAAAAACTGAACTTCTTATATTTGACATCATGTGAGCAAGGAAAACTTCAAGTTACAAACCTGTCTCTGACAGTATGATTCTTTAAGTTTCTTTAGATGCGTTGTCATTTTCACCTTGAAGTGAATTTCACTGCTGTCCTGCAAATTGAACACAAAATATAATAATTCTACTGGTACATAGTATTAAAATGGCACTTATTATAGATATGTAAAATGTTTTGAGCTTGGATCCAATACTTTTTTCCTTAAATATGCTTGAGATATAACAAATTGTGTCATTCCACACCTGAGTTTCACATTTTCTTACATCTCTTTCTTAAATTGCTCTTTCTTAAATTCTTTCACACACAAGAGATTTATTTCAGAAGTTGATGGATTAACATTTTATTCAATTTTTTCTTAAACAATCCTATTTTAGCCAATAAAAGAGATTACATCCCTAATGCCACTAGTTTGCAATAGGGTTAGGAATAAAAATCTTTTAAAACTCATGTTCAGTGATGTTCAGTGAAGAACTATTTTGGACATAAAAGAGACTGCAATTTGCCTGAAATCAGGTTTAATTGTTGATTCTTATTAATAAAAATATTTTAATAAACCCAACTTTTCTGTAGGTAAAGTGTAAGTAACTTAGTATAACTTAATATAGAATTGGTAGGTAAATGTAATCAGATTTTTGCTGTCAGATTCTTTATTGCCACTGAATTCATATTGAAATATAAGCTTGCAAGTATAATCTTCCATTGTAAAAACTATGTTAAAAATAAAACAAATTATGAGGGACACAGTAACATTTTGTTTCGAATTTGCAACAAAACTTGAAACGTTTCAAATATTTTATTATAGGGAACAATCACAATTTTTGTGACTTTAAAACAGAAAAACTCATAACACATTGATTCTTATTGTTTATTTTTGTTTGATTATTTTTTATTTTATAACTTGTTTATTTTCAACTTATTTATTTTAGATGCATGCATATAAGAATGACTAAATCTATTTTGGCTTCTAGAATTTATAACTTGTATAAAAACAGGAAGCTCAAATTTAATACAAAATCAGCCTCCTGATCATGATAGGACTTAAGAAATTTTAGAGTCCTCTTATGCAAGAATACTTTTGTTTACAAAATACAAACACCATTTGCTAGTCTACATATATACAGTACTACATTAAATATATTTTAGTAGATAAAAAAGGCAGATCCTATACTTGCAGGAAAATATTAAAAAGAAAAAGAACTGATATACTATATAACTCTACCTATCTATATGGTTATACGTGTAAAATTAGGAAGGATAAGCTAGAATAGATTAGAACTCACTTGCCCAATGACCTTAAGTTTAATGTATTCGCCCTCTTTTTTATCACCCAAATCCTCTGCTGAAGGTTTGGCTTCCTGTAATAAAAAATGAAACATATACAGAGACAAAAATGATAACTATGATTATATTCTTTTCATGATTCTCTTTTTTGCATATTAAGAGTAAATTTGTTCATAATAAGGGTTTTCTTTGGAATTTCTTCAAGCTCTTTTGTCTTCAGACAAGATTAGAGGGAGAGGAAGAACATAAAATAAACTCAACATGACTAGATTCATTAATAAAAACATAATGCATCTGTTAACGCTATAACTAAGATGCTATAAAGTACGAAATGATTTCCAAGTTTTAGAGTTCTGATTTCATTTATTTTATGGTTGATTATATTTTTTAATAAAGCAGCAATTCAGAGCTTCAAAAAAGACTCTAAATTCCAATTTTAATTTCTATATGACAAAAATGTAGCTAGGAAACTGAGAGGAAAAATCATTGAAGATCAAATACTCTCAATAAGCAAAATTATAGCTATCTGGGTGCTTGGTCCAATCTGCAAAATCTAAGAAATGATTACAGGTAGTCCTTGATTTACAACCACAATTGAGCCCAAAATTTCTGTTGCTAAATGAGACAGTTGTTAAATGAATATTGGCCCATTTCACAAAATGGCCAGAGTTGTTAGTGAATCACTGTAGTTGTTAAGTTAGTAACACAGTTGTTATGTGAATCTGACTTCCCATTGATTTTACTTGTCAGAAGATGACAAAGGTGATTACATGACCTCAGAACAGTGTAACTGTCATAAATATGAACCAATTGCTAAGCATCTGAATTTTGATCATGTGACCATGGGGTCGCTGCAACAGTCGTGTGAAACATGGTCATAGGTCTCTGTTTTCAGTGCTGTAGTAACTTTTAACAGTCACTCAATGAACTGTTGTTGAGATCAATGTGACCTATGACCAGTAGTCAATACCTACAACTGTTGCAGCATCATGATCATGTGATCAGAATTTAGGTGTTTGACAACTGGCATGTATTTATGACAGATGCACTGACCTGGGGTCATGTGATCACCATTGGTAACCTTCCCAGCCAGCTTCCACAAGCAAAACCAGTGGGGGAAGTCAGGTTCACTTAATGACCGCATGATTCACTTAACAATTGGAGTGATTTGCTTAACAAGTATGGCAAAAAAGGTAATAAAAGGAGGTACAAATTGTTTAACAACTGCCTTGCTTAACAACAGAAACTTTGGGCTCAATTGTGGTCGTAAGTGAAGGACTACTTGTACTTGCTCCTTTCTCAAATCACAAGATAAAATATTGTTAGCAATAAAGAAGCCTAGCCTTTCTTTACTTCAAAACATAGTTAAATTACAGCTTATTTTGCAATTAATAGTGAATAAGAGGCTTGTTAGTCACAATCTATATGCAGACAGAATGTACAACTGCCTAAAGGTACAGTAAATACATAAAACATAAATACATAGCCTACTTATTCACTGAAAAAGCTATTATAATGCCTAATTAAATGTAAATCCCCTTACTTATGCTTCTCTGAAGTGGAGAGTTAGACCTCCAAGTTTCAATTTTATATAGATCAAAAAGTACAGGCTATTTATTTACATTGCTTTTAATTATCTTCTTACTGATTCAGTTTCATTCTTATTTAGTATATATTCTGAAACTTTTAAATTCTAACTGTAAAAGCAATTCCATGAACTACTTCAATGAAATCACAGACAGATCAGTTAGTTCTAAGTCTTAACTGATTTTAGAGGTTTCCAGTATTTAGTGCACTGAAGCCCTGTCCCTCCCACATTTCTAGTTCTCTGAGTAGAAAACATGTGAGGACAGTATTTGGTATCTTTCTCTCTGACTTGGAATGTAAATTAAGTTATACAAACCAGAAAAAATAATAAAAACAAGCAACATCACATACATATAACCAGTACTATTTTCTTTTGATACTGAAGAAAATCTGAAATGCAGGACTACCGACTGACATGGCACTGAAGTAATAACATCACTGGCTGAAATATTTAGAAAAAAAAATTAAGAAAAAATTAACAGCCCAATTTCTTCCCCGCTTCAAAAAATACGGATTCCCTATGCAAATTCATAAAACAGTCGAATTGCTCAAATATAACACTTTATAATAGCATTATATGAATGAGCCCTGTGTCCATGCTGAATCTCTATTTGCTTGGAAGGAGACTGGAAGTTTGCACAACTATATTTAACACTTTCCAATTACTATTTCTGAAACAAGTCAATTGTTGTCACTATATTGTTTTTAAAATAATCCACGATATGGATTAATTGCATGGAAGTGAAAATGAAAGCAACCTTATGTAAATTGCTGCTCCCACTTCCATGAAGCAAAGACTCATAACATTAAGATATAAGCTAATGTTATGATTAAGACACTCTAATGATAAAACTGGCCCATTATGTTTAATTTGTTGGACAAATTCAAATTTGAATTAATGGCTAAACAGAGCCTTTCTATTTTTACTCCATCTGGCCACCGCATGGATTTGTTTTTTGTTCAAATAATGTCAAAGCTTATGCAATTAAAAAAGGCTATCCTGCCAAAACATGCTTCAGGCAAGCCAAACAGGAAATGTCAGGTCGTGTGAACAAGTCTTGATGTTCCCGGTGCAAGCAGCAGTCTTGCAGAACATCTCAAAACAATGGTTCATTTACGATCATCGTGGCCGTTTCTAAAGAAATTTCGCCCTTTTCTGAGTCAGACTGTAATGAAAGGCGCATCGAACGAGAAGCGGGATCGTGGAGAGGAAACAGAAACAAAAAGGAGCCCAAACAAAAACTTTGGCCTTTTTATTTCTCCCAATGGGTTTCCTCCAGAGGAGCCAACTCCGATCTGTCTCCTACGCTCTACCGAGAGGGCATTTCGGGGTGATTCTATTTCATGGCCCGGAAACACGTTAGGAAGGCTAAACCCGGGGCACGAAACGGATGTGGAGAGGCAAGCCGGGGACCAAGCCGGCCTAGGTTCACCGGGGGCGGGGGGGGGGTTGCCATGCCTTTAAGCCCCTCCGGCCGAGGGGACCCGGGTTGTTGTGGCCGCCTGCGGAATGCCCGGGCGGTTGGGGCGGCCGACTGCGAGCTGCTTCCTGCCCAGCACGAGCCTCCCACCTGATCCGACATGTCTCCCTCGCAGACGCAGCCGGCCCCTCCGCCACCCCCGGAGAAGCGCCTCGCCGTCGCCAACACCGAGAGCACAACACACAGGCCGGGCGCGGGCAGGCGGGATTTCCTCTGCGCCTGAGATCACTTCCCGCTCTCCAGGCACAGCCCACAGAAGAAGCGCAGTGCAACTTTGCTCCGCCCCCGCCTAGGACTCCGGAACAGTTTTGCGCGAGTTCCAGAGCCGCTCACAGCCCGCTCTTTGCAGCGTTTACGACAGTCGCAACTTAGTTGCTCCGGCTTTGCGCACGGCCACCTAGGAGCACTTACGTCTTGCACCTTTTCCATATTTGCATCGTCGCACATCTCTTTCCTTTGAAGTTGTATACTGTCCTTCCTAACAGTAGCGAGATTGGAAGGCAGAAAGCCGCGTATTTTCCAACTTTGCTGAAAAAGACCAGCTACTGATTTACTTCTCCATCTTGTGCCCAGGTAGAGAGAATGTTATGAGGAACCATCTACCGACATTTTAACCATAACCAGGACACAAAAGAGGGGAGCTGCAACCCACATGGTTGGACGGCAGAAGGAGTTGCAAAAAAGACACGAATTGCATGATGTGATATTTTCATACATTAATATGCAAACCTGAAAAAAATACAGCAACGCAGCCTGTCATGCAGATAAAGTTACCACAGCTTGCATGCCTGCTAATTTGGTACGGATAGGTGCTGCTAAGCAACAACCAGAGTTCCCTTTTCTCTTGTATAGCATTAGACACTGGACTTCCAAGCAGATTTATTACTATAGAGGATATGTGGCTATTCAAGTTGTGAAAAAACATGGTTGGCTGACATGCTGAACCATCTTCTAGTTGTCATAGCAACTGCAGACTTCGAACTTCAATGCTATGTTCTACTTTCTCCTTCCCCCCTATCCCCCCCAATTTATACAGCAGCTGAAACATGAACATTTGCCATTTGAATGTCATGTAGTTGGACTTTCTAAAAGCCTAATTTTAACACGTCAAACTAATTGGGGAGCAGAACAGCAGGAGTTGAAAGAGGTGGGGCAGACCACTCTATTCTCTCTGAAGGGACATAATAGTAGAATAGGTAGAATTAGTGGGACATAATAATAACTTGCTATTTCACTTCTGTAAGAATTAGAATTACCTGTGTCATTTACTTCTACCAGTGATCTAATTTCTGTTATCTTGGTTTTTTTGTATAACTAGGTGCCTGGAACAGAATATGTCATAGCTTGGCAAGGATACACCAGACAAATAATAGTAAGCACCCAGCGCCCACCTCCCTTCCTTGCTGCACGGTCAGTGCAGGGCTACAGGGAAGACATTGGCCAGGGGGCCAGAACTGGGTACTAAGCTGATATCTCTGAAGGTATAAAAGGATGCCATACCTTCCCCAAGGTGTGGCCTTTCACTGCATGCTCTTTGTATGTTGTGGAATGTCTACCCAGCTCTTCTTTGTACAAAAGCTGGTATTTTTTCCAAACCTCTTCTTGGGTCTCTCTCTTTGGCGCTCTGGTGACTCAAGTACATTTTGGGACCTTACATCACAATTTGTAGTTCTGCAACAAAGGGAAAAAAAATAGATCAACTGATTAAGCAAATACCATCTACAGATTTAGTGTGTATACAAATAGTTCTTGACTTGAAGCCACAGTTGAGACCACAACAGCCAGTTTGGTCTAACGATTAAAAGCATCAGGCTAGAAAACAGAAGACCATGAGTTTTAGTTCTACTGCCTGGGTGACTTAGGGCCAATCATTTTCTCAGCCAACTCATCTCACAGGGCTGTTATGGGAAAAACAGGACAAGGAAGGAAGGAATATTACATATGTTAGCCATCTTAAGTTACTTCTAAAGTAATAAAGGCAGATATAAAATCATCTAATAATGAAAAATAATATATAAAGAGTTGTAACTTTGAATGTAAAATATACTTATTTTTTGTTCTGTTTTTCATTTTTAAGCATTTATGTATATTTTTCATAATGTATTGTTCCCCTCTTCTCTAATTTAAACAGCAAGAAAAAATAAAATTTTAAAAATGGTTCTTTTCTGATTTTCCATGTTATCAGTCTATGTAGCTGACATTTTTCATCTCTCTTTATGCCAACGTGGTCTGGATCAGTTATTTTGGCTAAAGATTGCTTAAACTCTTTGCAAGAATGATGCAAAAAAGCTTATGATGTAAAATATATTGAGTTCTACATCATTTTCAGGTCTACTATGACAGGTCTATTTTTTATTCTAAATTACAGAATAGATTTTAAATAGAGACCTTCCAAACTAATTAACGAGGGATACAGGCTTATTATGTCTTGTTCCAGTTAGGTCTGATTTTAAGATCTCAAAGTATATTTTTCTTAAGAGATATTTTGACAAATCCATGCAAAGATATTGTTTTAGCATAAAGATGGTTGATGTATTTAATGTTGCGATGAATCATGGATGTTGTGGCAAAGCTTAGCTCCTATTGAAAAACAGGCGTTTTGCAAGAAGCAAATACTGAAGTAGACATCTTGATCAATTTATATATAGTTTACAGTATTTACTTTGGGTCCAGATTTAAAATCTACAGAAACGCAGACCAAAAAAATCTCCCCACGAGTTTTACTGAAACCTAGAAAAGCCTATGAATTACAAGAATTCCCCCTTTAGACCACATGAACACAATAGGAAATCAAGTAGCGAGCCCCGCCGTTTCAAAAATTGAAATGTTCGTTCCCTTTCCCCGCCTTCTGCTCCGTTCCGTCTTCCCGGCAGGCCATCAAAAGCACTTCCGGGTGAAGCGAGCCAGAGACTTCCGCTCGTGCGGCGCATGTTTCTTGCAACTAGTGGTCCGTTAGCCAGCGTACTTCTGCCACCCGCGCAATCTGTACTTTTCCCGGGGAGCCCCTGCGCTGCCTGCCCTTGATCGCGCTGCAGCGATGCTGGTTTTGTTTGAGACGGCGGCCGGGTACGCCATCTTCAAGGTGAGGCTGGGCGGTAAGCACGTGTTCCTGGGCTCCTCGCGGGGTTTGGCTGAATGGCGAGAGTCGAAAGTAGAAGGCTTGTTTTCGCCTCTGCTGCGCTGAATGGCAGAATGAGCTAAAGGATTTTTCCATAAAGGATTACTTCCCTTTTCCTACTGGGGGTTAGCAACTTGAAAGAAATGCTGATCACTTTTAGATGACCAGCCTTCTTCTTTAAGCTTTCTGAATCCATTTTCAAATTCCCCGAAATGGATTGGCAGTGTCCTGCCTACTTTATGCTCGTGGGTGGACCATCTTCTTTCTCCTTTGCCACTGGCGGTGAGGGGAAGGACAGATTGTTAAAAATGAAGGAGGGGAGTAAGTTTTGGAACATTCCTACTTAATGCTTTTCTGGTTTTGGTGTGAAAGGAGCCCCCTAGTGATGAAAGGCTGTCATAACTGGGAGGCATACAGCTACTTTAAACCTGGTTGTATCTTTATCCAACTGGTTGTCTGAACAAAGAATTATATATTTTTAAGGCAGTTGCTTTTAATCCGGAAAGGGATGTTGAGGTTTTGTATGCTGGCTCCTTGCTTCCAAAGAAAGGAAAACTCACAAACTACAGATAGTTCTCGATTTACAACAGTTCATTTAAGGACTGTTCAAAGTTACAACAGCACTGAAAAAAGTGACATGACCGCTTTTCACTCTTATGACCATTGCAGCATCCCGACGGTCACATGATTTACATTCAGATGCTTGACAACTGGTTTATGTTTATGACAGTTGCAGTGTCCCAGGGTCATGTGATCCCCTTTTGCAACCTTCTGACAAGCAAAGTCAATGGGGGAACCAGATTCACTTGACACCTGGTTACTAACATCAACTGCAGCGATTCACTTAACAACTGCTCAAAGAAAAGTCGTAAAATGGGGCAAAACTCACTTAAACAAATTTCTCACTTAGCAACATAAATTCTACAATACAATACTTGTATTGTTTTTGGGTGAGTGGGGGAAACCTTGCATTGTATGCAGCAGAAATTCTCCCATGCAACTTGGTGCTTTTTTTTAAAAAAAACAATTTTTTCTTAATTTTTAAGAAACAATAGATAAACAAACTAAACGTAGAATGTAATAACATCTTTTCTGAAAAAACCAATAAAGCATCTTATTTAAGGACAGAATAATTCCAAATTATCACATTTCCATACAAACACAATTTAATATATATATTATCTTATCTATTCAACTTCATATCTTATCCCAACTTCTCTTTATTTCTCCCTTTCCTTCTACTATTCAATTATATTTCTTTTGCCTTAGATTATATATATTCTTTATATCCATCCGTCTTATTTACAATTTCATTATTCTCTTCCAATGTTCTTCTTACATTCTTCTAAAATTTAATTAATTCAGACATAGACAAACAAAACATAAATACATAAAACTTCTTTTTGGAAAGTGGCTTGCCCCGGGTTACCTCTTTTTGTACAGACATAAATCAAATTCAAAACAGATTTTTTTCAGAGATAAAGTATATTTACTATTTCATATCTTATTTAGCATTCTGTATTTTCTATATATTTTCTCTCTATTCACTCTTCTATTATGTTTATTTTGTCTCAATTTAAATAATTATACTTGTATCCTTTGTCCGTTCTCTTTTAATCATCTATTTATCTTTTCTTTCTAATACAATATTTCTCCTTTAATCACTGGTTGAAGCATGACAACTTTCTATCTTTCCCCTAAGTTTAACACTTGGAATAATACATACGTTCCACACTGATTTTGCTTAGTACATTCTAAGTACTACATTTTAGAATAATAAAACAAAAATAAAAAAGAAATTGAGTTTATAATATAATAAGAACAATATCCCATAAAATATTAAACTCTATTATTAACTCTTAAACATTTTATACGTTCCCTTTAATGCATTATTAACTCATATAATAGTTCAATTTTCTAACTCAATTTCAAATACTAATATCTACAATACAATCTTATGTACTTTTGCAAAATCATATATTTTTTTAATAACTTACCCTTTATCTCTGAAAAAAATCTGTTTTTTAGCATCTTGTTTTAAACCTTTATGACTTCTCTTTCCTTTTCCCCTTCCTTTCTTATCAATTCTAGTCTTTTTGCCCCCCCCCCCCAATCTCTCAAATTCCACTCTCTTAATCTTCTCTCTCTGTTGTGTTTCTCTTTTCTGTTGCTTTCTGACATTGTATCGATTTTTCATCTTATTTTTCCCTTTCTTGGTTGCTTTTTTAAGTTCTGAATTCTCCATTTTCACTCCCCCCTTTTTCTTTTCCTCAACCATGATTTTTTGTCCATTAAAGATGGCTTCAGCTTCATCATCCCAGTCCTTTTGTTGTTGTATTTCTTGGTAAGTAAAAATCGCCATTTCCAAAAAGTGAAAAATAGATCCAGAAGAGCCCTTGCCTTCTTGTTCCTCTTGTAGCTTTTGATATTCCATTTGTAGTTCTTCCACAGATAGTGCCATTTTCTATTATTATTATTTTTTTAAAAGCAACCCAAATGTTTTTAGTCTTTCAAAAAAATAGTTGCCCAAAGATCCCAAAGTCACAAAGCAGTCCGAATCAAAACAAACTGTTTCATTAACACTTTCTTCTTCTTCTTTGTTTAATTTCTCTTCCTGGGGTAAAGTTCAGTTACAATTTCAAAATGATTTTTTGGAAGCCTTATTGCCACTTATTTCTAAGTCTTATAAACTCCAAGAAGTCTTCTTCAATGGAATCTTAGAATAAGTTTTTTACCTCTTCCTTCCCACTTATAGCAATAAAATTTAATTTTAAATTCCAATGTTCCAAAATCTTTTATCCCCTTGGCTTTAATTTTTAGGTTTATTTACCTTCTATGCCCAAGCAGGTTTCAGATTTCCATCAGCTATTTCCGTAGGGAAGGAGAGTGAGAAAAAACTTTCCCTTTCAAAACTTTCTTCCGCCACTTACAATCTTTCTGGGGAACAATGTAGCAGTCAAAAAATCAAATTTCCAGGTTTTTGAAGGTTCCTCATTGTCCCGGTTCAGCCAAAAAAAACCCTTTCACATTCTTCCTTCTGCACAATCTTGTCCAGCTGCAGGCTTCTTTGTGCTGACCGCCGCTCCAACCACCTTGGGAAAAGAGGGTTTAGCTGGCTGGGGAGGGGGTCTGCGACACCCCCAAACCCCTGTCCGGATCCCCCCTATCTTCAGCTGCCTGTACGGGGCAGCTATATCCTCCAAATCCGTCTGGATCGGAGGCACCAAGCGCAGCAGGAACCGCGTGAAATCGCGGATCCCTGCCGCCGCCGAAGCCTGGCAAACCGGAAGACCTCAACTTGGTGCTTTGTATACTTTTTTCTTTAGCCTTCCTGCTGTTCTGTTTCTAATTCTGGTGAATTATATGGACTATTGTATGTGCTGGAAAAAGTTGCAAGGAAAATGACTCTTCAAAGTAATTTGGATCTATTTTGGAAAGATAAACTAATTTTTCTCTTGCAATATTATTAGGGCTCATTGTGTATTAAAATTGAATCTGAATCACTTTAAATTCTCATGGACATTTTTGGTAATACTTAGTTTCTCTGATTGAAGAAACTCCCCCCCCCCCCCCCCCAAAAAAAAAAAAAAGCCCTTGTCTGAGGCGGGAGTACTTCACTCTGTTATTGTATTCATTCAGTTTATGTCCTGCCCGTCTAATGATGGACTTCAATTTTAAGCTTGATTCATAAACTGGGCTCCAAAATTGTGACTTTGAAGACCAGGATATAAAAGTTCATATCTTTTTATGAATAAAGATGATATGAACTTTTATATCCTGCTTTTCAAAGTCACAATTTTGGAGCTACGTTTAAGCCAGCGAAATAAACTAGCAAAAAAGTTTACAACTTCTCACTGGACTTTATTCTAACTGAAATTGGAAAAGTTAAGTGGCATGGATATACAGTTCATAAAATAGACGTATTGTGTATATTTTTTTTACTCAAAGCTTGGAGTATAGATTCACATTTTTAATTTCCCATAGTAACAAATACAACAGATACTTTGTTGCCAAATATTGCATATATTTCATTAATTTTTATTTTTACCACAGGTTATAGATGAGAAAAAGCTTCAAGAAATTGACAACTTATGGAAAGAGTTTGAAACACCTGAAAAAGCTAATAAAATGTAAGTAAAGTTCTTCAAGAAGTAATAACTAATATTTCAAGCGCATGGCTACTAGTTTTTTTACTTTCCTCATCTTTTTCTATGGGGTTTTCTTGAACTACTTTATATTTTTGAATACAGGATATAAAATACTTAATACATCTTCTAATTGGTAGAAAAACCCATCTATAAATCAACTAAATAAACTTATTGTCGTTATTATGTCTTGGCCATCTTGGCCATAGGGTGTCGAACTCATGTCATGGCAGCATCACGTGATGTATCAGGACTTTTTTCCCCTTTGCTAAACCAGGCGTGGCCAGCACATGACCCATCCAGCCTGTGGGCTGGGAGTTCTGTTCCAGAAGATGGTGAACACTGAGTTTTTCTGATGGGAATTTACATTATGATATCTTGCTGTTCAGCATAGTATCTTTTGATGTTTTGTGTTTTTTGTCTTTTTGTATTTCCCTATTTTTGTTTCATTGCATCTGTAAACTGTTAAATTGCAACGGATTAAAAATATCTGACAACTAGGTTGACATTTTTAGTCAGAGTTTTTGGAATGGGTGGCAAAAGTACTTCATTCTAAGAGCTAGGTTTATGCTATGTTTAACTCTGCAGCACTATGGTAATTAGGACTATCAGATCTGAGTTGCAAAAATCTGAATGACCACTGGGCTTAGGTATCACAAGAATTGCACGAGAAGGCTTGCTCAAGTGGAACATGATTTGTATGACACATTAGTTAGGTATAAGTAGGAAGTAATTGACTTGATTAATGAACTAATTAAGTGTATCTTATAATTTTATAAAATTCATGTTTGTATACAATATATGTTATGCAGAATGTTTTTCTATTTTGTGTCTATTATATTTGTAATAGTTATATATTATTCTATAAAGTAGGCTACACAGGTTATAGTAATCACAATTGGGACCAAAAATGTCATTGTTAAGCCAAGTGGCCACTAAGTGAAAAATCGTGTGCTTTCAACTGCTTACATTGGACAACACATACGGAATAATGGCAAATGAAATTGAGGAAGGGATGAATCAAAGTTTGGAAATGTGCACACTGGTCACTGTTATTTTTTCCTCACTGTCCTAACTGCAAATGATTGTTCTCCAAGGCAGTTGGTAAGTGAGGGCTACATATAATTATTAGATGGGTGGCCAACTTGCCTAAAAGTTAATTAACATCTGAACCAAAATCTTTTAAAGCACACTTTTCTCTTTGTATAGGAGACACTGACCTAATGGACTGGGAGTTTTAATTTTAAAAAGCCAGAGATTGCATGCTTATCAATTTTTGAGATTCTTGAAAAATGTTTATAATTGATAACAATTCCTCAGGTCCTGATGCTTGTTGCAAAAACATTTTGATGTTTTTTATTTAGCGTAAAACTGAAACACTTTGAGAAGTTTCAAGACACAACAGAAGCTCTTGCAGGTAATACTTTATTAAGGTTATTGATCACTTTTAAGGATAACATAATCTTAAACCAGATTCCAGACATTGAGTGCATTTTTCAGGAATGCATAAATTGACCTTCTAGGACTGTTACTGTAGAAGAAACAGAGTGATTTACTTGAAAGAGGTGGCCCTTCAGTTAGTTTGACAGCAAGCTGCTTAAGGTAGGAGAAGAAGTGCTGGCCATCTGGGATGTTGGATTTCAATTCTTATAGCTCCAATGAGTGTGATCAATGATTAGGTGTGGGGAAGATAAAGTTTTAATTTTTTTGTAAATTAAATTTACTGCTTTAAATTGGACTTGGAAGTAGCATTTAACCTATGACGTATTGAGTCATTTTGCCACCTTACCTTCCTCCCTGTCTTGCAAAGTTTATATAATGACTCTTGCAAGCTTTGTATAGCTTTACTTACATCCTTGGCAATGTCTAACTTTGCAAATAAATTTCTGAAAGGTACACATGAACTTCTAACTATTTTCACATTTGCTAGTACACACATCAATAAATATAATGTATGCAAGGTAGAAAATCCATTTTCATATCATTAACAAATGCATTCTCACTATTTAAAGCAGCCTTCTCTATCTTGATTCCTCCAGAAGTGTTGGAGTATAGTTTCCATTATCTCCAGCAAAAATGCATATTTATACAGCATCAAGTTAGATAAGGTTACTCCATGGGAGAATAATCTAGTTGGGTTAGTGCTACTACAGCATATTTGTAATGTCATGTTTTGGTGTCATCCGAAACTGAATCATGGCCAAGATTATAGTTCAGACAATGTACCTCCGTAGTCTAATGTCATGGACTTTTTGTTATGTTAATCCAGTTAAACTATAGTGTCTCATGGTATCTGAACCCAGATTGGAAACATAAAAATTTTTTTTCCAACCTCCAAGCTGAGTTAGATGTTAGGAGCAATTTTACTTTTACGGGATTATCTCTATTTAAATAACATTTTACATTTCATTATCCAGTAGGAGGAGGTAAATTCCACTTAAAAACAAAGGACTTGGTTGAAAAAAGCCTTTTCTTCTTTTGTGCCTAGTAGCATTGACCTTGATTGAGGTCTCATATATTTAATCTTGTTTTGGGTAAAGATGCTTAATGGCAGCTGAGAGAATGAGTACACACACTATGTGTTTGCTATCCTTTCTGTACTCACTGCTTCTATTTCCTTGAGTCTTTATCATGTTTTTTTAATTAATTATTATACGATATATTCAGTATAGTAGAATTTGTATAGTATTAACTAGAGTTTAGTAAAAGATTACAGGCCTGAGAATTGAATATGCAGGCTTCATACCAATTTCTGTTGTCAATGATGCATTGTTAGTGGACTGAATCAATGTGATTGTATATAACATTTCGTCACTACCACTGAGACAACAGAGAAAATGAACTGTTTTGTGAGCTATGCTTGGTACTCTGAGCTTGGTTGTTTTCTTGCAAACATTTCATTACCTAAACTAGTAACATCCGTGCATTATATCTTATCAGCAGTATTTTGTAGTTAGAACTAACTATATTTTTTTATTCCATGCTTATTTTTCTGACTGGGTCTTTTAGAAAATTCTAGATTTTTTGCAGCTTTTTTTTCTCCTCCAGCATCCACAGCACTGGTAGAAGGCAAAATCAGCAAAAATTTAAAGAAAATATTAAAGAAAATAGTAGCCAAAGATGCCCATGAACAGCTAGCTGTAGCAGATGCCAAACTGGGAGGTGTAATCAAGGTAAGTCTTAATATCTACATTAAAAAGGCTAAGTGGTATTCCAATAACAGCATGTACTAAGAGCCTGTAATAATTTATTCACACCATAAATTTATTTATTAAATTTATATGCCTCTCAACTCCTAGCAGTTCTGGGTGGTTTTACGATTCTTATTTTTAAAAACAGTACAAAAAAACCACAAAAAACGTGTAAGACAAACAGGGATATTGATGACAAGGAAATTAAACGGAGGGGAACAGAAAGGAAGAAAGAGACATTGATTGTCCCCTCCAAAGGCCTGCATAGAGAACAGGAAAGAGCCTCTGAAATCCCAGCTGGCAATTATAGTTATTTTAGGCAGTTAATGACAGTTAAAAAAAACCTGGCCAACTGCAAAAACCAGCATCTGGAAACCAATGAAACTGATTATTATAGCCAACTCTTGAGTTCTGATTGATGCCCCAAACCCAGAACACACCACACCTTCAAGGCCAGCAGGTTTGAGATAAATCTAATCACAGGGAAATAATATTCCAAAGGCAGGCACTACAACAAGGCTAGCTTTCTGGGTACCACCAGATGATAGACTTTTATTGATGACAGGTGCAACATGCTTCTGCGGGATCTCATGGAAATGATGGGCTCTTAAAATCTTACCAATTTTAAATAAGATTCTCTGAAACCCTATAAGTTGTTTTATGGTACACAATGTTACTATGTAGAGATAAAAATTAAGTTAAAAAATCAAAACATTATTTACCTTCAGGGTAATTATTCTGGAAGCTTGTAGCCTGTTGATTCTAGACCAACCTAGATTGCCATTTATAAGTTCTTTGCCATTGGCCTTCATGGCTAGTTAGATTGGAGGGCAAAAATGGTCTACTGTTGGGAAGAAGTATGGAGCATACAAAAATGTAGTGCATTAGGGTTGGGCAAACTTATATTTGTTATATACTGAACAGTAAATATTTTTGTTGTTTTGACCATATTGTGTGCATTTTGATCAAAATGGTACAATTTGAATTTCTGCAGGAGAAACTGAACTTAAGTTGCATCCATAGTCCAATGGTTACTGAACTGATGAGAGGCATTCGCACTCAAATAGAAGGACTTATCAGTGGCCTTCCATCCCGGGAGATGGCAGCTATGTGTTTAGGATTGGCACACAGGTATTGTTTTCCCATCCTTGATGATTATATCAGCTTTTGAAACTGGGGCCACATCTCTCCCCTTATGGAACGTAGATACATGTTTAACATCCCATTATTCCTGACACTTAGGAAAATTTCATTAATTGAATTTTGACTTCAGTGATATTGATTTTAGAATTCTATCTTGATTTCAATTGTTTTTTCATTTTTATATTTTTTAATTTGTATTTTTAATTGCTATGGATTCCTTGAACGTCGAACAAAATCGTTAGATATAAATCCTAAGTAATTAAACACAGACTGGAAATGATGGAAGCATTTGGCACATTTGGAGGATGTCGCATTAAAGAAAGCTTTCTGTTTTACCTATTGGCTTATTGTATATGAAGTAGAATATAAGTTTCACTTCTATAAACGAGTATGCTTACAAACCCATGCTGGGGGTGGGGGGAGTTACTGAATTACAGGTAGCTGTATAGAGAATAATGAACATCAAAAGTTCTTTGAAAATTAATTTCTGCAATTTAGTGAGTGGATGACTTTCTTTTTGATGAAGCGAAGCAAAAAAAATCTGTGACAAATATCAAGCTTCATCATGACCTAAACTTACATTTTTCTACAAACTAGTGAGCACATCAAGTAAAAGCAATCCCATCAATAGTTTTTAAAGATATATAAGGATATGAGTTCCTGGGTTCAAATCTCTCCATGTTCCAGGTGAATATTCTCTTTCATTAATAGCTGCGCAGTATGCCTTTAACAAATGTATGCTTCCAATACAGGGAATGCTTAATAATGAATTAATATTTTTCAATAAACTTTCATTAGTGTTTTCATCTGCTTGTATACAAAATTATTTCTTTTGTATGTTTATTTTTAGCCTCTCACGATATAAATTGAAGTTCAGCCCAGACAAAGTTGATACAATGATTATCCAAGCAATATGTAAGTACAATTTTAAGTGAAATAATATGAATACTTTTGACTTAATAGTATCAGGGTCTGCAAGTTTGGAATCATTGTGAAACTCTAGTTTGACATTGGCAAATTTGGTTTTTGTTCTTGTTAATCCTGACAATCCTGCTATATCCAATTTACAATGTGGTCAAGTGCCAACATCAAGATGATAGAGCCCTTGTAATGAGAGGGAAACCAGTTTGATGATGAGACCCTCAGTTCAGATTTGTGGGGCTTGCTTAATATATTGAGTCAGTTTTTTTAGAATTGGCTGTGTATTATTTGGTAATAATTATAATATTGTAGGGCATCTTAGAAACCACAATTCCTTAAGTGGTGTAATTAAAGATATATTGTCAGTCTTTTAAGAAATCTGTCATAAAATACTATGTATAATGACAGGATTTTACCCTAAAAATTGAACAAGCTATAAAATGAACAATTTTGACTGATAAAGCACAATGCTAATTGCTTAGTAACATTGTAAAGCAAAGGATAAATAGCTAAAGACTAAAAAACATGGCAAGAACATCTTGATGGAAGTAGGAATTTACCATAGTTGATGTAATTACAAACTACTGAAAGAATAAATTTGGACCTCAAGAAAGGAGGAATCTGGAGAATGATGAGAGAATTTGAAACAAAAAAACCCCAAGATCACCTATTAGGATCATATAGAGATGAGCATTGAAATAGGATATGCAGGGGGAACAAATTAAAATTGCTTGAGAAAGTAGAAAATTCAAAATCAAATTTACTGCAAGCTATAATTTATGGGGGAATTGGTACAAAATTTGTTATAGATGGCATAACAATGAATGTTGGAAATGTTGCAAAAATAACATTTTTGCACATGTCATCTTGCAAAAAAAGTTCAGAAGAGGGAAATATATAAAAAGATTGAGAAAAGTAAACAAACAGCAGATATTTTAATGGAAGTAATTCTAGTAAATTTTAAATGAAAAATAAATTTTAAATAGAAAATAAAAACCACAATTTACTAAGATACAGAGATCAAATGTTGCACAACATTGAAAAATAAAATAGAATTGACAATAATACAAGATTGGAAAATTTGTAATGATGGTGAAACTGACAATACAGGTAGCCCTCAACTTAAAACCAAGGGTGGGATTCTACTGATTCAGTAGAACCAGTTGTTACAATTCTCCATAGTTCGGAGAACCAGTAAATTGGGCCTCTGGCTGGACATGCCCTTCTCTACTCTCTGCCCATTCAGTCCTTATTGCGCATGTGCGACATCACTGCCTGCAGCCTGTTTTTGCCCTCCCACCAAGCCAGCCATTGTTGCCTGCCTTCCACTGCGCTGCGGCCCTGCCTGATCTGATCTCCCTGGGTGAGTGAGGCTCTGCACGCCACAGTCACCTATCTGCCACCGCCGGTCACCTTTCCCCACCACCATTTGCCTTTTTCCCTTTCCCCCACTCCACCACTTGCCTTTTGCTGGCGGCGGCGGTCACCTTTCCCCACCACCACTTGCCTTTTGCTGCTGCCACAGTCGCCTTCCTCTCCTCCCACCACCCCGTGCCTTCTGCCAGGAAACAGGTGGAGAGGTTTATGTCAGCTCCAGCCAGGTCAGCGGCTGCTTCTCTCATCTGCTGCTCCAGCTGCAAGAGCGAGAGAGTCTTTCCTGGCACAGCAAAAAGTTTGCAAGTCCCCATCCCATCAGGAAACGGCTCTGGGCAGCAGAGAGGCAGCCAGATTGAATCCTGTTTATCTCTGCTGCCCGGGAGCCATTTCCCAATGGGAGGGGGACTTGCAGGCTTTTCGCTGTGCCGGGAAAGACACTCTCGCTCTCCAAGCAAGAGCAGCAGGAAGGAACACATAGAGAGGCTCGTGTTGGCAAGGCACCCCTTGATTGAGTCTGGGACAGCTGACGGCGGCTGTGGGGAGCAGAGCCCAGAAGCCCTGATGAACCACGTGTGCAGCTGCAGGAACAGCTGACAGGTGGCAGGGGGGAGCTGGTCCTGGAAGCCCCAACGCCGGCAGAATCACCATTGCCTTCCTTGCCGCCACAGCTATTGCCACCTCACTGCTGCAGCATCCCCCACCCCCCAAAAATATGGTGACTGAGCCCTGGGACGGGTGACCAACTACTTCAACTGCTGCTTCCACCAACTTTTCTCCACGCCAAGAGTGGAGGCAAGAGAAAGAGAAAGCCCTCTTGGCTCAGAGAAAAGTTGCACATCTCCCCATATTCCTCTCTCAGCGAGCAGCCTCTCACAGCACCTTTACATTTAGCATGCTTCACAAATGAGGAGGGGACGAGGCTGCTTGCGCAGAAAGGAATGTGGGGAGACATGCAACTTTTCTCTGCGTTGAGCTGCTCTCGCCAGTGACTCCAAATATCTAATATGTTTTGCCCAGCTAAGACTAGATTATCAAGGAAGAGAGAATAACATGCAGCAGATGCCTAGCAAAATTTAGTAATACTGCAGATTGGCTGTTTACGTTGAAATCAGATGCAAGATAGTGATGGTAGGTAAATTATTGGGCAGTTTAGTTTGGTTTTTTTTTTTTTCAATAGGCTGATTCTAGAAAGTTAAACAGGATCAGACCTGGTAAGTACTTGGCTTAATGGTCATTAAGTGAACCTTGTGGTCATTAAGCAAACACTGTTAAACTAGTCCATTTTCCCCAATGGGCAACACAAAATAGGGTGTGGGGAGGAATGGGGTTGGGAAGGAAAGAAGGAAGATAGGATAAGACAACTTGTATTGTCATTTTTTTCACTGTAAGTACACTGGCACACATTAAAAGTGAAATATATATACATATCCATAAACATGATACATAACACATATACACATGCTACACACACACACAACACACACACAAAATCATTGCCCATTTTGAATGCATAGTGGAAAGAAAAAGAGTACTGGATACATATGCACAAATGTGTGTGAAAAAACTGCAAAGAAATAGGATTATAAAAAAACAGCTTCCAAACTTAAATCCAGTTAGATGAGAGAAAGACATGAGAAACAGAGGGAGAAAAATAGAGATGAGGGAGAAGGAGAGAGATATACCTGTTTAAAAGAAAATAGAAAAATGGCTCTTTGAATATTTAAGGTTGCAGACCCCTGGTTTAGCAAACACTTAATGGTCATTAAGTGAACCTTGTGGTCATTAAGCAAACATGGTTTGTTAAACAAGTCCATTTTCCCCAATGGGCATTTTTAACCGGAAACCAGAAGGAATTGTTGAAAACTGGCAAAAAACATAGAAAACCTCAGTCACAAGACTCTGTGGGAATCAGGTATTTCAATTCTTTACTATATATTTCAGGTAAAATTCCCAATAAAAATATCTCTGGTTTCAAATCTATATGCTTTTTTGTCATTTTTTCCAACCACATGTGGATTTTAGTCCAATATTTTTTAGCATCTGCACAAGTCCACCACATATGGTAATATGAGCCAGGTGTCTGATGACAAACATTTTCAGATTTGTTCTTGAACATTCTTGCTATTCTTGGGGGGAAATGCCACCTGTAAAACATCTTACACAAATTTTCTTTATATGCTGTTGACATTGTCATTTTATAATTTTGAGACCACAAATTTTGCCATTTCTCTAGATCAAATTGGCAGTTAATATTCCTTTTAAAAGCCTGTTTCTGTCATTTTATCATAGTTATAATTAAGCCTTTTTCACAAAAACAGATTAAGTTTTCTAGGCGTTTTTTCCCTAGGTTGTTAAAGAGATTATTTATGCTCAAGTTAACCATTTACATGAGATAAGACACCATGCATAGCTGGAAAAACTTTTGATTGTAAGTCACTTGAGCACAAGACTACATAACTTCTAAAACATTTCAGCATTCTTGGAAGCTCTTTACATATTAATTTGTTAAACTATATACGGGCATTAATTCATACTTTGATTTTAATTAGGTTTAATTAGGTCTGAAGAAGTTGAAAATAGCTTCTGAAGCTATATAGACCAGAGGTCACCAATATTTTGGACCTCAGGAACCACTAAATTCATAATTTTAAATCCCGCAGAACACTAATATGAATCCAGTGCACCGCTCGCTGAAGTGCCTGGACTCCCAGTGACAGGATGGGGTCTTTCAGCACTTAGCTTGACCACCTGTTTCTGCCACCTTAAACACTGAAAGAGCCATTTGTACCCCATTTCACACAGAAAACAAAACACCAAGAGCCACAAAATCTGGATGGGTGTGGCTAACTTGACCTCACTCACTCCCACCGAGTTATATGACACACCCCCAGCCATGCCTAACCAGGTTTTGTGGCTCCTGGTGTTTTCTAAGGGAAACAGCTCTCTCTCTCCCTTCCTCCCTCCCTCTCTCTCATCTCTGTCTCTCTCATTCTGATTCTCCGGTGCTCTCTGGGTCTGATGGGCATTTCTTTGGCCTTTGTTGATGCTGGATGCACCTCAGTCACTCAGGGAGATGCACAACCTGCTTTCCACCCCAAGACACTTGCCCAAACTGGCTGTGGCCGATGCTTCACATCGTAGTGGGCTCCAGGAGGAGGAAGGGGCACCATCTTCCCCATTGTGAAGTGTGCTAAATTTTAACTGTGTTGTGCAAGGCACTGCAAGAGCAGTGGGCAGGCCATGCAGGCACCAACAGCAGCAGCAGAGAGAAACGGCTGGGCCGGGCCAGTGTCTTAGGACGAAGAGGAAGTCGCGTGTTTCCCTGAGCAACCAAGGTACGTGCAGCACCAAAAGGGGCTGGAAAAAATGCCCATGAGACCCAGCAAGAGATGAAGCAAGTACAGGGTAGCTTCGCTTCTGCTCTGGAATACAGAGCAAGTCTCCATATTCCCCCTCCCCCCCATTACCTTCTCAGGCCAGGAGAGTGACTGGGAGGGCAAGGGACGGGGCCAGCCACTGATGGTTTCAGCCAAAGGGAGCCACATCAGAGGGACAAAAGAGCCATGGGTTGTCAACCGTTGCTTTGGCCCATCTGCTTCACCACCACCCCTTGCCACAACAGCACCATTACCTCATTCTGGTGAAGGCTACACTACTCCTTGCATCTTCATCACCTGCAAAGATGCAAGTTGCACATACCTCCGTCTATGGTGGAGATTTCCAGCCTCACCACAAGCTGCCTGGCCAGTCCCATATTCCACAGCTCTAGTTACAGGACTGGTCATGCCAATGCTCCTCCACCTGGGTGCACTGTAGACCACCAAAATTTTCTCGTGGGCCACCGGTTGGTGACTTCTGATATACACAGTAACTAATGAACAGTATGGATGGTGGGCATGTATTCGAAACTAGAGCATTGTGACCTACGTAAAAAGTTGCACGTGATACATATTGAAGAGATCATTTTAAATTGGCTATGCATGTTCTCATTTAGAAGGAAAAGAGAATTAGCTTGCACTTTCAGGGATCCTAGAACATACATAATAGGACATACTGTTATAGATATTGAATTGAGAGATAAAAATATTTCCCATCTTCTCAGGCTGATATTTTGGGGGCACCTTACAATGTTAGCAGAAATGTTCTCTTGTAAATGTATAAGAAGATGTCTTCTTGTAAAACATCAGAAATCCTTTGGTAACTTTAAATTGCTATGTTTCACAGGAGTGTTTAAGAAAAAGTAAGTATAATTGAGGCATTATGTGGATGCTTCTGATACTATTTTCAAAAAGGCATATTTCCAAAGTATAACTGAACTAAATGAAATATGTATTTTGCCTTTTCCAGCTCTTCTTGATGACCTGGATAAAGAATTGAATAACTACATTATGCGTTGTAGAGAATGGTATGGGTGGCATTTTCCTGAACTGGGCAAAATTATCACAGATAATCTAGCATATTGTAAATGTGTACAAAAAATTGGTAAGTAATGCTTAAACTTCTGCAAACGGCGAACAATCTAACCTGTTCAGTATCTGAAATTATTCAAGTTTTCCTATCGGCTGTGAGGCCCATGCTACAATAACAGCTATAGAATATACTTGTGTTGCTAACTTTCTCTTCTTATTTACGTAAACATGATTCTTATGTAAACAAAACAAAACTCTTTTTTGTATTCTGCCTACTTCTTCAGCAATTAAGCAATGAAAAATACTAAATATAGAGTTACTCTATTTTCCAGTTGTATGCAGGATGAAATGAAAAGACTAGTTATTAAAAAGTTGTTCTTAACTGTATAGATTCTTATCTAAATTACTGAGCAGAAATTCCTTGTTCGACATAAACACATGAAAATCATCCATCTGCTCCTTAATTTCCTTTTCATGCTCATCTTGGTATGACAAACCTATAATGACTAGATGAACTCTTAATTTCTGTTTGTTCTTATTCCTATTTTATATTTTACTCCCCAGGAGACAGAATAAACTTTTCCTCTTCTGACCTGTCTGAGATCCTTCCAGAGGAGGTGGAAGAAGAAGTGAAAGCAGCTGCAGAGATCTCCATGGGGACTGAAGTGTCAGAAGAAGATATAAGCAATATACAGCATCTTTGTGATCAGGTGATAGTGTAGTGGCAAATGAACAGTGGCAGTAGTCGGCTGGTTAGAAAAAATTACCAGTCTGTAGGCCATTTAACACAACTAAGTGCCATTTAATTTGTCTAAATCTGTTTTAAATCTAAAGAAATAGAACCTGAGTAGATTAATTCAGTTTGGTTGATCATGTCTTGATTTAATGAGCTCAGGCATGAAGAAGCACTTGTCCACAAATAGTCAAAGTTCTTTTTAATAATATCTCATGTTTTAATTAATTTAGAAAACATCTATTTAACCACAGTTTATTTAGAAATGGTGATTACTAGCTTTGTTAATGATAGTTAAGGATAGGAACCCCAGTGGTTAGGGCTAGGGTTATATTTTGGAGTTCAAGCTTGACAGGCTGAAGGTTGACTCAGCCTTCCATCCTTCCAAGGTCAGTAAAATGAGATTGTTGGAGGCAATATTGTATGCTGACATGGTAAACGGCCCAGAGAGTACTGTAAAGCACTATGGTGCAGTATATAAGTCTGCTAGTTTATTGCTAGCTTAATATGCTGGTTTGTAACAAGACTGGCAACCAAGTTTTTTAAAATTTTGGTGAAACCACAAACTTGTGTTTAATTGGTTTACATGAAGAAAGCAAAATGGAAAACACATAGGTAATCCTTGCTTAACCATTCAAAGTTATGATCTGTGCTTGAACACACATACATTGCACCATGGTCATGCAATTACATTTCTGGCACTTGGCAATCAGCTCACATACTTTTTGCTGTTTTCCAGTAGAAAATGGCAAAAAACCCTGCCCATTGGATATGCTGGATTTGCTTAATGACCACATGATTCACTTAATATAGCTCCCTCTCTCTGGAACATCATTCCCCCAGAGATTAGAATGCCCTCCCCCCTTCCGGAAGGCACTGAATGTTATGCCAGTGGGCCTGGGGAATCCAGAGCAGGATGGAGCCCATTAAATGGCTTATGTGATATGCTGTCGCTGGGGTGGGGGTTATTTTATTATTTTATTAATTTAATTGATTCTTTTTAATTTTATTGTTTTAAATGAGGTTTTATATCCTATAAGCTGCCTTGAGTCACCATGTGAACAGGTGGCAATATAAATTCAATAAATAAATATGATGGCAACAACTTACAACCAAAATTCCAAGTTCAGTTGTATTCATATGTCAAGGACTATATGTAAGCAAATTTATGATTGCCCGCAAATCTTGTGATTGATTTTTAATCTGTTTGGCAATTGATTGTGTTATAATTTTTTAGAAGGCAACCAAATTTATAAATTATATTAGTTTTTTGGTGGCAAGTGATGATTCTTCTAATGATGCTTTCCTGATGTACGACCTATGAGGGTTGCATAGTCACTACCTCTTCTGATGCCATCACAAGTAATTCATAATTGGAACATGTTCAGGACAACATCTTGGTTGAATATATATACTTGCTTGTTGCTTTTCTGGGGTCTGCAGAAGCTTTTCTGGAATATACACTAAGATAGCAGAATGCTGTTTTTCAGTTAGGTCATTATAATGCCAGGAAGCCAATACAACTTAGTGCTAAAGGAGCAAAAATCACAATAAAATACTGCTGTTTTACTTCTTTATGCTGGATTGGAAATTTTTTTTGTTAAAGTATTCACACTTTAAATTATTCATAGTAATAATAATAAAAATCACCAGTTAATTGCAAGAAATAGCTTTACTTGGAACAGTTTGCATCCTGTGACAATACCATTAACAACTCCTATCCCAGGTCCTTGGGTAGGTTTCAATTGATGGATAAAAATAACAAATCCAGTCTAAACATCTGACTGACTGTATATAATAATAGATCATCATACTTGTGATTCCTCAATACCTTGATTTTATTCCCAGATTTCTTTGCAATATTCCGTAGTTTGAACCTTCTGTTATTTTGTCTTTCAGGTTATTGAGATCTCTGAGTATCGGGCAACGCTGTATGACTATCTGAAAAATAGAATGATGGCCATTGCACCTAACCTCACTGTTATGGTGGGAGAACTAGTAGGAGCAAGGCTTATTGCCCATGCTGGTATGTTGCAATTCTGAGTTTGTGTGTTGGCTGTGTGCAGCATCCTCGATTATAATCATCTTGGAGATTAACTAAACAAGAAACCATAATGCAGAGTTGCATTGTCAGGTCAAGAAGTTGACAATGATGACATTATTTTAACTTCGCTTGATTTCCTCTTGGAAGGTGAAAGCAACTTTAGTCACTACCTCTTCTGAGACACTTCTTGAGCCATTCTCACTCATTTACTCCCAAATGCCAGATTTATGCTGCCCTTAGGTTATTTTCAAATCATGTAATGAAACGTAGGTTCAGGATTGTCCGTACAGTTCCCAAAAATTGTATGGTGATGCTCATCCAATGAATCCTTTTGTTCCTGTTTTCTATAGATTTTTAATCAGTGTGGAGGGTAGTAGGTATGAGGCTTGTCATTTCCAAATATTGAACATAAATATTTTGTAAAAGGCCTATTTCAGAGTTTACTTCATTCATATAATCTATTATATCTTGTCTGCAATAGGTTCTCTGCTGAATCTAGCAAAGCATCCAGCATCAACAGTTCAGATTCTGGGAGCTGAGAAAGCTCTTTTTAGAGCGCTGAAGACTAAGCGTGACACTCCAAAGTTTGGTCTGATTTATCATGCTTCCCTTGTAGGGCAAACAACAGCTAAAAATAAAGGAAAGGTAAGAAGTTGGACAATCACTTGCTTTGTTCTTGCTTTTGTTTCTGAAACAGGCAGATTGAGATATGGCAAGTTTAATTGGCAAGGGATAAGGAAGGATGTTTAAAGTTTGGCTTGGTTTTCAGTTAGGTTTTTGTTCATCAGTTTAGTGTACTTCCAGATATTATACAACGCTTTTGTTCTACATCAGCCCTGAAAGGTTTCATGGCCTAAAAACCATTAATACAATGGTTCTTGTATTAATCCAGTGTTTATGTGAAAAAAATAAAAAAATCACTACCCCAGTTAAATCATACCCAAGGATTGCTTGTTTAAACAAAGAAGCAGGGCTGTCTGAACATGTCTCTTTCTAGTCAGTTTGGCATGAGGAACCAGAACAAATGGATTTGTTTCGGCAAGCATGATTAAATATTCTCTGCCCTGAGCATTCAGCTTGCACAGGTCTTGGCTGATAGATATATTCTGGGGTCCTCTCACCTACATCAGTGCTATGCAATCTGGTCCTCAGATTGACATGTTTGTGAGCATCCTCGTCTATGGAATAATTTGTGACATTAGCAGATTTGTTTCACTTTTTTTTTTTACAGATTTCACGTATGCTGGCAGCCAAAACAGCTTTGACTATTCGTTATGATGCCCTTGGAGAGAGCACAAGTGCTGAGATGGGAGTGGAGAACAGATTAAAAGTAGAAACAAGATTACGGCACCTGGAGGAGAAAGGAGTATGTTTATAAAAGCCTCATGTTTTTGGCAAATGGACCTTTGAAGATAAAAATGAATAAAATAACTATTTGAAAGTGTTTCAGAAGTACCTCAGGCTTGTATGGTTAACAACTGGTGGCTACAGGGTGAACAGGAAAGATACAAAACATTGTTTCAAAAGGTTTATTAATTTAGAAAGTTATAAAATTCCTTTGCCCACAATCTGCCTATATTTTGGGGAACTGATGGCCCCAATAGCTTGGAGTTTGGGACTCAATTGCCCAAACACATCTGAGTAGAGATGGAGTTGGGAAGCTTGCTCTTTGCTTACTTTTGGGATGTAAAACTGATGTCCTGTATTGATTAATATGAAACTCATATAATTGCAAAGGAGCTTTTATTCCCATCAAATCAAATAGATATGGAAGATGTTGATTAACCAGTTGTCTTATCTTTTTACTTGTAAGAAAAGAGAGCACTTGGTTCCCTTGCTCTTTTAAGCTTTGTGTCCATGATTACGGGTTTGTTTTTCTTTCCACTATCATCTATTCTTAACTATTAATCTTTTTAAGGGACTCCATTTGGTTGTATCAGTTTTTAATTTTCTTTTTTTTCTTTTGTCTTTCTTTTTTGCTGTGACTCCCATCCACTCCTATCCAGATAAGACGAATAAGTGGTACTGGAAAAGCTGTGGCCCGTGCAGACAAATACCAGCACAAGAGGTGGGTATGTGAATGTTCATTTTACACATGGATAACTCTGCCAAGAGTATTTAAAGAAAAGCTTTCCCAACTTTTGCCATTATGAGCTGATTAGATTGAGTATACCTAGTTGTGATTTTCTTAATGAGCATTTCTGTGTTCAACATTATTTTAAAAAGAGCCTCTGTTTTACACCATTGGTGTAATGTAACCCAATATCTGCTCCTTTAAGCTTTTCACAAACAACAACAAATTCACAACCTCCATTAGATCACAGAAGAACTCTACTGGAACAGGCTTAAGGTCCTTATGGGTGCTGTGGCAGTACTTCTACTTCACTTTGCCACCCAGCAATTGGCATTAATGGGGTTTCCACTCATTTACAACTTGCTTATTTATACTCGTTTAAACATTCCAGTGAAGTCAAGGTCTATGATCCTTCTGGAGAATCTACGCTCCCCCTGGTCCCAAAGAAGCGCAAAGAACGGGAAGAGGAGAATGAAGAACAGGCAGTTCCACAAAAAGCAAAAAAGGCTAAAATAGAAATCAAAGGTTGGTTTAATGAAGTTTAATGGTGAATCTGTAAAAGGATGTGGTATGTTTGAATGCTGACTTGCTTACTTGCTGATTTGCATTTGTCAATAAGAGTAGGCCTCTTTTTTCTCCCTCAAAATCTCCAAAGTATTTATTGGGGGTTGGGATTTGCTAATTGGAAGTCGAGAGAAAAGGGACAATCTTGTTTCTCCTCCACCACCACCCCGTCAACAATTCCTTGTTTCCCATAGTGCAAAGTCTCTTACCCTTTAGCATTGGGGGGGGGGTTGTTTGTATTTCTAGGCCTACTTCAAAACCTAATGCATTTTATCCCACTGTTTTTCCATCTGGGTAGTTAACTAATTAAATTTAATCCCATAACACAGTAGAAGGTCCTGGCATCAATGTATTTTTAAAGTGTTAAGATATATTTTAAAGGAAGAGTGTTACCTACATTCACTGCTTTTCATACAAGGCTACCTGCTCCACCTGGTTTTTTCTTAGTTTCTTTTAATTATAAATAAATAAATTGAGAGTTGACACACTGCAAAGATACAGCTCCTTAGACATTCTTAGAAAATAACAATGGTGGGTGGCTGTAGTCCAGGATATTACATTGAATTCTCCTTATCAACCTCCCCAAAAAACCCAAGGTCTATTGCTGGGGAGTGAAATAGAGAATGGGATGGGCCACAACAGTATGAGTTTGCCTTTTAGTAACTTGCTGTTTTGTGATTTGACAACATCATGTATCAAAATGCACCGTGAATAAGTAAATCTTCCCCCAGGTAGCCATAACACATGTGTGCAGACTAGCACACAGCATTCTTCAGCATTTAGTCTTTTGCAGAATATTAATATGCCTAATTAATCTCAGGGCGGTCTTCTGGGTCTTGTGCCCTGAATCTTAAGTACCTACCAGAACATCTCCTGAACAAAAAAACAGCTGCTTTTTTTCTGTTTTTTTTCTAGCTTTCAACCAAGCTTCAGTTGGCAACTTGGGAATTATATTTATTTCATAAATACATTTTTAGTTAACTTAGGAACTATGAATTAATTCTTTGTGACATTAGTGTAGATATGTTGATGAACTAACATGGTAGAAAATGTGTGGCCTATATTACAAATGAATTGAGTGATGTTTGTCCAGATGTTGGATGTTAACTCCCAGCAGTCTTAAGCAACATGAGAGTTGAATTCCAACATCTGGAGTCATATTTTGCTTATCTCTGCCCTGCTCCATAGCATCTGTATTTCCTACAAAATGTCTCTATATCACCCTCCACTTCATTATGAGTGGAAATGACTTTTGTATGATTATTATATAGATAGGTTTGAAAGTTGCAGATGGTAACATTGGTGTATCTGGGTAAGCAGAGTACAAAGCCCTTAAGCAGTGCTGCATGGACCGACACTGAGATGGATAGGTGTAAGCCATGGTTGCAAAGGAGGGGCTCATGGGCCCTTTTCTCAGCCTTACTGTTACTGCCTTGCAGAACTTTTGCAGCAGAAAAACTTTGTTTTGCTTTTGGTGAATTAAGTCACAGCTCTAGACTGGTTTCTAGCTCAGAAAGTTAAGAAGTGAAATCCCCATTTCTTTTACTCCCACCTCCATAGTAGAAAAGATTCTTGATCTTGAAGGAATTCCAAAAATTAGTCTTCAGCAAGAAATACTCTAAGACATTCTGTTTTAAATTTTGTCAATTATTTGACAAGATGTTTAGTTTAATGGTTTGGGTATTAAAAATACTCTTTCTTTTGAGTCATTCAAAGGGGAAACACATTTTTAGGAATAACTGTAATGCTGTATGATGGTTCATGATAATACCAAACATGGTATCTTTCAGGTACGCTACAGTTTACACTATGGGCAGTCTGAAACATTCCTCAATGACTTCTAGTTGAGTTCCATGAGTGTAAATGCTTTAGGTCTGGAACCTTTAGTGGAATGCCTTCTCACCACTTCTCTTCCTCCCCAAGGACATCTACAGAAAGTAGCAAAGGTGAATGTACTCAATTTGGAAATTGTTCACCTGGGCAGAAAATACTTGCAGAGTGATAAGGCAAAGTATGTTTTAAATATTAGATGAAGTTGAAGAAAACATCTGTTACAGCTTGTTTTCCAGTATCTGGGTTTGTGATAATCTATAACTGTTCCTTGATGTGTGAGGAATGGATCATGGCGAGCAACATGCTCCCAATTTTCAATTTTCAAAAATGCCCACTTTGGCTAACTTCTAGCATTTCTGATTTGCTTAACTTGTTTTTGTAATTTTTTGCTGCATTGACAGAAGAGGAACAGGATGAGGATGAGCAAGTTGAACAAGAGGAGGAGCATGTTAAAGAGAAGAAAAAGAAAAAGAAAAAACAGAAAACTCAAGAAACATCTATCTGGGTAGAAGACAGTGCAGATGAGCCATCGACCAGTATGGTGGTAGAGGTAAGACACTTAGAATAGCCTTTCCCATTTGCTGCCCTCCAGAATTGTGTCTGCTGTACACCTTGAATGTTAATGATGCTGACAGAGTATATTTTCTGGTGCAACAAATCTGGCTTCCTTATGCACTTGGCCCAATTTTTTTTTAAAAAAAGCCCCCAGTTGTTTAGCTAAATGTAGACTCATTGGAAACATGTAAGTTTGATTCACAGGCGAAAGCAGATTAGCAAATTCAGCCCAAATATACCTAGCCTAGAAGAATCTGGAATATCAGATAGAGGAAAAAAAGGTGTATATATGAAGTTTAGTGCAATAGTTAAAGTTCTTGGGCTAAAAGTGAAAGATCATGAGATCTTTCCTGCCTTAGGTACAAAGGCAGCTGTGTGACCTTAGGTCAGTCATTGTGTCTCAGTCCTAGGAAGGAGGCAGCAATAGTAAACCACTTCTGAAAAATATTGCCAATAAAATTGCATGGTCTTGTTCGGGAAGCCACCAAGAATCATGGGCACAAAAAAGTAGGGTGGGAAGGCACTAGGTAGTCAGATTTGTTTTCTGGCTTCTTTGCTTAGAATCTTCCAAGATTATAGCAATAACACTTAGGCTTATATACTGCTTTATAGTGCTTTACAGCCCTCTAAGAGGTTTACAAAGTCAGCATATTGACCCCAACAATCTGGGTCCTCATTTACCCACCTCAGAAGGATGGAAGGCTTGAGCCTGGTGAGATTCGAACTGCCAAATTGCAGGCAGCCAGTAGTCAGCAGAAGTAGCCTACAGTCCTGCACTGTAACCACTGCACCACCATGTCTCATATTTGAGCCAACAGTTGTTGCAGAATGTGATTGCAAAAAGAAAGTTTTATATCAATAGGTACAGTTGGTGTTCTATTGATAGCCTTCTATTTTTAAAAATGATTTTAAATGTTATTTAATGATTATTTCTAAGCAAGATTTATAGAAAAGAACACAAACAAATTTTAATTAGTAGAAAATTGCCATTGCAAAAACAGTTAAGTCTCTTCACTCACCATTACTAAAGAAATCCTGGTTAGTTTCCTTTCCACCACTAATATGCTTAAAGGAGGTTTCCAAATCTAATCTGAGGTTATGTTCTGTCCATTTAAAATCCCAAAGTACCTAGTCTTAAGTAAGTCTGATAGCCTCTGTATAAATTGCAAAAGTGGAACTTGGAGATTAAAAGCTTTTATACTCTACTGTGCAGTTCCATTGACTCATTTCATTAATATTACATCAGTGCTAATCATGAGTTCCTACAGTTAAGTACCGTATATACTCGAGTATAAGCCGAGTTTTTCAGCACATTTTTTGTGCTGAAAAAAAACCCCCTCGGCTTATACTCAAGTGAGATTCCCCTCTGAAAAAAAAAATGGTGTGGAGCTCCGGAGCTGGGCAGCCGCTTCCCTGCTTCCGTGTTTCCTTTGCAACGTGTAAGCATGGGGGTAATCGGAAGCAGAAAAGTTCTTGCATGAGGATATATTGTTTTTTCTTTTTTTAACTGTTTTTTTTTGGGGGGGGGAAGACCCACCGTCATGTGAGAATGCTCAGAAACGAAATCTATCTGCCCGAAAATAAGTGTGTGTGTATGGGGGGGGGGATTTTAACAGAGGGAAGATGTAGGGAGAAGGCAAAAGCGATGGAAGATCCTTCAGGGGAAACTGAGAGGGAGACTCGCCCTTGGTCCAGATGAGCCCCCTTCTCCGCCCCTAAGGAAGCAGAGGCAGCCAGCAAGGGCAGGCAAGCCCCACTTCGCGGACTCCGTCCGTCCTCCCTCCCACCCACCCACCCACCCAAAGCCATGAAGTCCCCCAATTGCGCAGTCCAGAATCGCCCTCCCCTCAGAGGGCAGCAACGACGCCCAGCGTTTCCCAAGACAAGAAGCTCCGCCGTGCAATGAAAGCGCCCTGGCTCTAAGCTCATAGGCTCAGAAAACAACACAAGCTGAGGTGGCTTCAGCTCCACTTGGTTTCATTTCCTCAGCCCCAGCTGCTTTCAGTCCGCTCAGGAGGGGGAGGTGGTGGTGGCGGCTCGCGTTTTCTGAGCTCTAGGCTCGCGGGCTCAGAAAACAACGCGAGCCGCCACCACCACCACCTCCTCCTCCTCCTCCTGAGCGGACTGAAAGCAGCTGGGGCTGAGGAAACGAAGCCAAGCAGAGCCGAAGCCACCTCGGCTCGCGTTGTTTTCTGAGCCTAGAGCCAGGGCGCTTTCATTGCATGGCGGAGCTTGTCTCGGGAAACACCAGGCGTCGTTGCTGCCCCAAGGGGAGGGCGATTCTGGGCTGCGCGATTGGGGGACTTCGTGGCTTTGGGTGGGTGGGAGCGAGGACGTTGACTTTAAGCGCTGCCGACAGAGTGTTTCACAAATACCAGTGGGACCTCCGTCCACCACCACCCCTCCCTCTTTTACCTCCTTCCTTCTGATCAGTCAGGTTTTCTCAGTATTTGCTCACAGCTGCGTTTTCTCTTCTGCCGTGCTAGGCGTTGAACGCGGGGATTTCTGATTCCCCTTACACGCGCATGGATATGCCGCGGGGCGTTTTCTTCCAAACGCCCCACGGGCAGAGAACACTGACTTTCATGATAGTGAGATCGTTTCCCAAATTAATTGATTTACTAACCCAAAAGAACATGATGATGATGACAGTGGGAGGCAGGAGTCACTCTCTCTCTTGCAATAAAAAAGCAAGAGCCGTTCTTATGAGAGATATCTCTCTCTCTCTCCCTCCCTCCCCCCGGAATACAGTCAAGCTCTTTCCAGCACGCGCGATCTGCCCCCGCCGCTTTGCACCTTGCAGATGCAAAAACCCCGTTCCTATGATGCCATTTTTGTTCACTGCAGTGTGAAAACTTCTTTTTCTTCATCTTCTTGTTCCCTATTTACTGGTCTCTTTCAAAGAGGAAATTGTGAACATCAAACTTAATCTCAACTGTCCTAGTGAAAGTTTTAATTAGATAATAATTCCCTCCCGGTGGCATTTTTTAATGCCAAGAGTGAATGAAGTTAACTTGCAATTGAGTATGCCATGTTAATTCATGCCATCTTGACACTAATGAAAGCAACATGCCTTTTTAGTTATATTTCATAGAAGTATCTATTTTTCATAGAGGTACCTATTTTTATTTTTGAAATTTACCAGTAGCTGCTGCTTTTCCCACCCTATGAGTCAATAAGTTTTCCCAGTTTTTTGTGGTAAAATTAGGTGCCTTGGCTTATATTCGGGTCGACTTATACTCAAGTATATACGGTAAGCTTCTCTGTCTAAAGGTATTACCTTATAGAATCAAAATCATGAAGTGCTATGCATCTCTTTCTTACAGAAAATACTTTTTAAAAATATTATCCATATATCGTATAGATACTATATTTTTCATTTATCATAGTGAAATGATATAACAATGTTTACGTTTCAGAATACAGAAAAAAAGAAAAAGAAAAAGAAGAAAATTAAAGAAGAGCCAGAAGATTAAGAACAGGGAGTTTTCTTGGATGGTTTGGCTCACGTTTGGACTTTGGGGACATTAATTTTTGAACTAGATTTTTGTCTAATCGTTAAGATAAAGAAACTGATATTTTCCTTCAATACTTTGTTTTTAAAACTGATCTTAGTTTTAACATTGCCCTGTTAATTGGCTACAGTTTTGCTTCAGTAACACTATAAACTGTTGTGAAATTGCTTATCAAAAAAGTAGTATGATTGCTTGAAATGAATAACAACATGTCTCTTCTCAAACAAAACTCCCTACTTAGATGAATTGGATTACTATCAATTTAATTTTTATGAAGAGAATTTTCAATGATCTTTGCTTGCAACAACATTTAGCAGACAGGATGCAGTGTGGTTCCATTATAGAACATGCTAAAATAATGCACACAGAATAATTTTATTGAATACATACAAATAATGGCCTTTTAAATTTTTAACAGAAATTGAACTATGCCCAATTGATAGAAACAGCTAGCATTTTCTTTTTCTTTTTAAAAAAAAGTGCAATCAGCACTACTCAGTTAAATCTCTTTACGGGTAGTCCTTGGGTTATGATGGAAATTGGGACCAGAAGTGTAGTCATAAAGTGTGGTGTTTGACTTACCAGAGCAACTTATAACCTCTCCCCCCCCCCAAACTTCCCCATTGACTTTGCTAGTGTAAAACCAGCAGGAAAGATCGCAAATGGCTATAACCTTTGCAAGTGCAAACTGATTGTCAAGCATCCAAATTGTGATTGTGTGACAAGTGCAATAGTTGAAACTTCAATGAGTGGGACTTAAGTCCCCCTTGTTCAGCACCATCACATCTTTGAATGGTAGCTGTGTTGGTGTTTGGTAAGTGAGAAACCAAGCTGTTTCCTTTCTCTTCAACCTGCTCTTTGTACTGCTGGCTGAGAAGCAGGAACCAGCCCAAATTCACATGAACTGCTGCTCCCCTGATTTCCCGACCTTCAGGAGCAGCAACAAAGGGCCTGCAGAAAAAGAGGAAATATCAGGGAAATTAAAAAGTTCTCTGCAAGAAACTTCTGGGTCCTAGTGGAATCCACAAAGTTTATAGGACAACTTTAGCATGAAAAGGGTATGGGAAGAAACTGACAGGTATCCCTGAATAAAAGTGACGTGACAGCTTTGATATTTCACCAAATGGCATTTATGGTAGAGTACGGTTTGTGTTTTCCTAACCAGGTACCCCTTTTGAAATCTTATATCCATTACTTTCTTCACCATGTCCCAAAAGATACTGATTATAAAGAGAAGAAGATTGGTCTATATGTCTGTTTCTTCTTGAGTCAAAACAGTAAGCTGCATTTTTATCAGGGATATATTTTGAAATGATAGAAAAGTTGATATTTTGACTGGGCCTACAGAACATTGTATTAAAAAAATTATCTGGAATGGATATACTGAAAGATTCCACTTCTATGACTTAAAATTGTTCCAAGTGTGGCTGGACAGTCGGCATAAAGTACTGCATATTCAAAGAACACACTTCTGCTTGAATTACTCCAAGGAGCATTACTTTTGGACCATGAAGAAAACAAATGGAAATTTCAGTTAGTGATCTTTTCAGCCTTCACCTCACTTCCTTTCCTTTCTGCTAATAAAAAGATGCTGCACTATCTTAAAAACATGCATGGAAGGATTTTGCATCTTTGGCCAGGGTGTTATTGTTAGCTAAACTAGTGTCAAAAATGGTCATAAATTTGAGTGAGCTAACGATTGTTGCATTATTAAAGCAACAATGTACTGTTAAGGATGGAGCACATTTATCAAGTGCCCCAATCCTAAACCAATACTATTTTCTATTTGAGGGTGGGAAATGATTAAACCCACCTTTAAAAAGAGATTGACAAGACTAGCTATCTGCGAGGAACACATGTTGCCTCCAGCTTCAGAAGCTGAATCGATAGTAAAAGAATAGATGAGTCTTTATGTCAATGCCTGTCTGTTTCCTAGGAACATATAGCTGGTTGGCTGCTATGGAAAAATGGTTGCTTACTCTTCTGAATTGATGGGGGGAAACCCCAAGCTGTTCTATTTTTCTTGATAGAACCAAATGAATCCCCTTTTTAAAAGCAACTAGTTATTCTTGGAAATTGCTTCCTTGTGGAAACTTGGCTTGGTAGATGAAGCAGATAGTATTTGGAGAGGGAAACAAAATTCCAGATGAATTATAAACACGAGAAAGCTTGCACATTTTCTCTAAAAGTATGCTCAGTGCAGGAGCTGGGTTATCCAAAATAACACATTATTTCAAGCACCTAACTTTCTTCAAAGAATACATATCCCCTATATTTAAAAATGCAGTATCAGCATGCATTGCACATTAAAACCATAAGTGAAGCAGTTGTTGTTCCAGGGCACAGATATTTCTACATAATTTTCTCAGCACATTTACTCAGGTGGGAAAACTATTGGGAACTACAGGAGATAAATGTTATTCTTTCTTGTGAAAAATTAGGGGAGGGGCGGATAGGAATCCTTAAAATATTTTCAGGCATAGTTGGATGTGTTCAGTAATCATGGTTATAAACAATCAGCTATGCATGGTCTAGGTACCTGCTTTTTTGTTCTAGGTCTAGGTACCTGCATTTTTGTTGGCTTTTAATGACTGGTAAGTAGTGCTGATTGCACTTTTAAAAAAAGAAAAAGAAAATGCTAGCTGTTATAACATTCTTAAAACCCTAATTGGTCCTGTGTGAGGCAGTATAAGCCAAGTGTCACCATTTTTTTTTCTATCAGAATCATTTTCTCCATCCAATGATATCGAGGTCCTGAATTATATTCTGGAGCAGAGCTTTTGCAGCAAGCTTACCTAGACTAGCTCTTCAAGCTTCCGCAAGCTCCTGCCTCATTGCTTGCAGAAAATATTTCCGCATGGATTAGAATGGGGTAGACAATTTTCCCATAAGGGAAAATTTTTCTCCCAGAAAGAGGAAATGTGTCAGAAAATAGAGATGTATAACAGGTAAATGCGGAGTGTGAGTTCTAGTTCTGGCATAGGCATGGGAGCAAGTTGGCTGACTCTGGGCCAGCCATTCTCAGCATTAGACAGGGACAAATCTATTGTAAAAAACATTGCTAAGAAAATGTGCAGATGCCTGGAGTTTAATTTTTATAAATTAAAACGAAATACACCTTGGCTCTTGCCAGTGGATTAGTGTGACTGCTTTGTTTGCTTTCTTAACTACAAATAGCAATTTTAGGGCTTCTTCCATCTTATTTGTATCCTGCCTTAATTATTTGTACAAATAAGGCAAGGCAGTGAACATATCCAACCCACTACCTCCTATTTTTGTCACAACAACCCTGTGAGGTGAGTTGGGCAGAGAGAAAGGGAGTGGCCCAAGATCAGCTTACGATTTATCTTTAAAACAGGTCAAACTGTACTTCAATTATTTGTAAAATTGACACATACTGTAGAGGTTAGCCTTTCTAGTTGGAGTGTCTACCTGAGAAGGGGAGAGACCAGGTACTGCATCAACTGAACAGGGAGCACTTAGTTCTGTAACCAAAATATTAAAATATTTGCCAGGAAAAGATCCCAAAATAATAGGTATTTATGCAGATTGCAACACAAAAAAAGAGAAGGATAAGTACAAGTTGGGAATGGTATCTGGTACTGTAGTATGTCTTCACTTAAATGATGGGGTCATTTTAGCACTCAAATATCTTAAGCCTTGATTCCTGAGCTGGCTTGTTCAGTTTTTAACGAGTGCCACTTTAATTTCATTCTGTGGGTTCCTTAAATGACCCAACCAGCAAAAGTTGCTTATATAAACACGTTGGTCTAGAGCATCTCACCACTGTATTAAGGAAAAAAAGGAGGGGAATTGGTTATCTTTTGTTTAGTAAACGTATTGCAACACATTCTATGAAGCAATAGGGGTGATATAATTGTGTATATTTTGCTGTCTGGTATAGCCTTTATCAAAATATGAGATGGAAGGATACAGGTTTTTCTCATTTAGGAACCATTTTCAGTTACAGTGGTAATGAAAAAGGAACTTTGTAACCCAGTCTATAAAATAAAGGAAAGCTGAAGTAAAATCATAAGTACAATTGCAGTTTCACTTAGCAACCATTACACTTAACCAAACTATCCCAATTGTGGTTGCTATATGACGACTATCTGTTATTTTATTTGTGCTTCACTGACTTGACAAAGCCAGTGCAGCAGACACAAAAGCATCTTAAATTAATCCTAATCATTCTCAGAAGTTCACTCTTTCCTGAACTGGGAAACTATATTGCCTCTTAAAACCCACTCCAAATCAGGCCAGGCTCAGTTAATACATGGATGAAGGCCCCTAGTGAATTCCAAAGCTGTAGGCTTGACTAGGAGATCACAAAAATCATGTGGAAGAGTAGCAAAACCCTTTTGTACTATTCCCAAGAAAATACTGCATGGACACGTCTACAGAGTCATTAAGAGTTGAGCTTACTTGAGCAATATCTCAAGTGTTTTAGTCACTCCCATAAAAATCTTAACCTCTGCTTTCACTCACCTCTGCTCAACTCTCAACTGTAACTTGTCTGGTTTGGTGTCACAATGTTGCTTCATTTGGAAGATATTATAGTGACCAGTTGTGCTAGGTTTATGGCCAGAAGTACCCTAAAAATGTGAACATGCTTGGTCAGTTAGTTGACATAACTTTAACTCCATAGGCACGCCTGACAGTTACAATATTATGAATGGATGGATGGACAAATGATTTGATTATAGATCACAACTCATCAAGCAATTCAAAATAAAAATACAGTACAGTAAAAAGGAAATGATGCAGTAAAATGAGAGCAATATAAGGGTCTAATATCATGCCCAATACACCATGATCAACCCTCAATTTGACATTAGCAAAGCTCACGTTCTGCAGTCTATTAATGCAGACTTTGTGAATTAGCATTTTAGGGTCTTTTAGGAGTTTATCTAGTTTTCTGGGAAAGCCTAATGAGGGGTGTTAGAACTTAACTCTGAGTATATTAATGCAGCAAAAGTTACCATGGAGTAAGACTGAAAATATTCCATATGAAACAAAAAAATGAATTATATTAAAAACTTCAATCCTTTCTGAAACCCAGAGTCCAGCAAGAAAATATGTTAACAACTATATGGAGTAAAAAAATCTGTCCTCTCCTGAAAACTGGTAAAACATAAGAGATGGTACTATGTGGATTTCTAGGGAAAGAGATGGCCAGTAGACTGGACAGGTTGGTTCTATCTGAAGGAGGTGGGCATGAAGATACCTGGACACCAAGCTATAAAGAAACCAGCATTTTGAATTGTACTCAGAAGCTCTTAGATACCAATGCAATACCTGCAAAATTGTTATGATAGTTGTCACCTACAGTAGGTGGTGGCTGCTTCATTTAACACTCTTTGTTGCTTCCTGATAGTCTTCAAAGGCAGCCCCATCATGGCGTGTTTCACCACTACATGAGGTATTGCCTGAGTTAGAAGTATGGTTCAATGGAAATTATAACCAGGTCAGAAGGCATTGAAGTGAAAAAGTTATAGGAAGTTGAAGCTGCCTAATTGAGAATAATAATTCATCCAACAGGTTTCCAGAGACAAATACTAACTGATGAGCTAATGCATGTAAAATAATACAGTCTTTCTACCTATTGAAAGTCCAGGTGCTAGACTGGGACTTGCATTAGAGCTCAGATCTGTTTGTGTCAGATTTGACTGTGTAGTTCTTTTGTCCCCAAATAGATACTTCAGTGACAGATCATTCTACAAAGCTCATATGTTTTCCCTTGCTGTTAGTTTCAATTTTCATACTGATTTTTGTGACATAAAAAGATCATTCTACATGTACTAATTCAGCTGTTTGCACGCTATGGAGCATCTGTGCTGTCTTAGACTGAGTTCTTAGATGCTGGGTAAGGTCTAGGAAAGAGAAAGGAGTAGATCAGCCAATGTTATAAAGAGAGTGGAAAGTCAGGATTTATTTATCTAATGACCAGCATATACCATCCACCCTGCTTCTTGAATAACCTTTTCTGAATTGGTTCAAGTTTGATAAGGAAGCCAAACTGATGAGATTAGTTAATCAAAAGAAGGATGTTTAAAGGCAAAAGAGGTATTGTGAAGGTCCAGTTTATCTAGGCATTATGTAGCTATAAGCTTTGTGCCTGCAGCATCAGATGGCATTAACACATGCTTGGTGGTGTTGCACTATATGTATCTAGCACTGATATGGCCCTGAAATAATTCATCCCTTCATTCCAAATAGTTTTAAAAATTGATACACTGAGGATAATGGAAGGGAAATATTTTATCATCTTAATGTCATGTTTGAGATTCCTTGGCAATAACAGTACATTGTTTTTAAAGTGGGGATTTACTGTTAGCATTATTTATTTCATTATATTTATTATGGCTGTCAACTTCAGCAGAGTTTGGGTGCTTTGCAAAATCCAATACATAGCTAAAACAATAAAAAACCTAACGAGGCATCCTGGACTAAAAAGAGCCACATTAATAGAAATTTCTCTTTCTCTCTCTCTCTCTCTCTCTCTCTCTCTCTCTCTCACACACACACACACACACACACACACACACACACACACAGAGCTCTGGGAACAAAGGCAGGTTTAAGGGCTTTTCAAAATTCCAGAAGGGTGGATGCCAAACATAGCTCTGTGGGAACAGTGTTCCAGAGGGTAGGCCATGACAAAAAGGCACACTTTCTTGGCCCCGTGAGATGGCATTAAACTGTTTAATACTGAACTAGGAGCACACCTACTCTGCTTGAACATATCAAGCAGGCATAAATAATTGGAGATAAACAGTGCCTCTAGTAATCATGCCCTAAGCCATGATGAGCATTAAAGGTGATGATCAGAACCTTGAATTGTCCTGAGGACTTCTGGTTTAAGCTTCTTCGGCGACAGACCGAAACCTCGTCTCTGCGAGGCTTCGATCTGTGCTCGCTGCTGGAGCGCCAAGCCGGCTGGTTTCGGGGCTAAGCGACCCCGTAGAGGTGGTGAAGAACTGGGAGACTGCCTACAGGGTCGAGGAGAGCCACATCTCTTCCCCAGCTGGCCATTACTTCCTTTCCTGAAGGCAGTTGTAGCGGTTGTCAGAAATGGCCACCACAAAGAACTCGACCGGAAAAGAATGTGCAGGAGGAAGATAAGAATAGAAAGTTTTGGTTGACCGGGTCAAACAGCAAAAGCAACAAATAAGGTACCCTGGAATTGAAACTATTAAAAAAAACAATAACATTGTTCCCTAAGAGACTTAAGCAAGAAATTGGAAAAAAATCCACTTTGACATTAATAGGCATTTAATGCTGAAAATAAAAAGTCAAAGGGATAATAAAGATTTCTGGATAATCAAAAGCTTTTGAAAACAGGAAAGGAGAGAAAAAGAATAAAAGGGCAGGATCTGGAAGGGAGGAGACTGCCTGGAATTAAAAAGAACTTACAGTAAAATCTCAACAAGACTTCCAAAAGATACATTCTAACTGAAATATCGCAACAAAAACCCCAGGAAGAGAAAGTCGAAAAAGAAATAATGGGACTATTTGGATTACTTGATGATTTCTGGATTTTTGTATTTGAATGACTAAAATCAATTGGGTGGTTGTTTAAAACTGTTTAAAATGGCTCCACTTTTAGAAGAACTGAAAATGGAACTTAAAAAGTACAAAGAAGACGCACAAGAAGGGAGAGGCTCTTTTGGCTTTGTATTTCAGTTTTTGGAAATGGAGATTTGGAACTATGAGAAACAACAAGAAATGCCTGCAGAACAAGAAGATTGCAACAAAGAAGAAGCCATCTTTAATGAACAAGTAATCTTAGCTGGGGGGAAAAAGGAAAGGGGGAAAGAGAATGGAAAGTTTAAGATTGGGAAAAACAATTCCAAAAAAAATTAGAGTGAAAAATAAGCATAAAATCAGAAAGCAACAGAAGAGGGAAATGCAGAAGAGAGAATAAGAAGTAGAGAGACAAGGGGGTAAATCAAGGGGGGGGGGGAGAAGATGAGAGGGAAGAAAGGAAAAAAAGTTATAAAGGACAGAAACAAAATATAGAGAAACAGGGCCTATTTAGAGATAATGGGTGAAAATTTAATGGAAAAAGGGATTCTGCAAAGGTACATAAGATAGTATGGTTATATTAGAAACAAATAATTTTAGAAAATATGAAACAATGTATGATTAAAATGTTTGATAAAATAGCTATCAATTCAGTGGAATGCTTGTCAATAAATAAATGTAACAAAATGAATATTTAATTATTTACAAAACATGTGAAGAGAAATAAGGGAAAAATTAATTTTTTAAGGAAGTATGATATTTAATTGAAAAGAAGTATTAAAGATGTTAAGATTTTAATGATTATTAATGATAGAACTGAACTGAAGTGGAATGAGGGTTTATAATTACTTATATTTATAATCCTTTCTTTTTTTTTAAAGAGTATAGCTGTGTATTATAAGAATGTACCAAGCAGAATTCGACTGGAAGTTATGTATTATGTATTATATTGAAGGTCATAACCTTAAGGTATATACTGAAGTTTAAATAAGAGTTGAATGGATGTAATTAAAAGGTATAAAGGTGTCATACTCCAATTAGTAACTACAGGAGAAAATTTGTTTAATGAGAAAAGATAATATGAAATTGAAACAGAACAGACAAAAGTATAAATATAATGATTTGAATTGAGATGAGATAATCAAAATAAATTGAGAAAATTAAAAGAGGGGAAAAAACTATATATAAAATGTAGAATAGTATAAGATATGGAATAGAACACAAAAAGGAGCATGAAATTGAATTTTGTGTCTGTATAAAGAAGTTCAACCCGGGACCATGCTATTTTCAAAACGATGTTTTATTTATATTTTGTATGTGTGAAAACCCAAATAAAACTTTATTTAAAAAAAAAGAACCTTGAATTGTTCCTGCAAGCCAGCTAGTTTTAGAACCAATGCATCTTTTTATAATTTGTCAAGTTTTTTATTTTATTCTACATATACACATCAATGCATAAACAGTGTGGAACTTGGGTATCATACATTTTGGTGCAAATAAAAATAACATTAATGTTATTAACATTAATCTGTTAACATTAACAGATATGAACTTTATTCATATCTGTTATATTCATCAAACATAATTCTAATGTTAATACACACCTTTTATTAAATTATGGTCTTTCATTATTTGATTATTCAGTATTTGAGTATATTATTCTAATGCCAATCACAGTATTGTTTAAACTTACATGGTAAGTTTAATTTCTAATCTTCCCTCTAATTATTGCTTTTATGTCATTATATAAAAATGTGTGTTTTAATAATCCCCCCCTTATTTCTATCTCCATTCTAACTTTTAATCATGCCACCCTTATGATAAAAAGCCTTCCCTGCTAACCATCATCTTTTGTTCTCATTATTTTAATTCTTATTCATTTTTAAACTTGTTCCTCTCTTAAATCTTTGTTTCTGTCTTTATCCACATCTTGACTATTCAATCTAATTATTTCTCCCATCTCTACCCTCTCCTGCTGTCTAGATTTTAAAGTATCTACCCATGCCCCTCTCTCCCTTTGAAAAATGTCTTCCTGCAACTCCAGGTCTCTTTAAATCTCTTAAAATATTTTCCTCCTGTTTTATTTCGTCGGTCATTGTTGTTTCTGTTAGATATTACTGTCAGGCATCCAGAAATTGTCCGTTGCAAATCAGTAACTCCGAGACAGGCATAATCTCTAAGTGCTTTATTTGGAACAAGTACTGGTAACGTCTGTGGAATTTCGGAACTAAGGTGCTTGCCAGACCTCCCACAAAATTCTACCTACACATACCCACTTTTCTACACCTCATTAATCACTTGAACCAATTATTTTGCAGCTGCAATTACTTGCTATGCCACACTCTGTTACCTTGAACATTCAAACTCATATATTTTTTCTACTAAGAACTATTCAATTGCATCACCCCCCTCCCACATTTTCAACTCTGTGGCAGCGATGAATTCCAGAGCTGACAGGTGTCCCCACTTGAAAATTCCTTCTCCTATAAGAAAAGAAAAAGAAACACAACCAGGGGTTAATGTGTTGTCCTTAACCCCCTCTCCCCCCTCCACAAGAACCCTTCAGTTTGTGGGGGAAGTCCTCATGGAATTGGGTAACCAATTGATCAGCATGTACATCCCAACTTTTTACCCAACTAGCATCTGATACAGGGTAACCCTTCTATAAGACCAAATATTGCAATCGTCCTCAGTGTAATCGAGTGTCCAGGATTTTCTTAATTTCTTAATGTGTCTCACCCTGTACAGTTAACGGTTCAGGGGGAACGACTGGTATTGGTCTTATCATTGATGTAGCAGCTGGTTTTAACAAACTACTATGGAAAACTGGATGAATTTTCCCTAATAATCGAGGAAGACGTAATTGGACCGTGACCAGATTGATTATTTTGGAAATCTGAAATGGACCTAAGAATTTTGGTCCCAACTTCTTACTAGGAAGTTTCAATCTAAGATACTTGGTTGACAAACACACTTTGTCTCCCACTTTAAATGGTGGTTGAAGGGATCTATGTTTGTCCGCCTGCTTTTTGTAATCTTTTGCAGCTTCAGTTAAAGATTTTTTGGTATCTTCCCAACCTTTTTTAATGAGTTCATCCATTCTGTTAGAGACATGGATGTGGGAAGTGCTATAGGCAATTCTGGCATACGGACAAAGTCCATTCCAGTGTTGATTTGGAATGGAGTCAGCCCCGTGCTGCTATGTACTGCATTAGTATAAACAACCTCTGCAAATGCTAATAATTCAGCCCAGTTTTCCTGTTGATAATTTACATAGCATTTAATGTATTGTTCAATCATGGCATTTTCTCTTTCCGCTGCTCCGTTGCAGGCCGGATGGAATGCTGAGGATAACCCTTGGAAGGACCCAATAGACTTCAAGAATTCCCTCCAGAACTTAGTGGTAAATTGTACCCCTCTGTCTGATATTATTCTATGAGGTATTCCATGTAGTCTATAGATATGCTTCACAAACAGTTTTGCAAGCTATTTGCAGAGGGAAGTCCTTTACAGGCTGTAAAGTGGGCCTGCTTAGAGAATAAGTCAATGGCAGTCCAAATGATTGTATTCCCTCCACTTTCAGGTAATTCTATGATAAAGTCCATTCTTCCCATGGCTGTGTTGGTTCAGCGACTTGTTGGAGGAGGCCAGGGGTTTTTCCAGTTCTGTGTTTCATTGTGGCACAAACTGAGCAACTTTTTACATAGTCCTTGACATTGGGGGTTTTTTTTAGGCCACCAGAACTGTCTCCTGAGTAAATGTAGGGTTTTTAAGAACCCAAAGTGGCCTCCCAACCACAAGCCGTGGCAACACTTTAGTACCAGTAGTCTTAGGGTTGCGGGTACATAAAGCTTAATCCCTTTCCAAGCCAGTCCCTCATTAATTGTTAATTCAGTTTGATGATCCAGGAACCAGGGATCGGTCAATAGGGCTGCTTTCAATTCTGTGGTCAGCTTGTCCTCCAAGTGCTTGGGTTTGCGGTTGGCTTGGCCTCGAGTGGTTACTTGGTCCACCGATTGAGCTCCTGAAATTAAGGCTTGTACTATTTCCTCTCAGTGACTGTCAAACTGGGGTTTTCTGGACAGGGCATCTGCCAATATGATTTTTCCTTCGGGGATATATTTCATGTTGAAGTTGAATCACTTGAAGTACTGAGCCCAGCAGACTTGTTTAGGAGATAGTCTCTCAGGGGTCTTTAGGGCCTTGAGGTTTTTGTGATCAGTCCATACCTCAAACAACTCCTTCACCCCTTCTAGGAAATGTCTCCAAGTCAACAAAGCCCATTGTACGGCAAATGCTTCTTTCTCCCAGACTGCCCATCTCCGCTCTGTGTCCGTTAGCTTTTTGGACAATTAAGTGCAAGGCATCAGTTGGTTCTGAGAGTCTTTTTGTAGCAGAATGGCCACTACTGCCATGTCGTTCACATCAGCTTGGACAATAAAAGGTTGGGTCGGGTCTGGGTGCTGGAGAATGGGCTCAGCAGCAAAGAGGTGTTTTAAGGTTTCAAAAGCTTTCTAATAGTCCATGGTCCAAGCCAGGGGTTGACTGGGCTTCAGTTTGGTGCGTGACAGGCCTGTTTTTAATAATTCCATCAATGGGACGGCAACCTTGGCAAAAGAAGGGATGAATTGTCTATAGAAATTGGCAAAACCCAAAAAACTTTGAAGTTGTTCTTGGGTTTTGGGGGGTTGCCAGTCCAGCATGGCTTTCACCTTCCCAGGATCCATCTCAATTCTCTGGTTGGATATCTGGTAGCCTAAATAATCCAACTACTCCTTGTGGAATTCACATTTTGAAAGCTTTATATATAATTTGGCGGCTAGAAGTTTTTCCAGGACTTGTCTCACCAATTAGACATGTTCTTTGATGGTTTCGCTGAATATAAGGATGTCATGCAGGTATACAAGTACTCCCCAGTATAGGTGTGGATGTAACACCTTGTTAATAAATTGCATAAATACTGAAGTCCGAAAGACATGACTCAGAATTGGAAACTACCCAAAGAGCAGTTAAAGGCTATTTTCCACTCGTCTCCCTCTTTGATGTGGACCTGGTAGTAAGCTTCTCCAAGATCTAGTTTGGTGAATACCTTGCCTTTTGACAGGTGGTTTAATAAGTCCTTCATGAGAGGGAGAGGGTACATGTTTTTGATGCACACAGCGTTTACGCCCCTGAAGTCCACACATAATCTCAGTCCACCATCTTTCTTGAACAGCACGGGGGCAGCAAACCTCGATTTGGCAGGTTCAATAAAACCTCGGTCCAAACTGTTGTAAATGTATTTCCTTAATTCAGTCATTTTAGCAGGTGTCATGGAATACATCTTTGGTTTTGGTAGTTTTGCCCCCGGTTCAAATTCTATGGCGCAATCAAGTGGCTAAATGTGGAGGTAAAATTGCACTCCTCTTCACTGAATGCTTCAGCCAAGTCTTTGTATTTGTTATGATATGTACAGAATAACCCTTGAGTAACAAGGATATGCACATGGAAATGTTTATGAGAATAGTTATGAATATTCAGCCACACACAGATACACTAAATTGAGTTAAAGTTTACTTTAAGAAATAGCACAGTCCAATAAACGGTCCAGGTCATATACGTTTAACAGTCCAAAGAATATCCAATTATAAAGTCTTCTTACCAGTTGCCTTTGTCATTTACAGTAAACAAAAATATCAAAGTATAAGTACAGCATAAATACAACAGAGAACCTTAGATGGCAACAGAATGTCAGAGAGACAGAATGTCAGAGAGAGCAAGCTATGATCTCTAGCTCCCTCTTATGGTAATTTGCAATATAATCAACCAATTGAAATATAGTATAAATCAATACAGTGATTTTGTCTTAAAGCTACAAAAATACATTGTTGGTTTATATATTGCCAACCCAACTAAGTGGTGGACAGATTCTTAGCATTCTCCCCTTTGGGTAGGTTAATATATAATATATTACATCTTTAAACCATAATTCTCACAACACTCTTTATGCTTAATTGCACCTTGAGCTTTTGTGAAATGATCTTCAATATTATGTTCAATCATGCAGTATTGTAACTGAATTAATTTTGAACACACTGTCTAATGCTCAAATATCTCAAATCAGTATGTTTAGACCTTGTTTTAACAGCTAAATTAGTAGCCATACTAATTGCAGGTTGTCTTCATAAACAATAAATGGATCACGTACAGTAATTCCAATATTCTTCAACAATTGCTTATAATATATCAATTCTGTACACATTAATGATAAATATGAGAATTCCGCTTTCATAGTGGATAAACTAATATGTTGTTACCTATAGACTTCCATCCTATTAAAGCATTACCCAACATTACCGCTATACCTGATGTTGACTTACGAGTCATTATATCAGTAGCAAAACTTGCATCAGCTTATGCAGTTAACACTAATTCATTACTTGGTTCTAAATATAATGAATAATGGATTATGTGTTTTAAAAAACTAATTATTCGCTTAGCTGCTTGCCGATGCCTTTCATTTGGTTCAGCGTTATACCTAGCCAGTTGGTTTACACTCTAAGATATATCTGATCTAGACCAATTACCCAGATATGATAGATTACGAATTAAAGATTGATATATTTTCTTATCAAACATAGGACTTTTGATATCACTATGTGTAAATTCCTTACTCATTGGTGTCTTAACAGATTTACAATGCTCCATGTTATAGCATTTTAATAATTGACTAATCTTCTTGGCTTGCGAAATTTTAAAACCTTTATTTGTTTTCACTATATCAAAACCCAAATAATGCTTAATTTCCCCTAAATTTCTAATCCTGAACTTTTTCTGTAATCTATAAACAATATCATTTGCTCCTTGTTCAGTTTTAGTTATAATTGCTATGTCATCCATAAATAACAGTAACAGAGAAATTAAACCATCTTTTTCTCTTTTGAATAAACAAAGATCAGCTATACCAGCTTCAAAACCTATTGAAACTAATTCCTTTACAATAAATTTATTCCATTCATAACTGGATTGCTTTAGACCATAAAGACTTTTCTTTACTTTCCAATAATCAGTTTTTCCATCATCCTTTAAACCTAATGGCTTTTTCATATAGATGGTATATTGTAAAGGTGCATGTAGATATGCAGTTTCAAAATCTACATGGTTTATTTTACATTTATTCTTAGCTGCCCAAACTAATGCTGTTCTCAATGTATTTGCTCTCAGACTAGGTGCAAACACTCCATCATAGCCCTTATCTGACTGAGCAAATCCTTGAGCAACTAATCTTGCTTTATGGGTAATAGTCCCATCCATATCAGTCTTTATCTTATACACCCATTTGCAACCTATTGCACGCTCACCTGGTGGTAACTTTACATCCTCATACACCTCTAAATCCTTTAACAATTTTAACTCCCTATTCATAGCTTCCTGCCAAGCTACCTGATCCTTTGTAGGATACAGTTTTATTTCATTGAAGTTAGAAGGTTCTGTATTAATCTGACATACAATGCCTGCTTGAAATCTGTCAGGTGGACGACTCTCCCTAGTTGACCTCCTAGGCAACTCAGTACATGTTGTTGGCATGTCCTCTTTCTTTACCTCCCCTATCAAATCCTCGTCTTCTACAGTCATAGAGGGTTCTTCTATTGATGATTCCTCCATTGAGGATTCCTCCACTATCTTATCATCAATATTATTATCATCAGGATTATCGGTAAACAATGGAGTCTCAACAACAACACTGTCCTGTACCTTATTATATTCCTGTTCAAGCTTTCTCTAGCCAACATGCTCCAGAAATTTAGCACTTGCACTGCAATATACATTAGTAGTACCTGGCTCCCAAAATCTAAATGATCTATGATTAGCTTGATAACTTACAAAATCTAATTGTCTCGCTCTATGTTGTCCCTTTCGCCTTACTTGCATGGAAATATGAACCCATGCTGGGGTTCCAAATGTATGTAAATAACTGAGATCTGGCTTTTTTCCATTCCAACGAATAAATGGTATTTCAACAGTCATTGAATTCACTACGTTATTCAAAAAATGGCTAGCACACATTATTGCTTCACCCCAAAGTTCCTCTGATAAACCAGAATCCGAAATCATAGTCCTAGCCATAGCCTGTAATGTTTGTCCTCTATGTTCAATATATGAGTTATGTTGTGGTCTATAAGGAGCAGAATGCTTATGTTCAATGCCAGCTTTCTGTAACATGGCTTCAAATTTTCTATTGATAAATTCAGTACCATTATCTGTTACTAATCTAATAACATTCTGTTTCTTTTTCCTTTTAGCAAATTTTAGCCAGTTTACAAAATGCTGGTATGTTTGTATCTTTGTTTTCACTAAATAACATAATCCATATCTGGAAATATGATCAATTATAATTAATATGTATCAGGCTCCACCAAAACTAGGTTTCTTAGGTCCAATAATATCAGCAAAAACAGCCTCTAATGGTTCACTGGTTTTGAATCTGTTTAGAATATTTGCAGGAGTTACCTTGCATTTTTCTTGATTGCAAGCATTGCAATTTAAACACTTTGTACACGATTTTAATTTTATACCATTAGGTAACTCAACAGTTTTCTTTAGCATTTTGAAATATATATGTCCCATACCTCTATGGAGCAGATGAATACATTCATCATGAGGCTTTATATTCTCATAAACTGAGTTAGCATTAATTAATGGATTATCATTTATAATAAACAAACCATTATCCAAACTTGCAGTAACGCTTTTACCTTGTTTTTCAATTAAACATTTATCTCCCTGAAAGATTACAACAAATCCTGCTTTTACCATTGTTCTTACAGATAGCAAGTTAAATATCACTCTAGGTATATATAACATCATTAAATGTTCATTAATACATGAACAATATGCAGTACCTTCTCCAGATGCTCTCAATTTCCATCCATTAGTTAATGATACATGCTGTTTACTCTTTGTCATGTTAACAAACCTCTCTTAACTTTTAGTTATACACTGCGATGCTCCACTGTCAACTACCCATATATCATGGTTTACAGTTGTAGTTGTACATGATATGGCTAAACTAACATCTTTATAAGCTTTCTGTATATTAATAGCATTGTTTCTTACCCATTTTACAATATCTGGCTGTATGACCTTTAGCCCCACAAGAAAAACATTTCCTAACAATATAGGCAGTTGAAGACAGTTTTTCTTCCTGTGGTTGTCTTTCTCTCAGTTGATTTCTATCTTGCCTTCTTCTTGACTCTTTTAACAGTCTTCCAATTATGCCAGTCAATGTAAGTTCATCTCTGTTTAAAACTTCCAGTGAAGACACATAATCATCATAAGTTTCATCCAAAGAAGAATGATGTAAACTTGATGCAACTCTGAGAAAATCAGCTCCTTTTCTTGCAGCTCTTGTAAAGCTATTTTCTTTTTATCTTCATCATTCAATGGATCCCAAGCTGTTACATCCAGTGGACTATTAACTACAGTCCATAATCCGTCTTTACGCAGAAGTAGGCTGCACTTCATAGACCAGGAAACATACTTTGTTCCATCCAACCGGGTTATCTGAGATATACTGGTTGACTGTTCTTGTGCCATTGGTAGTTTAACAATAATCCGCAATCAGCTGTCTGAATATGAAACTGGGCGTTGGTTCTTACCTGACACGCCCCTTCTCGGCGAGCCGCAAGGAGCATCCAGAGTGGGAGGTGCTTCAGACTCCTCTCTCACAGGCTGAGCTTGAATTGAGGAACGCCCTTTTCCTCCACGTGACTCCACGTAGCGTTCCCCAGTTTTGCGAGGACGAGAAGAAAAAGCCGTGTTCTCATCCTAACCAACTAATGGATCATTGGCCGAAACAAGATTCCCCATCAGACGGAGAAATTAGGGTGGGGCTGGATGTTCCTCATGGCTCGCTGAGAAGGGGCGTGTCAGGTAAGAACCAACACCCATTCTCCATAGAGCATACAGAGTGGGACATACCAAAGCTTGGCGGTCCTACGGGAGGGACTCCATCTGGGTTGGAAGCCCCTCTGGGTCATTGAGGACCCTCTGTAGGACTCGTCTGCCAAACGAGGCCTCCGCTGAGGCAAATATGTTGATCTTGTAATGCCTAATGAAGGGAGACGGGGAAGCCCAGGTGGCGGCCCGGCATATGTCAGTGATTGGAGCCTGGGTGGCCCAAGCTGCCGAAGTAGCCACGCTCCTGGTGGAATGTCCTGTTATTCCACTGGGTACTGGCAGAGCTTGTGACAGGTAAGATCTGGAGATAGTTGCTCTGATCCAGCGACCAATAGTTGAAGGAGATACTTTGTGACCCAATGTCTTGGGCTGAAAGGAGAGGAACAGGGATTCAGACCTCCTAAAGCAGGGGTCCCCAACCACCGGGCCGCGGACCGGTACCGGTCCGTGGATCATTTTGTACTGGGCCGCAAAGAAAATAAAAATAAAATAAAAATGGCGGCTTTCTTCACCTTCGGTGAATGCTGCTGGGATCAGGGATCAAGGACACAAATGAAAGAAGGGGAGGGAGGAAGCAACCAAAGCCTGTCCTGCTCTCCAGCGGCTTCGGTTTCCTCCCTGCCTCGTTCCTCTCTCAGTCACTCTCTCGCTCCTCCACCAGCCCAGGAAGAAACTGCTTCAAAGAAGCCGGCAGGGTGGCTTTTCCTGTCGGCGCAGCTCCTCCAAAGCGCCCGTTCACCCCCACCCTGCTGCCCGCGGTTCAATCCAGTGCTCCATTCTGCCTGCCTGCCTGCCTTCGTTTCTGTTGTTTCGGAGTAGCTTTGGCTGAGAATAATAACTATTCGCCTCTTTTACTCAGCCGAAGCTGCTCCGAAACAACCAGAAAGGAAGGCAGGCAGGCAGGCAGAATGGAGCACTGGATTGAACCGCGGGC
>NW_020769315.1:1433231-1509982 GCF_900518735.1 Pseudonaja textilis | reverse complement strand
GAGGAGCGAGAGAGCGACTGAGAGAGGAATGAGGCAGACACCTGAGGGATGAGGCTGAGGGAGGCAGGGCTGAGAGGCGGGGCTTCTCAGCCATCCTGCAGGGACTTGTCCTGAGCTGCGGAGACAGCCGCGGGCCGCCGCCCAGCACTCAGTTTTGAAGGCGCTCCTCATCCCGGCGCAGTTCCTGTATCTGCAGCTGAAACCCTCCGTTTTAAATGTCCCAATAGAAGAGAGTATCTGTCACTCAGGGTTGCAATGAGGAGGCACTGGCGCTCCCTGAACTTGGTGGTTTGCTGGCAGACGTTTTATTACCCGACTAGGTAACAACATCAGATGTTATCTAGTCAGGTAATGAAACGTCTGCAAGCAAACCACCAAACTCAGACTCCTCCCCCTCCCCCCTCCTTGAAAAAGTGTTGTGTCGGGTGGAGGTGCCATTCTGACTGGTCCACCATGGCCCTGCTCAGCCAGTCTGCCTGGATGTTGGAAACTCCTGAAATATGCTCTGCTTTGAGGGAGAGGAGATTGGACTCTGCCCAACGACAGAGGCGCTCGGCCTCTCTCATCAACCGAATGGACTGGGTGCCCCCTTGTCTGTTGATGTGTGCTTTGGCTGTGACATTGTCTGTGAGAATGAGGACATGACGTCCATGTACCTGAGGTAGTAAGCTGCGCAGGGCCAGGTGGACGGCGTGAAGTTCCAGCCAGTTGATGCTGCATCTTTGTTCTGTCTTCGACCATCTGCCCTGTGCCGTGAGTGAGTTGACGTGAGCGCCCCATCTGGATAAGCTGGCGTCTGTGGTGAGGGTGAGCCTCTGGGGGTCCTTGAAGTAATGACCTTTGTTGATGGCGGGGTTGGTCCACCAGAGGAGGGACGTGAGGACCTTTGGAGATACCCTGACCCTGGATTTCAAATTGCTTCTGCTGGATCTTTGAAATGGAAGCAGGAACCACTGTAGGGATCTGGTGTGTAAGCGGGCCCAGGGAACAATGGAAATACATGAGACCATCTTACCTAGTAACTAGACAAGTCTAATAGCGTTACCTTTTTTGATCGCCTGATTTGTTTTACAGATTTCTGGATACTGAGGAACCTTTCCGAGGAGAGAAAGACCTTTTCTTTGACCGAATCGATTACAGACCCCAAATGGGTAATTCGGGTGACAGTTGACTCTTTTTCCAGTTTATAAGGAACCCGTGGGCTTGGAGGGCAGAGAGTAGCCCTGGTGTCCCTCTCAGCCTGGCGTCTGGAGGGGGATAGGATGAGGATATCATCCAGGTAACAGTGGAGGCATATGGGAAGGTTCCTAAGGTGAGCCGCTAGCGCCGCGAAGACCTTGGTAAAGGTCCTTGGGGCCGATGCCAACCCAAAGGGGAAGGCCACATACTGGAAGTGGTGGTTGTTGTAACAAAACCTGAGGAATTTGTGGTGGGTGGGCTGGATTGGGATATGTAAGTATGCTTCTGAAAGGTCTATAGAGGAGAGCCAGTCCCCTTGCCTGGTACCCAGGAGGATAGACTGCAAGGTGTGCATCTTAAACTTGCGATGGATCAAGCGACGGTTAAGTCGTTTTAGGTCTAAGATTGCTCTCCATCCACCGGAATGCTTGGGAACCACGAAGAGGTGGGAGTAAAAACCCCGCCCTCGTTGAGTGGTTGGGACGGGTTGGATGGCCTGAATGTCGAGGAGATGTTGAATAGCGGAATCCATCAATTTGCGTTTGGTGGGGTCCTTTGAAGGGGGGGATGCCATGAAAAAGTTGGAGGGGGCGGACTGGAACTCCAGGGTGAGACTGAACCTGATGGTGTCTCTAACCCAGGCATCGGAGGTAGAGGAATCCCATTGGTTGGCGAAATGTCTGAGACGTCCGCCAATGGGGGGTGAGAAACGGGATCTATCTGGGGCATCGGAAGGGCCTTCCCCCTGATCCCCTAAAGGGTCTTTTGTAGCTGCCGCCCCTTCTCCTGTCGCCCGAGTCGGCTCGATCCTGGGGTTGGGATGGTTGAAAAGAGGGGGGTCTCAGGTATCTGTGCGGGAAGGGAGGCTGGGAGAAGGGTCGGAAGGATCCTCGCCAAAAGGGCTGAGGGACTCTTGGCTCTGATCTCCGAAAAAGGGGAGAATTTTTTTCTTGCTTCGGCCCTCGACTAGCAGGGGTTCCAGAGCTGGGCCGAATAATTTGTCCCCCTTAATGGGAGCGGTGGCTAATTTGACTTTGTTTTTAACGTCCGCCTGCCAGTGTTTAAGCCAGAGCAGGCGGTGGGCTGTGACGTGTGAAGTTATGGCTCTAGTGGAAAACTTAACCGATTGGTAGGTGGCGTCGGCCGAGAATTCTGCTGCAGCCACCAGCTTAGCTATGTCCTGGTGCGCTCTTACGTTAGAGGTGGAGACGTGCTGTTTTAATTGACGAAGCCACCGGATTGAAGACCTGGTGAAAAAGGAAGCGGCCGTGGCCGATCTAATGGCCCAAGCGTCAGATTGGTGAGCCCGGCGCAAGGCCAGTTCAGCCCGCTTGTCTTCAGGTTTTAGAGCCTCCAGAGCATCACTTGGGGTGGAGGAGGATGCTAAGCCAACAATGGGCTCATCAACCTCGGGGGGGTTCAGAAGGCTAGAAAAGTCTGAATCGAGGTTGAAAAATCTCTTTTCCTGGCTGGAAGGGGCGGGAGGGGCCCTTGTGGAAGCCAGCTGATTGGTTACCAGGTTGGAAAAGATGGGCGGAGCCGGAATGACTTCAGCCTCCACAATGGGCTGCTTAAAAATAGAATCCTCTGGGCCTTCCGATGAGGGGGGGGGGCAGAGGGAGACTGAGTGTATAGGCCAGAGATGTTTTTTGCCTTAAAAAGAAGGGATTTGTACAGGTGTGGCTTAAACAGCCCCACAAATGCGGGTTGGTCGGGGGTGAGACCCTCATCCTTGGACATCTCCCCCTCCATTGGCTCTGCCTCTGATAGGGGCTCATTGTAATGGGATGATCCCAATTCGAATTCTTCCTCCTCCCTGAAATGATCAAAGCCCCCTTCCTCCTCCTCCTGCTCCCTTTCCGGAAGAGGGCTGTCCCTCTGAGAGACTACCTGACCGAGGGGGGATCCGATCTTGGAAGGGATCTGACGGACAGAGACTCATGTTCGGGGGCCCTCGGGGAGAAGCCGGATCTGGACATTTGTTGGAGACCCTCCGCAATTCCCTGGTGGATAGCCAGTTCCATCCATGCTCTCATTTGTTCTGGAACCTCGACTGGGGAAGGTTCCTCTTGGCGCAGACCAGCGGCAGTAAAAGTAAAGGTGGCTTCGGGTGTCCGTCTGGTCGTTGTCCCAGGGGCCTGAGGACCCCGGGGTGAGCTGCGCCTGGATAGGGAAGAATGGTCTGGAGGAGGGGGGGGTTGAGTAGAGGTGGAAGGAGTGGAAGGTGGGAGGGCTGGAGGCACCGAACGTGACTCCCTGGATCACCTGTCGAATTCCTTCTCCAACACCTTAGGGCGCCTTAGGGCGTCCCTCTGGGAGGCCTTGGAGGTTTTCTTAGCCTGCCTGCGCAAATGGTGAGATTTCGATTTGGCTTCAGAGAAGGGCGTTAAGAAGAATTGTCACCTGCCATTTTAAGAGGTAATGAGCGTATATATGAGTACTAGCGGCGGTTGGCTCGCCTAGGGTTCGGCCTGCAACAAAGGCTGGGTGTCCTTTGAACTAGTCCGCGCCCCCTTTTGGAATTTTAATATGTACTATGATACCAAATATATGGAAATATATATTGTTATTAGTAATAATATATGTGTGTATGTATGTATGTATGTATATGTATTTATTTTATTTTATCTTTATTTTTATTTTATTTTTTTATAATAGAACTATATAAGTTTGAACTGGTATAACTAGGAACTTGGCCCAAAGAAAGAGGGCAACAGTTTGGTAGGTGGATAGCAGGAATTAGAAGGAGAAAGGCTGATTAATGATTAGTGATTAATTATTAATTATCCAATTTGCTGAATGAATGCCTGAGGCCAGAAAGGATAAGGCCTCCAGCAGTTGTCCTCCAGGCGAAAACTGGAGAGGGGGTTGCTGCTGTACTTCGCCCCGAGTGAGGCTGCGGGAAGGGCCAACAATATAATAGACCAAAAGCCAGGTATTAACAGCAATTCGGGTAATATAACCAATGCTCTTGACCTGCTGATGGGACCTGTTGAGAGCTAGATCGACCGCAGCTAAACAGCGAAGCGACAAGATGGTGCCCGACCACGAGGCGGCACCCAAAATGGCGGCCGCGAGCTGAGCAAGTGTCGGGGCCTCTCGGGACGGAATTATGCTCCTCCAGCTAGCTCAGCGTGCCGAGAGGGGCCACGCAGGAGAGATTCAGCTCTTCCTGAGCGATCGGCGTTCGTGGTGGTGGGGAAACCAGTGGCGCTTTAAAGCGCTAGAAGATCGAGCCGCTAACGAAAGGCGGCATGGAAAGCAGCAGGGAAAACAATTAGATCAAGGATGGGGGGGGTTAGCGCAAAGCGCTGCAAGCCCGCCCTTTTTTTCCCTTTAGGGGCGAGAGAAAACACTCCCCTGGGTTACCACCAATTGCGCAGGGGCTAAAAGAAAGATAATTCAAACTTTATCGCAGAAAGTAATAAGAAATCCTGAATCGGCCAAGGAGCTTGCTCTAACAGCCTGTCTCTCACGAGGCTGAGCAAAAACTGGGGAACGCTACGTGGAGTCACGTGGAGGAGGAGGAGCGTTCCTCAATTCAAGCTCAGCCTGTGAGAGAGGAGTCTGAAGCACCTCCCACTCTGGATGCTCCGAGCGGCTCTATGGAGAATGTATATTCACACTGATTCTCAATATCTCTCTGGGCCCATAACCAATGTTATGATATGTACAGAATAACCCTTGAGTAACAAAGATATGCACAGGGAAACATTTATGAGAGTAGTTATGAATAATTATTCAGCCACACACAGATACACTAAATTGAGTTAAAGTTTACTTTAAGAATGTTCAAGAACAAATCTGAAAAGTGCTGGAAATGTCATCAGATACCTGGCTCATACTACCATATGTGGTGGACTTGTGAGGATGCTAGAAAATATTGGACTAAAATTCGCATATGGTTGGAAAAAATGATAAAGAAACATATAGACTTGAAACCAGAGATTTTTTTTATTGGGAATCTTACCTGATACATATAATAAAAATTTGAAGTATTTGATTGTAAATGTATTAACAGCGGCTAGGATTGTATTTGCTAAAAACTGGAAGAGTGAGAAAATTCCATCAGAGGAAGAAACTATCAAGATAATATTGGATTGTGCTGAAATGAGTAAATTGACATTTGAAATTAGAGAAGGGGCGTTGGTTCTTACCTGATACGCTTCTTTTCATGGAGCTGTCGAGAGCGTCCAGGTTGGGAGGAGCTCCAGTCTCGGCTCTCACAGGCTGAGCTTGAAATTGAGGAACGCCCCTCACCATCACGTGGTCCTCGGGCGCTCCCCAGGTTTTTGCGCAGACGAGAAGGAAGGTCCTGTTCTCATCACACTCAGGAAAAAAATATATTAGATTGCTCGGTCGAACAGCAAGGTTTCCCACCAGACGGCCTACGGGTGGGGCTGGACGCTCTCGACAGCTCCATGAAAAGAAGCGTATCAGGTAAGAACCAACGCCCCTTTTCCATAGAGCTGTCTCGAGCGTCCAGGTTGGGACATACCAAAGCTTGGCTAGTCCTGCGGGTGGGCCCCCGTCTGGTATAGAATCTCTCCTGGAACCCTGATGACCCGCTGGAAGGCATGCCCAACAGGAGAACCCCCTGGAGATTGGAATGTCTCAACAAGGGGGCCTAAAGAGGAGGTGGAGCTGTCCAGAAGGCAGTCCCGCCAAGGAGGCCAACAGATGTGTACTGGAACCGTGATTCAAGAGACTGGGAAGATCGACCCGTGTTGGGAATTCCCCTGGGAGAACCCTAGGACAGAGAGGTGGAGGGGAGGCACAGAGGAGCCCTAAAACTAGAGACCGGGGGAACACGGCAATGGGCTACCTCCATGACCCGGGAGAGAAGGAGGGGCCCCTCTGCTAGGATCAGGAAGGCCCCGGGGAACCAATTGCCTGGACGTAGCGAGTTCCCAAACAGCGGCCTGTCCTGGGGGGAGCCAGATTCGGTTCCGCCCAACGGCGAGGCGGACGACTTTGCTCAAAGACCCAGCTGGCCGAGGGCTGCCTTGTCTAGGGATAAAAGTAGTAGTGAAGGCTAGAGATCTGTGTGAGGACCGGGAGCGCAAGGAGGAACCCCAGCTAGCATTGGATGGGGGTAGATGTGTTGCCGACCAGTTGCCCAGGGCAGGGTGAGGAGGACAAGAGTGCTCCTGGGGTAGGAGCCTGTTGCAAGCAGGGGTTAAAGGTCGGAGTAGAGATTGGCCTTCTCGCACTCCTTCCTCTCTCCTTTTTTTTTTTAAAGGCAAGCGCCTGGGGACGACTGCATTATTGGGAACGACGGAACGAGCCTCTCCCGGATCCCCGGGAGGGCTTCCTGGAAGTTACCTCCGGACCCATCCGGCTCCGATCGGTAGGGAGATCTGTAGGGAGAGGATCGGTAGTATCTGGAAAAGGAGGAGGAACGAGAAGAACCCTGGCGAGGAGAGGGAGAGGAACCTCTGAAGTCAGACCTCCTAGAAAGGGAAGGGAGGTACTTGCGCTTGTTCCGGGTCTCGGCCAGGAATGGGTCGAGAACCGGTCCAAATAGCTTCCCCCCAGAGATGGGGGCTGATGCTAGCTTAGCCTTGTTTTTAACGTCCGCTTGCCAGTGGCGGAGCCAGAGTAGACGGCGGGCGGTGACCTGGGACGAAATGGCCCTGGTGGAGAACTTTGCCGCCTGGAAGGTGGCGTCTGCCGAAAACTCGGCCGCGGCCAGGATCTTGGCAATGTCCTGGTGCGCCCTGAGATTGGCTGCGGGAACATGCTGCTTGAGCTGCTGGAGCCACTTGATGGAAGACCTGGTGAAAAAAGACGCGGCAATGGAAGCCCTGACTGCCCAGGCGTCAGAGAGGTGAGCGCGGCACAGGGCCAGTTCAGCTCACTTGTCCTCGGGCTGGAGAGCCTCGAGTGAGTCGCTGGGAGTAGAGCGGGAAGCCAGGCCTACCACGGGCTCGTCCACGGGGAGGGGATCGAGCAAGGTGGAGAACTGCGGTTCCAGGTTAAAAAACCGCTTGTCCTGGGCGTTGGGGGGAGGAGGGGGCCCCGAGGAGGCCAACTGCCTAGAGACCATGTCTGAGAATATGGGCGGGACAGGGATCACCTCAGTTTCCACCACGGGCTGAGAGAAAAGAGAGTCGGGAGGAACCCCTGCCGCCGCTGGGTTGGGTGGGGGAGGGGGGTTCAGGCCCGAGGTAGTCCTGGCTTTGAACAGGAGGGACCTAAATAGGTGCGGTTTAAAGAGCCCTAAAAACGCGGGCTGGCCTGGAGAGAGGCCCTCGTCCTCCGACATGTCCCCCTCTAGGGGGCCTGTTCCCGAAAAGAGTTCGCTGCCTATGAGGGACCCCATGTCGAGGTCCTGCTCGTCCCCAAAGAGGGTAGGGTCCCCGGGTTCTTGGGCCTCCATCCCCTCCATCTCCAAAGGTAAGGTTAAGTCCCCTTGGGGAGTTGCCTGACCATGCGAGGCCGCTGATCCTAGGGCCTCGGGGGCCGCAGGCTGAGGAGCCAGACCGGCCAGCTGCTGCATCTGTTGCGCTACCCTTTGCCGGTTGGCCAGCTCCATAGCCTGCATCAGGTTTTCGGGTATTTCCGCCATGGGGGGTGGGTGAAACTCCTCCGGGTGCAGATCTACAGCAGTGGTGGGCAAGGTGACCTCAGGGGCCTGTCCAGGCTGTGAGGAAGAAGCAGAAGCAGGAGAGGAGGGGAGAGGAGGATGGGTGGAGGTTGATGGAGCGGAAGGGTCCCGGGACACAGAGCTTGACTCATGAGAGCGTCTGTCAAACTCCCTTACGAGGGCCCTGTGTCGCCTGAGGGCATCCCTTTGGGAAGCTTTGGATGGTTCCTGTGCCTGTTTGCGCAGGTGGTGGGATTTAGCCTTGGCCTTCAGAGAAGTGCCACGAGAGGTATTGTCGTCTGCCATCTGGAGAGGAGAGAAAAAAGGGAAAAAAATTTTTTGGTTAATGCGAGGCGGTTAGCGGGTCTGGGTATGGCCTAAGCAGAGGCTGGAACTCCCAGTGCTCGTATCGCACCCCCTTTTTGTCAAGGCAACAGAGTTGTTCTTCAACGTGTTGGGAAGTAGGGCCTAGCCCGGGGGCCAGTCAGCCAGAATAAACGCCAAGCTGTCCCTGCCGGGCGAACCGGGGAAGGGACATGGCAAGCAACTAACTCCTTTGTTGGGGAGAGAGTATGAGCCAGAGACCAAGGCAGGATTGCAAGGTATTTGAGCAGTCCCAGGATCTGCCCAGGAGTCAGGGAAACAATGCGGCCTACTGGTAGGCCTCTGACAAGAGCCAATGACCCTGGGGCCGCAGGCAGAAGGAAATAATGTAAGCTGAAACCAGGTCTGGATGCGGCCTACGTGGAGGCCGGGAATCCCAGCGCGCGTTCCGCGCCCCCCTTTTAGTCAAAAAAAATTTTCTGTTTAAAAAAAGAGGTTTGGTACGAACCAGGGACTAGCCCAGAGACCAATCAGCCAAAAGGTGAACGCCAGGCAGCTACCCCTGCCGGACGGACCAGGGAAGGGGTGGGGTGGGGGGGCAGAGCTGCTACCTCGCCTGCTGGGGAAAAGGCTGCAGGGCCAACGGGCCCTATTTCTGCAGGAGGCCTGTCAGTAGAATGAAAGACAGGCTGAGACGTGGGAGTCCCAGGCTGCCTAACGATCAGTTAAGGCTGCGGCCTGTAAAAGGGCCTCTAGTAATGGTGGACGGCCATGCGGCCACTCACAAGATGGTGGCCGTTCCAGGGCACACCCAAGATGGCGGACGCCACAGGGGGCCCAAGATGGAGGCCGCAAGTAACGGAGGCAGTCCCAGCGTCGGTAAACTCCCAGGGAAAAAAAGGAGAAATCGACCCTTTGGGAGAACCAGGGAAGCGTTCCCTGGGTTAGATGGCGTTCGCGGGGGGGGGGAACGGCGGCTAAAGCGAGTAGAGGCAGGCAGAAACGAAGCGGCCTCGCGCGGAGCGATTAGGCGGCAAACGAAGCGGTGGGGGGGGGCAGCGCTCGAAGCGCTCGTTTTCTCCCCTTAAGGAAACGGTTCGGATATTAAAAACACTCCCTGGGGAGTTCAAACCTGAGTTCCTGCGCTGCCTGCTGGTGATCCACGTAGAAAGCGATGAGAAGAAGGCCTAGAATACTGAACGACCGGAGCAAGAGGAAAACAGCCTGTCTGCCACGAGGCTGAGCAAAAAACTGGGGAGCGCCCGAGGACCACGTGATGGTGAGGGGCGTTCCTCAATTTCAAGCTCAGCCTGTGAGAGCCGAGACTGGAGCTCCTCCCAACCTGGACGCTCGAGACAGCTCTATGGAAAACAAGAAGATAAACTATTTTATGAAGTTTGGGATCTTTTTTTATCAATGGTTAGATAATAAAACACAATAATAGAATATTTAGACTTAGGATATAATTTTCTTTGATATTATTTTTATAAAACCTTATTAAGATAGATTTGGTATGATCTTATGATTTGTTGTAAAATAAATAAAGTAAATTATAGTTATCTCGTTAAAGTATGAATTAATAAAATTATAGTTAAATGATTTCTTAGTTATGATATAGGTTATACAATTGTTGATTGATAATATGAGTTATTATGTAATATAACTATATTGGCGTCTAGGAAAGGGATGCACACAAAAAAAGTGGTAAACCAACCGATACACTGTTTGTAAATCTATGAAGGAGGATGATGTTTTTATGTTTTACGTTGTATGTTTTACGTGGTTTTGTTTGTTGTTAAAATCAATAAAAAAAAATTGTTTTTTAAAAAAAGAAATAGCACAGTCCAATAAGTACAAAGTATAAGTACAGCATAAATACAACAGAGAACCTTAGATGGCAACAGAATGTTAGAGAGAGCAAGCTATGATCTCTAGCTTCCTCTTATGGTAATTTGCAATATAATCAACCAATTGAAATATAGTATAAATCAATACAGTAATTTTGTCTTAAAGCTACAAACATACATTGCCAACCCAACTAATTGGTGGACAGATTCCTAACAGTATTGGTTGGGTGTTTGGGGGGTATCTGGGAGAAGGTTGGATGCTGTGGCTGCTGGTTCAGGTTTTGGGTTCAAGTCGGCTGGTGGTTTCTTAGTGGGGGGAAGGGGGGCAATGGGCCCAACCCAATGATGATTTTCCTGAATCCATCCTCCCATTTGATGGTGGGGCCCCATTTGTCTAGCCAAACAAGTTCCAATATGATTGATTCTGACATTCTGGGGCCCACTATAAAGCGTATGAGTTCGCAGTGAGGACCCATTTCCATCTTGATCAACTCTGTCATTTGGGTAGCTGGGGTCCCTGCAATTAATGTCCCATCCACTTGCTCAAATCGGATTGGGCGTCTTAGAGGGTTAGTCTTTATGCCCAATTGCTCAATGATAGGAAGCCCGATAAGGCATCTAGAGCACCCAGTATCAATGACAGCTTCTAATTCCCTGGCCTCCCCTGTGTTAGGCACACTAACTTGACTTTGACAGTAAAAGGTATGATGGAAGCACTCACCATTGGGTCGTCTTCGTTGGTCAGTTTTTCGGGGAGGTGGTGTCAGTCTGGAAGTCCGCTGCTACCTTCTTCATAGAGAGAACTTTCCAGGCTGTGTCTAGCAAACCGGCTAATATCTGGGGGTCTTCCTTGACTTTTCTGACCTCTGACAGCCATATTAGACTTCGATTGTGGTGCTTGTGGTACAGGTGCAGGAGCCAGACAGTCAGCTGCTCTATGGCCATCCTGGCCACAGCTGTAACATTTTATCATCCTGTTGGTTTGGATACAAGTAGTTTCAGCGGGTTTGGTCAGCGGTCACCTGACCACAGTTTTCTTAGGCAGGCCTTCAGGAAGGGGTTTTCTATGTGGGTTGATGTCACGGTCTAATTTGAGGGCGGTGGCATACCACACTTGCAGTCTCTGGTATTCCCCTAATGTTACAGGCCTTCTTTACTTCTGGGTCAGTGGCTTTCTTAAAGTAGTGCAAAGTCATTCTTTCAGGCCAATCCATGAGATGGCTTGCAACCCTTCTAAAGTCCCAAATAAAGTCTGATAAGGGTCACTTGCCTTGTTTCATTTCCATTAACTTCTCTTCATTTTCTGCCACCCTGTCTGGATTTTCAAATCTGAGTCTCAATAATTTAATAAATCCATTGACATCTTGTAATTCTGGGGCTTGGTTGTTGTGTAGTTGGGTCACCCAGTCAGATGCATCCCCTTCATTCATCCCATCTGTTATGGCAGTAATCAAGTTTCGCTCTGTCATGTATTGATCTCCAAATTGGTCTATGTGGGACCGGATTCAAGTGAGGAAGTAATTAAAATGCTCATGGCACCTGTTGAAAATGGCTTTGAACTGTATTTGGTCTGGTCTGGGTCGTGGTTGGGGAGGTGGTACGGGCCTGGCACCTGCAGGTTGAACTGGAATGAAAGGAGCCTGATGGGCTGCGTATCTAGACTGGGCAGGGCCCCTGAGGCCTGGCTGGGTTGTGCCTCTCTGGGAGGGGGTCTCTGCAGGGTTGCTCCAATTGGGGTTTGCATTTGTGGTTGCCATGAGGAATGGGGGTGTTGCCTGGTTCACTGCCTGGTTGGAGGGGGAGTGCTGTCTGGGAAGATCCCCTTCAACCCAGGGCTTTGTTGATGCTGGCATCCATTGGCACTGAATCTACCCCTGGCCTGGATAAAATCCCCATTCTGGGGGGATACTTTCTGCAGGGGGTAACCTTCTTTCCAGAAAGTGGGGAGGACTTGGGGTTTGCAACATACCTCTGGTAGTCAGCACCGCTTGTCGCCATGGGCTTTCATGCTGGGCCTCTCCAACTGGCATCTGTGTAATCTCCTCATCCCTCACGATACTTGGATAAGAGAAGATGGGTTGTGCCAGGCTCCCACTTGGCCAGACAGGTTGTGGCTTTGAGACCAAACTTCCCACTTTTAATTGCTGGAATTGTTGTGGTAATTCTGCCATTGATGGGCTCCCAGAATAAATCTTGGGGTTATCATCTCGAGAGAGTTCCGACTCAATTTGGGCCTCCTCCCTCCAGTCTGTCTCTTTTGCTGTATACAGGGGGCTAGGAAAAGATTTTTCCTCAGGCTGTCTGTTTAAAGTCATTTTGCAACTCCCCCACGAGTTGGAATGTCTTGGCCTGGCTCCCAAATTCTCTCTCCCTTCTGCAATTCTAAAGGCATCCATCATGTCCTCCAAGGGGAGCTGAAGGATTCAGCTAATGCTCCACCCCCCCAAGCCCCATCCTGTTCACCTTCAGTGTTGGCTGATTCTCGAGCTTTCTCCATCGCTGGAAAGAAAGTCTCTGGAGTTATCAGCAGCCCTGTTAGTAAAGCAGTTCCGAAATAGTGTCAGGCATCCAGAAATTGTCTGTTGCAAATCAGTAACTCTGAGACAGGCATTATCTCTAAGTGCTTTATTAAGAACAAGTACTGGTAATGTCTGTGGAATTTTGGAACTGAGGTGCTTGCCAGACCTCCCACAAAATTCCACCTACACCCACCCACTTTTCTACACTCATTAATCACATGAACCAATTATTCTGCAGCTGCAATTACTTGCTACGCCACACTCTGTGACCTTGAACTTTCAAACTCATATATTTTTTCTACTAAGAACTATTCAATTACATCACCCCCCTCCCACATTTTCAACTCTGTGGCAGCAATGAATTCCAGAGCTGACAATTACAAGTGAAGCAGGTATCAGCATTCCAGCAAACCGCCATTCCAATCAATAATTCCGAGACAGACATATCTCAAAGGTACATTTATTTGGATAGTAAACTGGCACATCTGTGGAATCCCGAAACTGAAAGTTCCATGATTCTTTGCAAAAGAAAAGTCAAAACCACAAATCCATCCCCCTTAGCCATCACCGCATCACATGGTCCAATTACCATATGTCCTAAAGTAAGATTCCCATTTCAATATACGCCACACTCAGTGACCTTGAACCAAACAAAAGAATTTTATTTTGTCTAACTAGATATACTCAAATGGATTCCTCCCTCCCACTTTCTCAGACCCAACTGTGGCAGCTTGGGAGCATCAAATCTCAATATGGTTTCCAAAGCTGACAGCAGGGCTCCGGCAGTTACCCCCGTTTAAATAATGAGTCTCTAGCCAAACTTCTAACACTTAAAGGTTTATTAGGAGTAAACATGCCAGCGCTGCCTGGGTGTAGCCGACTCTGAGACACATTGTTGAGGTAATTCCCCATTAGGAGAATGAGTGCACACAGGGAGACATAGTGAGAGTGGTGAAGAATAACACACAAACAGCACACAGCTACACTGTATAGTAAACATGTAGGTTTTTACTTCCAGTAAAACCATTAAGCAAAGTTCAACAAACAGTCCAAATCATTCACGGTTAAAGCAGTCAGTTTTCAGTCCAGAGATAATCCAATAACAAAGTCCTGTATCAAAAACAGTTCAGTAACAGACTTACATCAAATCCAAGACTAAAGATGATCAGCAACAGTCAATGCAGGAACAGTAACACTCTCAGCAACAACAGAACAGGACTAAACAACCCAGGTTTCTGGCTCCATCTTATGGCCGTTTGAGGAACCACACCCAATTACAATTTTAGCATCCCCTTAAAGGGGCACTATTAAAATGTCTATCCTGGTTTATATATTTTCCAACCCAACTGTTAGGTGACTTACATTCCTAACACACATCATTCATTGTCACCCTTGAGCCTGGTTTCCCTCCACCCTCTGGGTATATCATAATTCAAATTCTGCAATGGGACACATCCATACATGACACACTTTGAGTGTTTCATGACCTCCTGGGACTCTCTGACAATAGGGCACCATGCTGCAAATACTGGTCTAAAGACTAGTTGGAAACCAAATGAGTATTCCTCACAGCCCATCAGCTCCAAATATGTGTCATGTATTACATAGGATGAAACACAGGAAACAACAAACATCTATTCAATAATAGACCAGGCCTATGAATTTTAATTTCTTTTTATGGAACTAAAAGAAAGCAGTTGCCTGTAGGATGAATATTCCATAAACTAAGTTGCTGTCAGTCTGTGCTCCATTCAAAATCCAAGAAAGAAATACTCAGACTCCAATGATTAGAGCAAAGTTTTTTCTTTTACTGAAATTCAAAGTGGAAGCTACAAGAAGAATTCTGAATCTAAAGAATTTGGCGCGCAGATCACATATACAAAGGGATGGAATTGTTCCCACCCCCCAAAATCCAAAAGACTCTTCCAGTTAAAAGTTCTGAATATGATCATGTGGGCATCTTCAAGTGGTGATGCAGCCTCTGTCCGTTGACCTTGACATATTTTGATAAAACTTCGCAGCTGCGCAAAGGAAAGGAAAAGCTAGGCAAGGAAATAGAAACTTAAGAACAGGAATTTATACTCCCCCTCCTCCTTCTCATTTACAGCACAGGAATGTAACACCTCCAGCTTTCTTCCCCTCTAATTCCCCCCTCCCCCCCCCCGTTACTAATGACAGCCAAAAGATGGAGAGCAGTGAGAAAGATGCATAGCAATAGAAAAGATGTAGAAGAGATCTTGAAGGCTGACAGTTGCCCTCATGAAGACTGTTAAAAAAACAAAAACAAACTGCCAAGCTTTGTCTTTAAATCTTATGTCAGTTTCTTGGAATGCCAGTTGGAATAAATGACTTGTATTTTTCTAGTAACATGCATCTGGTTTGGCAGTTCTTGTTTGCCTGAAGTTGCAGAATTCAAAAAGAACAAGACACCTTGTACGGACTCTTGTTGGTTGGAGTCTACATTGCCCCAAGTTTGCGACTGATGACGTCTAAAATGGTATAAACTGCAACTCACTCAATTTGCTTGCTGGAGCAGAATAAAGTTGGGCATCCAAATATCCCTTTTAGTTCACCAACAGAACATCTCATTAATTGCTGGTTTCATGATATGGAAACTATTTCATTTCTAGTGCAATGTATGTTCCATACTCTCAGTTCTTTTCTTGACCAGGTTAAAATATAACAGAATGTATGTGTGTATGTACACACACACACACACACATATACATACATACATGCATGTTGTGGCTCCGAGTCCTGAGCCTGCATTCTTAGAGGAAGAGGATTCGGAAGATGAGGAGGAATTGGGAATGCCTTCCTCCCCAGGACCTTCCTCTTCGGCAATGCCTTCCTCCCTGATTATGCCTCAAGTGTCGGCAGATAACCGAGAGGAACAGCCTGAGGCTAATCAGGAGAAGGAGGAGGGCATATTGGAGCAGCCTTTGACAGGGGATCAAGCAGACGAATGCTGGCTTGATGCGAGGTAGAATCGCAGGCAAAAGTGTGGGCTGCAGTGCAGGAGGCGTGGACGAATGAGAGTGTGAGCTGAATTAGTGACACACCCCACAGGGAATAAAAGTGGGTGTGTTTGCTCTGGGAACTTCGTTCGGGACAACGTGTGATTTATTCAGAAGAGCTCCGGTGTATTCTGTGTTGTGACAGCTTGTGTGATTTATATTCCTGTTATCTTGTCAGACTTGGCAGACAGCATGAGTGAGACTGCCAAGAACATTATCGACTCAAGGAATTAACTCTATAATTACTGGATTTGCTTGCCTGTTTGTATTCAGTTTGGAGTTTGGACTTCTCACCTCCTTTGTAAGGGTGAGACATAACATTTTTGTCCCGAACCTTTAACGTAAACCATCTTTTGACCAAGATAGATCAGCAGCAGCAGCAGCAGCAGCAGCAGCAGCAGTACCACCAGCTGCAGAATGAAAACCAGGTTTTGCAACAGCAGATAGCCCAGCTGACCAATCAACTTGCTCTGCTGCAAGCTCATGCTGTCCCTCCTGCCCCTCCCCGTAGGAAATGCCCAGTGGCTGTGCCAGATGAATTTTCTGGGCAGCCTGAAATGTTCCCGGCTTTCATGGGACAGTGCCAATTGCTTATGGCTCTGAGGCTGGAGGATTTCCCTGATCACCGGGCTCGGGTGGGGTTTGTAATAAGCCTCCTTTCGGGCTCAGCTGTCAGGTGGGCCACTCCTTTATTATTGCAAGACAGCCCGCTGTTAACAGATTATTGGGGGGTTTGGTGTCACCTGCACCAAATGTATGAGGACTCCATATGGGTACAGACAGCAGCCAGGCACATGAAAGAACTTTGCCAAGGGAAACGCCCCTTGCAGGAATTCATTTTGGAATTTCGACTGATCTGTCTGGATTCTAATTGGAACGATGCGGCTTTGATGGACGCTTTTCAGGATGGCCTGTCGGAGGACTTACAGGAGGAATTGGTTCACGTGGACCCGGACCCGACCCTCGATGCTCTGGTGGTGCAATGCTTGCGCATTGACGCCCGACTTCAACGGTGCAAGACTCGACACACCGTCCAGGAGCAGCCACCCACATCTCTGCCACAGCGACTTGGCAACCAACCTCTTCCTCCACGTACGGTGCTACCACCGGAATCTTTGGCCGTGATCCAGGAACCGGTGGATTTGAGGGCTCGCATACGAGAGGCACAGCGTTTGGACGATTGGTTGCAGCAACGAATGGGGGAAATTGCTCCTGATTCTCCATGGACTCTGGAAGAGGGTTTATTATGACATCGGGGTCGATTGTACATGCCCACCAAAACACTTAGAGCACTCATCATGACCCAATGTCATGACAACCCAACTGCGGGTCATTTGGGTTTCTTCAAAACCCTTCACCTGGACTTTTTGGTGGCCTAGAGTCCGGCATGATGTCTTCGCTTATGTTGCCTTTTGTATACCGTGTCGGCAAGCAAAAGGTGCATCGGGTGCGCCTCCTGGCTTTCTTCAACCACTACCGACTCCGAACCGACCTTGGGGGGTAATCTCCATGGACTTTTTAACACATTTGCCCTCATTGGGTTATACAACGGTACTTGTGGTGGTTGACATGCTTACCAAGATGGCCCATTTCATCCCATGTAGAAGGTTACCATCGGCTCGTGTTACTGCCTGGCTTTTTATACAACATGTATTCTGTTTGCATGACTTACTGGACAGAGTTGTTTCAGATCGCAGTGTCCAGTTCACCGCTCAATTCTGGAAGAGCCTAATGAATGCATTACGGGTGCAAGTATGTTTAGCGTCGGTGCACCATCCGGAAACCGATGGTGGGACTGAGAAAGTAATTGGCATCCTTGCCCAATACCTCAGATGTTTTGTTAATCAACGGCAAAATGACTGGGTGACCTATTTTCCGTTAGTGGAGTTTGCTTTTAATAATTCTCAGCATACCTCCACCCACATGACGCCTTTTTACACAAATGTGGGTTACCATCCGAGGTTTTTTCCCCTGTCAATCTTGGATTCTCCGGTTCCAGAGACACAAGACTTTTTGTCTGAATTACATGCGGTGCACCAGTTGATTTCCAGACAATTGGAACGAGCGAAAGCAGACTATAAATGTTTCGCGGATCGTTCACGTCAGGCGACGCCTCCGCTGGCTGTGGGAGACAAGGTGTGGTTGTCCACGAAGCATCTCCAGGTCGATCGTCCGATTAGGAAGTTGGATCATCGCTTTATTGGTCCCTTCCCTATCGAGGCGGTTATTAATCCCGTGGCTTATCGGCTCACCCTACCGCGCTCCATGCGCATTCACCCTGTCTTCCACCGCTCCCTTTTGGTACCTGACACCCCATCGTGTACTCTCCATTCTCCCGACAATACGGGTCCTCCATCTGGGCCCAGCGCTGATCCTGTTGTTGATACCACAGTGGTTGGCATTTACGATTCATGATGGCTGAAGGGACGATTTCAGTACTTCGTAGGGAGGCTGGAAAATGAAACGGAGATTCGTTCCTGGGAGGATGCGTCCAAGGTGCATGCCCGGCTATATCATGCACAATTCCCATCGAAACCACATCTGGATCGTCAGACTCGGGGGAAGGGCCCTGCGGTGAGGGATAGTGTTGTGACTGGAAGGTTTGAGCCTGCTGTGAGCTTTGAGTCTGATGTATCAGAAGACACAGGTTCAAGTGATGAGGAAGGATGGCATTGGAATTGGAGCCTGCTCTAATGAGAGATGCAGACGTGAGCCAGGAGGATGAGGGAGTGTCGGAAACACCATCCTTTCCAGAACTTTCCACTTCAATCATGCCTCAGGTGTCAGCAGCTGATCCACAGAACATACCAGAGTCCTTGAGTGATGACAAATGTTGGGTTGATGCAAGGACTAGACGCAGGTTGAGACGTCAAGCATAATTTGAAAAGAAACATCAAGTCAGAGACTAATTAGAGAGACTGACACGCCCCTTCAAGGAATATAAGGAGGCGTGTTAGTTAATGATCCTTGTCCGGATCAAACTTCGTTAGTTACTGCGCAGCTTTGAAGAAGCCCTCTGTTCCTGAATTATCTTGCGGCTCATTATCTCAGCTTGAAGACAGTTTCTGGGAAAGCTGCCAATGACGATTACAGAGAAAAGTTAACTCTGTGGTTTCTGGTATTATTTGTTCGTGTTTATTTCTTTGGGACATTTGGACTCTCACTTTGTGGCTACAAGTGAGACAGAACATATATATATATATATGTTTTCTTAAGTTTTCGCAGGTACTTATATGTATGGTATTCAGCTTTGTTCGGGTATTTTCCCACGTCATTATAGTTGTGCTTTTAAAGTTGTAGCAATGTTTCGGCAGAATCTCATCTGCCATCATCAGGCTTCTGTATTGTATTCATCTGTGAGTCAGACTTTTACAGTTGTTTCAGTTTTAAATTTGGGGCTAGCCTACTGCTGTGCCAGAATGGTTTTTTCTTCATCCTGATTGGTTGGGAGTCTTGGACTGTGTTTATTGGTCTTGGAGTTTGCTGTGTTCTGCTTGATTGGTGTTTCTAATATCTTCTGTCTGTATGATCAAAGATCTACACATGGAACGAGAAGATCTGCTTGTAAGTTTCGATGTGGTTTCACTATTCACTCAAGTCCCGATAAAAGAAACTCTTGAAATCATCAAAAATAAATACCAACCAGCTAAACACCTCATGGAACTAACAGAACACTGCTTAACCAACACATATTTCATATACAAAGAACAAAAATACAAGCAAATTGAAGGAGCCCCTATGGGATCACCACTGTCACCCGTCATTGCAAACCTGTTCATGGAAGAATTCGAATCCAGAGCCCTGGTTAATGCCACCCCCAAAACCAAACTATGGTTAAGATACATTGATGACACATTTGTGATTTGGCCCCATGGAAAAGAAAACCTAAACAATTTCCTAACACACCTAAACAGCACACACCCCAAAATCAAGTTCACCATGGAAACAGAAACAAACAAACAACTACCATTCCTAGATGTATTAATCTACAAAAAAACAGATGGCACACTAGGACACACCATATACCAGAAGGAAACACACACGAACCGCTACCTCAACGCCCAATCCCACCACCACCCAGCACAGATAAACTCCATGGCCAAAACACTAATTGCCAGAACCAAACGCCTGGCAGACAAGACATACATAAAGACTGAACTATGCACCCTGACTAAAGTACTGACAGCCAACGGCTTCCACAAAAGCAAAATCACTGGCTTGATCCACAAAAACACACTGACACATAATGGAGACCTAGAAGATGAACAGACCTATGGAACAGCTGTCCTGCCCTACATAAAAGGTACTACAGACAAAATCAGTAAGATACTACACAAGCATCACATCAAGACTGCCTTCAAAACAGACAGAAAAATAGCAGCCAACCTAAGAAACCCCAAAGATAAAATTGAACTGGAAAACCAAGGCATATATGAAGTCCCCTGTGCATCATGTCCTGCCACATACATCGGACAGACCAATAGAAGAATAAGTACCCACCTGGATGAACACAAAAATGCAGTAAAAAAGCTGGAACACACTTCCTCACTAGTCCAACACATGAAAGCCACAGGTCATAGCATCGACTTCAATGGCACCAAAACCCTTGCCACTATAGAAAACTCCAGCTACAGAATTATCAGAGAAGCCATAGAGATTGAAAAAAGACCTGAAAGCATGAATAGAAGAGATGATTCCACCAGACTGTCAATTATTTGGAAGCCTGCACTCACAAACAAAAAAAATCTCCACATCACTAGCCAGGCAAACACCTGGGCACAAACAGATTCCCCCTGATACCTCCATCTCAAACACACCCCAAACAGGTACCCAGATGAAACCTAGCTTCCTAACAAATGATAGCCGTCCATTTACTCGGAGCCAAGCTGCACTAAAAGCCTCCAATACAGGAACACAATGTTGCCAGCCAATCAAGATACAAAAAGAGCCACAAAACAGACAAGAAGATATTAGAAACACCAATCAAGCAGAACACAGCAAACTCCAAGACCAATAAACACAGACCAAGACTCTCAACCAATCAGGATGAAGAAAAAACCATTCTGGCACAGCAGTAGGCTAGCCCAAATTTAAAACTGAAACAACTGTAAAAGTCTGACTCACAAACACAATACAGAAGCCTGATGATGGCAGATGAGATTCTGCCGAAACGTTGTTACAACTTTAAAAGCACAACTATAATGACGTGGGAAAATACCCAAACAAACATGGGGAAGTTTCACCAGGTTTCTGCATCTACAAAAGAATATCTTCATCAGCTGGAAGGAATTTTCACCATGTTCAATTTAACCATTTCAGTTCCATGTGAAATCAGAATAGCCATAGCAACCACAATCAACATTTAACATCCTGGTGTTTGCTAGATGTAATTGCTTTCAGTATCACTGTTCTCATTCGCCATTGTGATTGGTGAGGGGCGGGAGTATCAAAAATGCAAAGGATTTCAATGTTCATTTGCCACCATGCCAGAACTCGGGCTACTAAAGCTTTCAAAGTGTAGGCTTGCTACCATGACAACCGCAAAAGGTTTTAAATGTATCTATTTACATATTCTATCAATAATCTTCCCTCACCACTGCACAACAGGGCAACATTTTGGAAACATATTTTACCTATCCCTGGCAAAATATTGACATTACATGCAGAATATTACATGGATAAGGCAGTAACAGTAATGGAAAATGCCTGAAAGCCCTTTTCTTTTTTTAGTGTGAGTGAAAGTAGTTGTGTTAATTGGTAGTCTCTGAAAGCTCAGGGGGGGAGCACAACTGTTAGCCAGGTTGGGAGCAATGGGGGTGGGTGCAGACTGATATTTTCTGCAAAAATTGAGACTACCATTATAGCATTTGAAAAATGAAAGATAATTCAGAAGTTTTGTTCCTAAGATCTAGAGAAAGAGGTTGGTGGTCACGAAGGGCTTACTAAGACACTCTTAGATGTATGTATCCCTATCCTTACAAGAGCAGAGACCACTCCTCATTTACTATATGTTTTGGCAGTCAGACAGTGAGTCATTCTAAAGGTCCTTGATTTGATCCTTGAGAGGAAGGAGATGGAAAGTAGTTGTCTCAGGAATATTTTTGTGGGTTTGTCTGTTATCCTAAATTCTTGTTGCTAAATTCTTGCTTGCTAGAATGAATACAAGCTGAAACAACTATGTTGTTCCCTCATAGTCAGTTGTTTAAACAAGCATAGAAGACAACTCAGACTTCCAAAGTAGAATCTCGGTTTTCCTGATGAAGTCTGAAATAAAATCATAATCTAAAAGAAGACCATAGATGAACCATCTCATGGTTCCTGGGAGTGTGTGATGTTTTTAGATGAAATCACAGGAATGCAGAATTCTTTGTTATATTATTAAATGCTAGTCTAGGAAAAGACAGAAAGATGTGTGGTTTTGATTTAAAGCAGTGGTTCCCAAACTTTTTCAGTCCACCGCCTCCTTGGTGCTACAAACTCATCCTCGGTGCCCCCCACCCAGGGGGGGGAATCAAATTTCTGTGGGCATGGCCTAATTTGAGGGTGTGGCTTGCTGGTCACATGACTGGGTGGGTGTGGCTTGCTGGTCATGTGACTGGCTGGCATTGCTTGCTGGTCACATGACCAGGTAGGTGTGGTTTGGTGGTCATGTGACTGGGTGGGTGTGGCCAGGTGACTGGCAAACCACAAATGGTCCTCACTTAATGGCCGGTTGTTTAGCAAGTGATCTAATTTATGACTGGCCTCCCCAGACCTACTTGACTTGTTTTTGGAGTTTTGACAGCCATGCACACACATACACACACACTCCCTTCTAACCCTGCTGGAGCAGGTCATTGGACTAGAATTGGCAAAGCATCTCTGATTAGATTCTAGTAGTGAATAGAATCTAATCAGAGATGCTTTGACGATTCTTGTTGATTTGTTTTATTTGTATTTATTTTTTATTGCTGAATTGCATTGACACACAACCCAGAAGCTTTTGTGATTCTTTGCAGCAAAAATTACCAACCTCTCACTTTGCTGTACTTTTCAAACGTGCCGCCACTGCCATGTTCTAGGACATAGGACCTAGAATCCAGGTACCGGCCCTGCAGGTCCACCCCATTGAGTCCCCTGCACCGGAGGGACCTGCCCAAGTAAGCAGAGCAGTGCACCAAGTCAATGGAGTGAGCCTGAGAAAGGGAAAGAGAGAGAAAAGAAAGAGAAAAGGGAAAGAAAGAAAAAGCGACAAAGAAAGAGGCGGGGATGGAAGGAAGGGACAGAAAGAAAAAAGAAATAAAGGAGGGAGGGAGGGAGGAGAAAGATAATGAAATATTTATTCTAGTCCAATCACCTGCTCCAGCAGGGTTAGAAGGGAGTGTGTGTGTGTGTGTGTGTGTGTGTGTTCTCCTTGTAATTTACCAGTACATTTTGGTTTTGCCTTCTTCAGAATTGGCACTGTAATACACTGGGGAAAAGTAACTTTTTAGGGTGGAGATCTGGTCCAATGGATCCTGTTTAAAGCCTCAACAAAATGTGAGAGCTTCCTGATAGTCTTGATCATGTTTCATCCACAAAACCTTTAATAGAAGCCAAAGACGTTTCAATGTGGAAAAGGGCCCCAGTCTAAACTAGGCCTCATTTTAATATGATGCATAAGCTCTCTCTCTCTCTCTCCCTCTCCCTCCCTGCCTCCTTCCCTCCCAGACTGGCTTTGCTCTACTTTCCCGATGTGCCTGCGGGGCCGGCGCTTCAAACATAGATGGATGGATGGATGGATAGACAGGTAAGTAAGTAGGTAGGTAGGTAGATATATTGGTAGATAGGTAGGCAGGCAGGCAGGCAACAAGTAGGCAGGTAGACCTTTTGGATGAATGTATGGATAAATAGGTAGGCAGGCAAGCAAGCAGGAAGGAAGACAGACAGACAGACCTTTTGGATGGATGGATGGATAGGTAGGTAGGTAGATAGGTAGATAGATCAATCGATATTGGTAGACAGGCAGGCAGGTAGGTAGGCAGGCAGGCAGGCAGGCAGGCAGACAGAATGCAACAGTGGCGGCTCTTTGGGAAAGTAGAGCAAAGCCAGAGTGGCTTTGATCTACTTTCCCAACGTGCTGCCGCTGCTGTGTTCAACACATCGGCTCCGCAGGCTCACCCCATTGAGCCCCTTGCATCTCTCCAGTGCAACAGTCAATAGGGTGAGCCTGCAGTTCTGGTACCTCAAACGCCCCCTGCTGCCTCTTAGCACCCCCAAGGGGGCCAGCAGAGGGGCGCTAAGAGGTGGCAGGCAGGCATTCGAGGCTCTGGCACCGCAGGCTCACCCCATTGACTGTTGTACCACTCTGGAGCTGGTGCCTCGAATGCAGTGGCGGCGGCTTTGCTTTACTTTCCCAACATGCTCCCACATTCCAAGCACTGGCTCTGGAGCAGTGCAACAGTCAATGGGGTGAGCCTGCAGGGCTGGTGCCTCAAACGCCCTCCTGCCACCTCTTAGTGCCTCCCTAGGGCATCCCAGCGCCCCCCAGGGGGTGGTACTTTGTGAACCACTGATTTAAAGTATTCCTTCCCCTCCCCTGCTTGCAAAAATCTGTTTCCTTTTGGCACAGCATCTGCTTTCCATAGTGCTAACACACAAACTGTGGACATCACGGAGGCTGATTGCGTGCTCCTTGACCCATGTTCCCTTTCAGTCTGGTGGGTTTTTTTAAAAAAAATTATTTCCTGGCTGTCAACTTTGCCTGCTATTGTGAGAGCAGCAAAACCTACCCTGGATATTGGCTGACACCACTTTCTCCTTCTCCAACTTCCCAGATCCGTTAATTTTGGGACAAGGAATAAATAGTATTCGCAATATACTTCTCCAGCTAGAACCTAGTAAAATTGTTCAAACTAATAATGAATAAAACCAAAAAGTGTATCATAATGTTGGAAGAATTATCCTTCTGGGTTCAGTTCCAAGTGGGGAAAAAGACACTGGAAACATGGAGACCGTTAGAAAGATGGTTTAATGATGGACAGGACCACATGGCTTGGAGCTACAAAGTGAAAAGAACGCTTCAAGATGGTTTTATGCCCTCTGTTGGGATTTGAATTTGAGCTTGTATTCTGATTGTTTGTCAGACCCCCATGGGGCCATGCAGGGGCAACTCTGTAGGCTCTCCTGAGTCCCAGGCTTGGTTGAGCCTTGCTGGATGATGATGTAATGAAAGGGCTTTGGGCAATTCCTATTATACTCTACCTGGATTAGATCTTTGTTATGCAAAACAGGCTGGCCTAGGCCAGAGTAATGGGCCATTAGCAAAGGTGGAAAGGCTGAGTTTCTGCCTCTGAGTTTCCACTTTTCTTTTTAGAGGAAAAGTATTTTTTGTATATCTTAAAACATTTCATTTTTCTAGGAGAGAGGTGGGTTTTAACTTTCAACAATAAGAACAAGGATCGCTTTGAGCTGGCATATTAGGAATTTGTAAGCATGTAAGTAAGTAAAGTGGCTATTGGATTAGGCTTGTCTGTTCGTAAAATGTTTACTAATGGGAGACATTGCAAGCTACAAAGCAGTGGTTTCCCATAGCCTCTAGCCCAGTGCTTCTCAAATGTTCTGTGATCATATTTGCAACTATTAAGTAAACAACTGGAAAATGTGAGGATCACCCAGTTCAATACCTTCTACATGCCGGTCTTTAAAAGCACTAGAATTTGTATTTTTCAGGAATGTTATGACTACTGTGCTTTTATGCATTCTATCCAATGGGAGGTGGGTATATGTTTAAGAATCAGCTTACACAGCTCCATTGTGGCAATATGCAACACAGCTAGAGATGGGTAAACCATGCAGTCCTGCTCCAGCAAACCACTGAAATTATCTTTTTTAAAGCAAAGTTTTATATTAGAAAGAGTTGATTTCAAATTAGAGGCTTATTTACTATTTCTTTTCTTTTATGCCCCCACCCCATAATGTGGAGAGACATGGAGATAGCCTTGAAGAGAATACTCAAAAGTTGTTAGAGAAACAAGGGTTATTCCTTAAACTCTGGAAATATGGCTTTGATCCTTGAATTACTTTTATTTTAATTGAGTAAGAGCATTCAGATCTGCAAGGGTTGCCATATGTTTTATATGTCTATCTGTCTCATAACCACTTGTACTGCATGAATTGTGGGATATGCTTGACTCTAATCCAGAGCTTTGCCTTTGAGATGACAGGAAAGTTTGGTCTCAGAAAGTCCATTCACATATGCATATAATTGCTTGCTCCTACCATAGCATTTAGAAATGAGCCTAATCCTTCTTGAGAAAACAAACCTATTCATAAATATTCAACTTCTACCTCATTTTTCTCCATAGAACAGTGGCCATTTTCTGTTTTGTAATGGCCATGACAGACAACACTCAGTGTTGGCTTCATGGCTGAGTAGGTATCTGATCTGGGGTGTAAAAGTTTAATAATTATTCTTATAAAATGCTTACCCCTATTTCTGAGAGTCTTCAAAAAAGCAGCAGTATATTATCCTCCAGACAAAGCTCTTCCATTGAAACTAAACCAAATCTACTTCTGTATTAAATATTCAACTACTGAAACCAGATCAAGGCTTATAGAAAATAGTTATGAAGCAGCTGCCTTTTCTGCTCCTCAGAAATAACCAGCTGAATATAGCCTTAAAAATCCACTCTCACGCCTTGTATTTGTGAAAAAGTACAGCAGCTACACAATCACTTTCTGAAATTCTACTGCCGCTGACCGGAGGTCATGAAGACCTGGATAAGCATTTGCCACATATCAACAGAAAAAGATTGCCAGATTTTTCAGCAGAATGCTCATGTCTCCTATCTAGTCAACAACACTTTCCGATTTTGCAATTCTGTTCCTCTCTGCTAGTTACATACTCAAATGCATGATGTAAATATTAAAATCAAAGCTTAAACTCTGTTATGTCTGATTGGAGGGGAATAGTCTCGATATTTCACTTTTAGCAAAGCTTAGTTTGTCCATCAAGCAGTATCACTGGAGGGAAGCTTCCTTATCCTTTATGCTTCCAATAGAGGACAATTCTTAGAGTTGAAATTATATGCAAGACACACAGATTTCTTAGTTATCTCCAGAAATAAATATTTCTTAATGTTTACATTTCTCTTGATATAAAATGACATTCTGTTGCTCTAAGATTAAGGTTTTCATTGCCAAGGATTTTTTTCCACAAGAGCATTTGGTTTTATCTGGTGGCAGATTCCAATGGGATTTTAAGAAAGAGGACTAAAGGGGAAAACAAGAAGTGTAAGTCCAGGATAGGTGTTTTCATTGCAAGTTGATCATAATGTATATTCTGAATATTTTAAGTCCCATATAATAGGAAATAGTGAGTGGGATAAGGTCAATGATTAAAAAAAGCAGGTCCAATGCAGAGAGGGAAAGTGTGATAGGGGCAAAGGAACTTGTAAAGCACAATCACCTATATTCCAAAGCATGGAAAACAAAAACACAAAGCACATTTTAAAACCGCTTGCATTCAGAACCATTAACTTTCTCGAACTTGGCATTCTCTAGGCGTGCTGAGACTATAGTTCCAAGAATTCAGATTCAGGAAGCCTGGTACTGAGCTTGAAAGGATAGCTAAATTTAGCCCAAAGATGAAGAAGCCATCCCTCTAACAATGAAATTTAGGGAAATGGGTGTTAAATATCCGTTGGGACATTACATATTAAACAATGGGCGGAAACATCTGCTAGATTGTTTCATTCTTTAGCAATAGTGTAACTGAGGTAAGGCAACAGAGGCACGATATCAGACATACATATTACGTGCATGCACACACATGTACAGAAATACACACACAAATACACACACACACATACATATATATTATGTATATACATGTAGGACTAAAACTGATGAATATGAGTATTAAACATCAATTAATATTAAACATCAATTTATTTAAGGCATGAAGAAGCATACAAGCTTTGAACTGATCTGCAGATTAATGCAGCAAAACACATTCCTTCGGTGGGGAAGAAATCTCATTTTCTATTTTATTCACAAGTAGCAAATGGTGACAACTCTAGGACTTGGTGGCTTTAAAAGAATGGGCGTTGGTTCTTACCTGACACACCATTTCTCTTCAAGCTGCGAGGATCATCCAGAGAGTATGAGGTGCTTCAGTCCGTGTTGATTGTAGGCTGAGCTTAATTACTGAGGAACGCCCCTCCCTCCATCACGTGGCTCCATCAAGGCGTTCCCCAGTTTATGCGAAGTCGAGAGGGAAGAGAAATCCATACTCTCATCTTACTAGACTTAAGGATTCATTGGCCGAAACAAGACCCCACCAGACGGGAAGGACAAGGGTGGGGCTGGATGATCCTCGCAGCTCGAAGAGAAATGGCGTGTCAGGTAAGAACCAACGCCCATTCTCCTTTGAGCTGCTCGGATCATCCAGAGAGTGGGACATACCAAAGCTTGGCTGTCCTACGGGAGGGACCCCGTCTGGCTCGGGAGCCTCACTGGGTCCTTGAGGACCCGCTGTAGGACACGTCTGCCAAACGAGGCCTTCGCTGAGGCAAATATGTCAATTTAGGAATGCCTAATGAAGGGAGACGGAGGAGTCCGGGTGGAGGCCCGGCAATTATCAGTGATTGGGGCCTGAGTGACCCAAGTTACCGGTGTATCCGCATCTCTGGTGGGATGCGCTGTAATTTCACTAGTACTGGCAAGCCTGTGACAAGCGAGATCTGGAGATAGTAGTTCTGATCCAGAGGCCGAGGGTTGGAGGGGACACTTCGTGGCCCAATGTCTTGGGTTGAAAGGAAGGAAAAGGAATTCAGACCTCATGAAGGGCTGGGTGCGCGTAAAGTAGATGCGAAACGTTAAAAGCATCTCTCTCTCGCACGAGGGTTTGGGCAGAGGTTTGGGAGAATGAGCTCCCCTGCCTTGTGAAAGGCTGGGTTGACCTTGGGCAATAAGGCAGAGTCGGGCCGGAGAACCACCCAGACGGCGAGGAAGATGCAGAGGTCCTTTCTTACTGACGATGCTGCAATCTCCGATATTCGACGAGCCGAGCAATGGCCACCAGGAACGGAACCCTGAAGTTAAGAGCTGGAGGGAGGATTCCCTGAGAGGCTCAAAGAGGTGCTCAGTGAGGGACACAAGGACCCTATTAAGGTCCCAGGCAGGGTATGAGTGAAAAGTTGGAGGACACAAGTTAGTGGGTTGTCTGAGGGATGCCTTAATACAAGGGCTGACCTGGGATAGGTGACACCGCTTGCCGAGTTATTTCAGATGACCTCATGGGTTCGGTTAGTTGAGGGCCGTCTGGAAACTAAGATGGGATCAATAACCTGATCAGGGAACTTCTCGTTCTCTTTTTTTTTTGTTTGTTTGTTTGTTTGTTTTTAAATAGTTCTGCTCAAGCTCTAGACGGCTAGCTAGAGCCAGTGGGATCCGGATGCAGAAGGGGCCCCTGAAAAGGGGAGATCCCCCCACGGGGGGATTTTCCAGAGAGGAGCTACCGATAGGTTGTGGAGGACCGCCAACCAAGGGCGCCTGGGGCAAGGTAGAGCCACCGGAGACAGTTCTGAGTTCTTGGGATCAGCTTCTGTATGACTCTGGGAAACTAGTGCTAGTGGGGATGTGCATGGGGCCCCTGGGAGCCGGGGGCAACGTAGGGCGTCATAATCCTAGGCCCCATGGGAGGGGAACCTCGAGGGAAATCAGGGGTGTGTGTTGAAGGGGATGTGAAGAGATCCTCGACTGGCAGGCCGAAGATTGTGGTCGCCCCTAGAACAGAGACGGGAGGAGACGCCATTCGGATTGGTCCACCATGGCCCTGCTCAACCAATCCGCTTTGGTGATTGACACTCCTAAGATGGCTCTGCTTTAAGGAGGAGAAGATTGCGCTCCGCCCCGTGGCAGAGGCGCTTGGCTTCTCTCATTAAACGAGTGGTCTGGGTGCCCCCTTGTCTGAGACGTGGCTTTGGCGGTGACGCGACGCCCACATACCTGAGGGAGGAAGCTGCACGGGGCCAGGAGTATGGCGAGGAGTTCCACCCAATTTATATTGCATACCCGTTCTGTCTCTGACTATCTGCCCTGTGCCAAGGGAGGGGATCTTGCATGATACCACTACACCGGCGGCGCCCTTTGAACGAGTGGATAGAGTGCCCCATTCAGACAGGCAGGCGTCTGTGGCGAGGGAGGAGCGTTGGGGCTCCCTGAAGTAGTGGCCCTTGTTGATGGTGGGGTTGTACCGCCGGAGGAGAGGGGTAAGGCCCCTTGGAGGGACCCTGAGCGTGGATTTTGGATTACTTCTACCAGACGTTTGAAAGAGAGCAGAAACCACTGAGGGGTTCTGGCGAGAAAACGGGCCCAGGGAACAATAGAAATGCTTGAGACCAGCCTACCCAATAATTTAGACAATTCTAATAGTGTTGCCTTTTGATCGCCGGATATGTTTGACGGATCCCTGTATGCTAGGAATCTCTCCGAGGAGAGACCTTTTTTTCCTTTTAACCAAATGAAGTACGGGCTCGAAGTGGTTTATCCGGTTAGATGGCGACAGTTGGCGCTCATCAGATTACGAGGAGCCCATGGTCTTGGGGGGGCAGAGAAAGAGCTCTGGGGTGCCTCTCTGCTGGACGTCTGGGGGGGCAGAATGAGGAGTCCCCGAGGTAAAGGTGGAGACGAACGGAGAGGTTCCTGAGGGGAGCCGCTAGAGCCGCGAGAACCTTGGAAGGTTCAGGGGACCGATATCAACTCAAGGGGAGGTCCACATAATGAGAGTGGTGAAGGTTGAAACAGAACCTGCGGAATTTGGGAGGGAGAGCCCGGAAGGGGATGGGTAGAAATGCTTCTGGAAGAACAATAGAAGAGAGCCGGTCCCCTTGCCTGGTACCCAATAGGAAGGACTACAAGGTGTACATCTTAAACCTGCGGAGGCAGGAAAGATTAAGTCGTTTTAGGTCTAGGATCGTTCTCCATCCACCTGAGAGAGTGGGGGCCCCAAGAGGTGGGAGCAAGGCGCCGTCCTCGTTGAGAGGGTGGGACGGGTTGGATAGCCTGTATGATGGGGTGTGTGTTTCCGAGCCAAGGCGTCGGAAGAGGCTTCTGCTTGATCCCCTGAGGGGTCTCTTATGGGTGCTTCCCCTTCTGATCCTGTCGCCTGAATCGGCTTGATCCTTTGGGATGGCCGAAAGGAGGGGGGGGATCGGTACCTGGGAGGGGAGAGAGGCTGGTAGAAGGGTCGGGGGACCCTCTCCGACATGGCAGGGGGCTCCGGCCTCCATGAGAGAGGGAAGGATCTTTTGCTTTGGGACTCAACTAGCGGGGGTTCCGGAGCTGAGCCGGTGATTTGTCTCCCTTGATGGGAGCAGTAGCCAAGACAAAGTTTGACATTCGCCTGTCAGAGTTTGAGCCAGGGTAGGCGGGGGGCTGTGACAAGAGAGGTTAGGGCACTACTGGCAAACTTAACTGAATGGTAAGTGGCAACGGCCGAGGATTCTGCCACGCCGAAGGTTAGCAATGTCCTGATGAGCCCTTGATGGGATGAGGGGACATGCTGTTATAGTTGACAGATCCATCGGGTCGAGGACCCGGTGAAAGGGGAAGCAGCAGAGCTGATCTGATGGCCCAAGCATAGGCTTGGAGAGCCCGGTATCGTAAAGCTAGTTCAGGCCTCTTGTCCTCGGTTGACAGAACCTCCAGAGGATCACGGGGGAGGAGGAGGATGCTAAGCCGACAATGGGCTCCTCCCTCTCGAGGGTATTAGGTGGGCTGGAGGAGTCTGGATTGGGGATAAAAAACCCCTTGTCCTGGCTGGATGGGGCAGGGGAGGCCCCGGTGGAGGTCAGCTGTTTTAAACCAGGTCAGAGAAGAGGGGCGTAGCTGGAATCACTTCGGCTCCCACAACGGGCTGCTTGAAAATTGCCATCCTCTGAGCCCTCCTCCGAGGAAGGAAAGGCAGAGGGAGACTGTGTGTACAGGCCAGAGATGCTATTTTGGGGCCTTAAGGATAAGCGACTTGAACAGGAGTGGCTTGAACAAGCTCACCGAGGAGGGATGGTCGGGGGTAAGACCCTCATCCTGGGACATCTCCCCCTCCGTAGATGTTTCCGACAGGGGTGCATTGCAATGAGATGGCCCCAATTCGAATTCTTCCTCGTCCCTGAATTGATCTAGTTACCTTCCTCGTCCCCCTGTTCTCTTTCTGGAAGAGGACAGTCCCTCTGTAAGGTACCTAACTGTGGTAGGATCCAATCCAAGCGGGGACCTGACCGATGGTGACTCATGTTCGGGAGTCATCGGGAGGAAGCCGGGTCTGGAAATCTGTTGGAGACCTTCCGCAACCCCCTGGCGGATAGCCAGCTCCATCCATGACTTCATTTGTTCTTGAATCTCGATTATGTCCGGCTCCTCTTGGCACAGACCAGCGGCCGCAGAAGTAAGTGCAGCTTCGAGTGCCCGTCTGGTCGGTGGACCAGGGCCTGCTGCCCCTGGGGAGAGCTGCGCCTGAGGAGGGAAGAGTAATCTGGAAAGAAGGGGGGTGAGTAGAGGTAAAAGGAGAGGAGGGGGGCTGGAGGCACCAAGAGAGACCCCCTGGATCGCCTGAGGAATTCCTTCTCCAATGATTATGATGCCTTAAGGCGTCTCATACAGCAATAGTGCTTGTGTATCACATTGTAGTGCTTTAGAGCTCTCTGTAAGCAGTCCACAGAGTCAGCATATTGCCCCCAACAATCTGGGTCCTCACTCTACCCATCTTGGGAGGATGGGTCAGCCTTGAGCCCAGTGGACCCCGAGCTGCCAAGCTGCAGGCAGCTGGCTGCAGAATAGCTTTGGAGTGTTGCACTGTCATCACTGTGCCACAGGGGCTCCTCAGAGGCCTTTGAAGTTTCCTTAGCCTGGCTGCACAAAAGGTGAGACTTATAATTGGCCTTCAAGGAGGGCCTTAGTTGTCACCTGCCATTTTAAGAGGTAAAGATCATACAGAAGAATAATAGAGGCGGTTGGCTCACCTAGGGTTCGGCCTACGACAAAAGGCCGGGTGTCCTTTTGGCTGGTCCGCATCCCCCTTTTGGAATTTGATGTAAAAAATATGTGATATTATTATTATGATTATTACAGGGCTTTCCCATGTATTTTGATTCCATTTTTGTTTCATTGTTGCACATGCTTAGCATGATAGAAGTACAGGGTCATTTGCCATTGTACTATTAGCAATGCTCTGAGCATTGTTTATCTGTATGAAAATATACGTATATATGTATAAACAGTGTATATATTCATATATTATTATTTCTTTTTAATAATTTATTTTTATTTTATTTTTTATTTCATTTTTTTATTTTTTTATTTTTTAGTCACATAAATTCCGATCTCAATCTGTGGCAACCCAGGCAAAACTTATCCAATTGGTCAAATGAACGCCTGAGGCCTCTTTATGGCACTGGGTTGGAGAGGTGAGGCCTCCAGCAGCTTGCTCCCAGACGACAACAGGGAGTACCGGGGTGCTGCTCTACTTTGCCCTGAGCGCTGCTGCGGAATAGCCAACGATAGAGGCTCTGAACAAGCTGGGGAAGCCTGTTAGGCGAGCTAAAAACACTCGCAGTGGTCATTGTAATGGAGATCGGAGAATTGATTAGCTCCCGACCACGAGGCGGCGCCCAAAATGGCGGCCGCCTACCAGTCTAACGTCGGGGCTGCTCAGGGCGGAATTAAGCCCCTCCGGCAAGGCTAGGAGGCCGATAGGGGCGGCGCGGCTTTTGTGTGGGGGGAAGAACCAGCGGCGCTTTAAAACGCAAGCAGTTAGAGCCACTAACAAAGAGCGGCTGGAAGCGGCAGGAATTGAGATCGAGGCTGGGTGGGGTTAGCGCAAGAGCGCTCAATACTGCCCGTTTTTCTCCCCCCCTGGGGGGGGCAAGGAACACGGTCCCCTTTCTCTAGAGACACAGCCAGATTGCACAGAGGCTAAGGAAAAAACAAATTAAAGCAAACCTTAAGCAAATATGAGAAGTCCTGAAACGGCCAAGGAGGGATAAACAACGCAGCCCAACTCTCACGAAGGCTGAGCATAAACTGGGGAATGCCTTGATGGAGCCACGTGATGGAGGGAGGGGCGTTCCTCAGTAATTAAGCTCAGCCTACAATCAACACGGACTGAAGCACCTCCCACTCTCTGGATGATCCGAGCAGCTCAAAGGAGAACTTCCCGTATGTTCTGAGGGAAGGCAGCTATCAATCAAGCTATTAAAAGGGAGGGGGTCACTATCACCTTACACCTACAAGATGTGATTATCTTATAAATTTACCAATACCTTCCAAAGGGGTAATTTGTGAATGGCACTTCCATGATGATAGTGCCTGCCAAAGTTGTTTGGTTGATTGCAATAAAGTCCAAATGAGGCCTATGGACTTTTCTTCAGCTAGGTCAACAGTTGAAAAGCCTTGAACAATTCAAGCACCAATTCTTGCCATTGAATATCCTCTCCTTTCTCCATTTGCAGTGCTGCTTCAGAATGGTTGCTTCTCTATGTTGCATGACAGGGTTGGACCTATGATGCTGCCCAGAATTAGGAGAAACCAAGTAAATCAGAGCCTTTTGGAAATGCCAGTACTTTGCAATAGAATGGTCAGAGGGAGTGCACTAAGCAAGTAGTTTCTTTATCTTTAAAAATGTGAGGTTTGTACCAGGTTAAAACGGGCAGATTTTGGAATGTTAGTAACACATGAAGTAGATAAATGACTTTTTTGATCAACTTAAAAGAAATTGTGTCCTCTTTGTTGATGATATAAATTGTTTAATACTACAGAAAATTCACTTATTTTGCAAAATGACATGTTTTTGAATGGTCATCTATTTGATAACTTCAAGTTTTAGTTAAGAAATGCTTATTTTTACATATTGGAAAGCAAAAACAGAATGAAAATTATAAGTTAGGTGGTACTGATTTATTTTGCTAAGAACCAGTATTACAGGAAGTGACAAAATGGGCCTATTATTCAGTTTGCGAAGCCTTTTTTCAAGCCACTGGGAAGCCAAAAAAGGCCTCAAACCAGCCGAAAAATCAGCTGTGAGGCACGTGCATGCGTGTGCGCAGTGAGGTAATTTGCCTGCAGATTGTGTGCCAGCACAAATGGCTGTGTGTGCCACCTGTGACACGCGTGCCATAGGTTCGCCATCACAGAGATAGACAGTTGCTCACTCCTAAGAGTTACTGCAACAGCATATATTAGATTTTCCACATAAGCAGGAAGTTCCTTAAGACTGAGCTGCATCTATTACATCTCACACTCTATCCCAGATGTGTCAAACTCAATTTCTTTGAGGGCTGCATTAGGGTTATGTTTGACCTCAGGAGGGGTGTGTAGCCAGAGTAGGCATGGCCAGCTTGATATCACTTGTGTCGGGGGCGCCTGTGGTGGCTTGAGCAAAAACAGCAAAAACGGGCTCCCGAGCTCCATTTTTGGCTGGGACAGCTTCCTGCAACCCTGCCAGTAAAAACAGAGCTTGGGAGGGCTGCACATGGCCCTCCCAAATTCCGTTTTCTCTGGCTGATGCATTGTGGGCTGGTCCTTCACTGTTTTCAGGGTTCCCATGGGCCAGATCTAAGCAACCCGTGGGCCGGATCTGGCCTGTGGGCCTTGAGTTTGACACCCCTGCTCTATCCCATTTCCTACCTTTAACTTTTACCAAGTTTATTTATCTCCATTTGGTCTTCATTTTTCTGAAGGAGATATTTCCAATCCCTACTTTATAGGTAGTACGTCATAATTGTTCCCAAAATTTCCATGACAGTTAAGTGAATTTTACCTCATTTTACCTTTCTTGTCACAGCTAGCAATAGCATATAAACACTTACATACCACTTTATAGTGCTTTACAGCCCTCTCTAAGCATTTTACATATTCAGCATATTGCCCCCAGCAATCTGGGTTCTCATTTTGCCTACCTCGGAAGGATGGAAGGCTGAGACAACCTTGAGCCGGTGAGATTTGAACTGCCAAATTGCAGGCAGACAGCAGTCAGAAGTAGCGTGCAGTATTTCACTCTAACCACTACACCACCAGTTATCAAGTAAATCACTGCAGTTGTTAAGTTAGTAACCCGGTTGTTAAGTGAATCTGGCTTTCCCATCGACTTTGCTTGTCAGAAAGTTGCCAAACTTTCTGGGACATTGCAACTGTTATAAATACATTCCAGTAGCCAAGTTACAATTAGCAACTGGCATATATTTATTCTGGAACGGTGATTAAGTGTGAAAAATGGTTGTAAGTTACTTTTTTCAGTTTTTCTAAGTTTGAAGAGCACTAAACAAATAGTTGTAAGGTGAGGACTACCTGTATTTATGGTCAGAGGTGCTAATTATATATTATGCCATCAAGAGAATAATAAAAAAATCTTAGAAATATAGCCAGTATTGCTTGTAAAAGTCACACATCTTTGTAACTAAGAGAAGCAGGGGAAACATAATAGCAGTATTCCAATGTTTGAGGGGCTGCCACACAGAGGAAGGGGTCAAGCTATTTTCTACAGCACCTGAAGGCCAGACAAGGAATAATGGATGGAAACTGAACAAGGAGAAATTTAACCTGGAAATAAGGAGGAACTATCTGACAGTGAGAACAATCAACCAATGGAACAGCTTGCCTTCGAAAGTTGTGGGAGCGCCATCACCTGAGACTTTCAAGAAGAAATTGGACTCCCATCTACAAGGTCCCTTCCAACTCTGATTATCTGTTATCTCTGAGTCATAGATCTGTGACCAAATATCTGATTAGTTTAGCCTTAAAATGATTTATACAGGAACGAACTTAATGACTGGGCCACACTGAGAGAAGAGGAATTGTTTTGGCCTGCGTATAAAATCATCAACACAGTTAATCTACCAGTATATAAATCACATAATGTTAAAAGTTTACGATCTTATATGGCTGCAATATTAGCTATCCAGTGTTACATGTGGTCCTCGGGCTGCGGCCTGAATTGCCTGCTTTAGAATAACTATCAGAGGTTTTTATAATGCAGGCAACCTTCCAACATTTGAATGATTCTGTTTGTGATTCTCATTTTGTGAAGAGAGATTGCTTGGAGGAACACTGATAAACAGATACTTCACACTTCAAGGCAAACTGATAAGTGTGACTAAAGTTACAATATCGGAAACAAACACCACTAAACCATTAGAATTCTGTCCCCAATAAATCTAAATTTATTGAATATGCACATGTTTGAGTATGCATATATGTTTCACGTATCTGGCCTACTTCTCAGTTTTAATAAATAGCAAAAATATTAATTTTGGTTTCCATTTTTATATAATTGTAAGGTTAAAACCCACCCCTCTCCTAGGAAAATGAAATATTTTAGAATATATTAAAAAGGCAAAATATTTCCCCAGAAAGAGAAGTAGAAACTCAGAGGCAGAAACTCAGCCCCTCCCACCTTTGTTAATGGGCCATTAAGGCCTGGGCCAGTCTATTCAACATAACAAAGATCTACCTCCTTCAGGGAGAGCCATTTAATTGCCCTTCATTGCATCACCCACCAAATTTCAACCAAACTTAGCGCACAGACAACCTACAAAGCTAGCTATGACCTCTGACAGCAACCAATCCGAATACACTTCCTTTGTCCCAGGAAGTTCAAAGCCCAGAGAGAGCATAAAATCCAGGGACTCGCAGCATCTCTTCCCTTTTCTTCGCCCAAGAGCTCCAAGGCATGTGATCCTGTCTGCCATTAAGCCATGTTTCCAAACAGCCTCCATGTTTCCAGTGTCTTTTCCCCACGTGTAACTGAACCCAGAAGGATATGTCTTCCAACACAATTTCCCCTATAATTTTATAACTTGTGAATTAAATGCCTCAATGGACTTTTTCTAAGAAACTCACGGGAAAAATAATTCCTTGTTTCAGAAATGATTGTAAAAATAATTGCAGTAGAGTCTGCTATGAACAGTAGCAAATAGTGATTTTTGTGTTTGGTGAGATTTAAAAGGAATAAATTGGGTTTAATCATAACTTTGCAATGAATGATAACTATATATGTGTATAATAAAAGCTTGGTGTCACTATATATATATTTACAGATACTGATGCAGTTAAAATGTAAAAACTAGACAAGGATGATAAAAATGTAACATTTTCCTTCAGAAATGTAACTTTAAATTTATTCAATAATATTTTTGATAAGATTATTTGACCTTTAATGAATAAATAAAGACTGACAAATACCCTACTAAGAAAAAAATACTCTCCCCCACCCCCCAATTTTACCAGAATAGCCTGCTAGGTGCTCTGTATTTCTCTTAAGGACCCTCATACAACATTACCATAAATAATTAAACTACATCATGTTCTTTTAATATCTTTAAGGTCTTTTAAGGCTTCTAATAAAATAATGTAGTTAAAGTAAAATTGCTACTTATTGATTAAAGTTAAAATAAAACAAATAATAATATATCAAAGTGTTTTGAAACTGAAAAACAAATTATATTCCTAAAATAGTTATTTTAATTTAGAAAATATTGAAATCACTCAGAAAAAAAATCCATATCTAAATGAAGACTTTTTAACATAATCCCAGGATGCTATACAAGAAACCTCTATCTTTTCAGAATTTCTAATAGTTCACAATTTCATTCTACAATTATATCAATATTTATTTCAGCAATACATAAAAACTTCCAGAATATTCAGCTGGTTATTCAACTTCACTAGAAGGAATGAAATAATTTAAAACTTATGCATGCAAACCCAAACCCCAGAAAAATCACTGATTGTTTTTTAATTTTAGACATCATTTAGTCTGACTGAATTATTGGATAAATGTTGTGCTGCCATGCACTACAAAATATTGTAGTCTGGGCCAGGTTTGCATGTAAAAGACAGAGCTGAGAAAAACTTGGTTGAAACTCTGCCAGCAACTGCAGAATAGTGTTGGGCAATAATTGTTCTCTAAATCTTACTGGTCTCAAAAGTTCCAGGCAGCCTGACCATTTACAGGAAAATGTGGTTTAGTAACATTTGAAGGACATATAGTCCTTGATTTACGACCACAACTAAGCCCCAAATTTTGTTGTTAAGTGAGGCAATTGTTAAGTGAAACTTGCCCCATTTTATGACCTTTCTTGTCACAGTTGTTAAGTGAATCACTGCAGTTATTCAGTTAGTCATTCGATTAAGTGAATCTGGCTTCCCCAATTGACTTTGCTTGTCAGAAGGTCACAAAGGTGTTCATATGACCCAGAGACATTGCAACCATCAATGAGTCAGTTGAATTTTGATAACATGACCATGGAGATGCTGCAATGGTTATAATAGTGAAAAACATTCATAAACCACTTTTCTCAGTGCCTTTGCAACTGCAGGCACTAAATGAACCATTTAAGTCAAAGATGACCTACATGTTCCTTGCCCGATTATAAACCAGCTTTCTCAATATCATTTCTGACTTTTCTGACTCTCAGGCTAAAGTTAAAATAAGGTAAAAGTGCCATCAATTACACTTATCTGATGCACAATTTTGACCTGTGCTACCAGTATTAATGAAAGACATTTTACTGCTTTAGGTAAGTAATGCCTAGCATCTTAAGTCAGGAACTTACATGCACAAGGTACACAATGCTCTGTGAAAGCCAGTCTGCTCTACTGGTTAAGGAATCAGGGAAGAAAACAGGAGATGATGAGTCCTGTTTTAGGCATGAAAACCAGCTAGGTGATCTTGGGCTTTGTCTCAGCCCAACTCACTTCACAGGGTTGTTGTTATTGTTGGAAAAATAGGAGGAGGAAGGTGTGTTGGATATATTTGCTGCCTTATCTGTAAAAACAATAAAGGCAAGATAAATAAATCCCCAATTTTCCTATTGGTAGGCTGCAAAGACCACCTTCATTGAAAGGATAATGAGGACCTTCCCTTTGCCGCCACCCCACAGGTGAAAACACTCTAAATCACAGACAAAAGCAATGCTGAAAATTTCACCTGTTTCATTGGAAGGAACATGAAAGCCTCTTTCTTCCAAGTGAAAGAGGATGTGTGTTTGTGAGAGGAGACCATGTGTGTATCTCAGAGAGATGCAGTAACAGCTGTAGACATTGTGCATGTCTTCAACTATGCATTCTGATTTCCAAAGGTAAAATCTTTAAGCTGATTGATGGTGACAACTCTATGTAGTGTCTGTACACAGTATGGAAGTGATACAGTACATGTATGTCATTGTTTTCCTGTAGGATTAAGAGGAATGATGAGAAAGCAAAGAAGGGTATGTGGGAACATTGGTCTAGATATTTTAAATACAGCAAAATGCTTGTGACTGTGATTTCATTGATCTTATTGCCTAAATCAGAAGCATCTAAGTTTAGTTGGCTGAAAGTCTTAATGGCATTTTCTTCCATTATTTAATTAATTTTAGAGGTTGCATTAAACTAATTTTAATATTTATTGAGCAAAGATTATTTTTCTGCTGCTGCTGATAAAAATAATCTTAACCAAGACTTTTGATACAAAACTTTAGAATGGTGAATGAACCGTATGAAAGGAATTTGTCAATAATAACTGTTAATGAAATTTGTCAACAGTTTACTAAGAAAAAATTGGAAAGGAAATTATAAATATGGGTGGAACTCAATGTCTTGCCTGGTCTTCTAATATCCTTCTTTGGGTATAAAAGAAAAACAATACTTAAGGAGTTAATTAAGCAAAATAAATCAATCTCTATCATTCTACCCAGGGATCATAACTGATACAAAGCTATACAGGATTACATTTTATGGGGATTTTCATTACGTAAGAGTAACAGCACCATCTGTATATAAAAAGATATGAACTATTTCCATCTAAGTATTAGATGTTACACATCATCATAAAATCATAATAAGCAGACACTCAAGTTGGTGGATTTTTTTGTGATTGTTAAAGCAAGTTAGTTTTCATTCAGCTCCCCAATCTACCTGAAAGGGCTAAGATCATTAACTATAGAAATGTATTAAGTGAATGTTTATGCCCAGAAATCTATCATGCCATATGGGACTTTATAGATAATGACCAGCATTTTGAATCACACCCAGAAGCAAATTGGCAATCAGTGCAGTTCATGAAGCATGAAGATTGTATACTGTAATATCAAGACATGCCTATTACTGTCCATACCATGATTTTCTGGCCCATTTAAGAACTTCTGATTAATCTTCAAAGGCAGCCTCATTTAGAGTGCATTGCCGTAATCGAGCCACAAGGTGACTAGCATGAATGTCCAATCTAGGAAATGGAACAATTGATGCACCACATAAAGTTGTGCAAAAGCCTTCATGCCACAGCTTCCATCTGATTTTTCATCCACTAATTTTGATGTATTTGCTCTAAAATCATATCCAGGTTATTCCCTAAATTGCCTAATATTCCACAGAGTTGTTACTTCAGAAATACGTTCTTCACAAAATAATTTTCTTACTAAATGCTCATCAATCCCATAAAGCTATATTAAATGAATAAGGTCCACTATAATAATTTCCATTCTAAAATTTTAATCACCCAAACCCTACTATTTAGTTTAACCATCAGCAGGCATGGAGAATATTTGAATACTTGAAAAAAATTGAATACATTTAATTAAAGATTCTGAATTTAAAAACAGCATTTCTCAAACATGAAGAAAAAAAAATGCCTCCAGAGACAGAAGAGTTTTCTCAGTTGCCAAGTGGAAGTGTTTTTCCTTTGCTCTCTGTTTCTCTCTTCCTTCAAAACCCTTGGTGATATCAGGGATGTATAGAGAGGATCTTGGCTGAACAATGAAATGGGACACTCAAAAGCCTATCAATTTTGTCAGCAGATCTGAATCTAAAAACTCAGTCACATGCTCCATGGGCTCTTCTGCACATCCTGTCTTCCTTTCCTACTTGAGGATAGCTTACTCCAGTAAATGTTTCTTGAGGACAAGAATGCAGAACACCTCTGCCTGCTCTGTGCCTATTGTAAAGGCATCTTCTGATAGTCTTCTCTTGATCTGCATCAAAGGTAGAATTTTCCATCTTTTGTCAGCAGGAGTGGGGTCTGCCTATTTAGCTTCACTGTAGACAAATACCTCTTTCAACTAGCTTCTTTCTTTCTTCCTCTTTTAAATCATGTGAAATATTGACAATAGTTCTAGTATTTGCCCTCCTAGCCCACGTGACAGAAAGAATATGAAAAGCTTCCCCCCTCACTGTCTACTAGTGGATGAAGATGTCAAATAACAGAGTCAACAGAAAGGGATTTATACAAAATCATAAAAACCAGGCCCTCAAACTTTCCCATGGAAAGAAATTATGGTTCTATGGGACAGGGAAAGCAGTAAAGAAGCAATCTTGGGGGCACAGATAAACCCAAGTAGTTTCAATAGCTCCCAGAGAGACTGCTAATGACTAGATGACTGCAAAAAATATAATCCTTCCATTCCCCCCCCCCCACATATTCTGTCAGAATTAATCCTTTAATTCCTCCCACCATCTACTCAGAACTAATGAAGCTTCTTGGATGAGAAGTGAAATGACTTCTTCCCCATGACAAAAACATAGTCCAGTTGCCTTTTGAAAAAAAAAAAAAACCTTTGATACAGTATTTACTAATAGGAAGTCTTGGTATTATTAGTTATAAGCTGAATGACCATAGATATCTTAAAAAAAATACAAAATAGAAGTGAGAATAACATAAAGGTGGAAAGCTTTGTATCATAAGCAAACTGTGCTGAATATAAATCAAGGCCACCAAGTACAGGGGATGCCATAGCAAACAGGTTCTGCACTTACATAGTTTATAAAAGCTGAGGAATAGTTTGAAACCCATACAACAATCTCTCAAGCTGGATTCCTTTCCAGGCCATTTCAGCAGAAGAAACCAGTAGCTGAAGGTTGTAGTGTGGAGCCTATTTGGACCCTCAACCATGAAAAATCAGGGCAGATACTCTGAAATCTGTCAACTGCTTATCATTCTTTTACAATAACTTGTTAAAAACAAAATCCCTACCATTTTTGTTTTGGGTTTTTTTATCTTTCTTAACCATGGGAGCTATCAGTCTTACCAGGTAGACCACACAGGCAACACAAGCAGATAAGCTAATTATACTCTATTGTAAAACAACATTAACAGAATTTTACAAATCTGAAAGTACAAGCTTCCCACCATCTCTTTTACCGTCTGAGAAACTACTGTAGGGAGGATCCTTTCTGAGCCTCTTGCTATGCCCACTATCCAGTTGCAGGCTAGGTGCCCTCTCTTATCTGAATGTTCCTAGGCAGCATTCCCACCCACCCCTTCACGATCTTTTCCATACATCATTAAAGGCACTTGCCATTTCTTTAATGTTTTTCAGTCTCAGCAATTTTATCTGCAGGTTTCAACTCCCAGAATTCCTTAGCCAGCATGCTGACTAGGAATTCTGGGAGTTGAAATCTGCATATCTGAGAAACACTGCAAAAAGCAAATGCAAAGCTTCCAGGGGTTTTTGTTCACCCAACTCTGCTCACCTTTCTGAACTACAGTAATATTCTGATTATATATATGCACACACACTTATCTTTTTCCCTAAATAAACAGACCGAGAAAAGCTTATCCAGAACTCAACTCGTTACAACAAATCGTTTAAAGGAACTAAGGCTTTACTCCCGACGAGTAAAAATGCGCCCAATTCGAGCATTTATTTTATTTGCTGACCTTGGCTTCGCCAGCCGTAAAGCATTCCCAAGACCACAGGATGGTGGAACGATTCAGCAAATAAAGCAAAATACTGGGCAGCAGTCGCCAGAATTAGAAAGAAGCCTACGTTTCCCCCCCGGCCCACGGAGCTGGACTCGAGCCGCCGTACTAGCAATTCTTGGCAACAGGGCGGTGCAAGGAAGGGCATAGAGAACCTTCTGCCGGGCCCCTCTTCTTCGTCTCTCCTGCAACTCCACAGAAAAGGCCTCGAGCGACGCCGAGATTTGGCCGGCTGAGGGGGTCGCTCTAGCTCGCGCAGGAGAGCCGTCTCTATGCTCGAGGCATCCAGAGGCTGAGTCGGACCGGCGCGTGAGGATCGGAGGGATCCCAGGAAGGGAGGAGTGAGGAAGGAAGAAGGGTGAGCTGGAGCGGAGCAACAGCAGGAGGCTAGGGCGGGGCGGGGCTTCGCGGCGCCCACGGGCCAGGCGCTCAGACGGGCAGTTTAGCAGCGACTCCCCTTTGTGTCTGGACTGAGAAAAGGGGAGCCGTTGCCAGCCAGCCAAGCCCAGCTGCTGGAGGCGGGGAGGCGAGGCGACGTTGAGAACCCCCCTGCACGAAGCCTTCGTGGGCAGGCTCCCTTCAGCCGGAAGGCAGAGGAAGAGCCGGGCAGACGGGCAGCTGACTCCCCGGTGGGGTGGAGGAAACAGGGCAGGGGCGTGAGTGAGTGAAGGTGCATGAGGGTTGAAAGGGTTTGGCCGCCGCGGGAGCGCTTTTGTCACGGGTTCCGTCTCGGCTTCGGGCTGTTGGCGAACCGGGCTCTTGCCAAGGCAGGGAAGAGTGTGGAAGAAGTGGATCTCCCCTTTCCTCTTCCCGGTTGGGCCAAGGAAGGAAAGAAAGTGCATTTTTCCAAGGGCTTCCTAAGAGGAAAGGCCTCTGCGCCGGGACTGCTCGGAGCCAGGAACTGCGAAGCCCTGATTTGCTGCTGCTGCTGCTGCTGCTGCTGCTTCATAGAAACGCCAGGACTGTCAGCCCCTTTCCTTGGTTGGAGTTATTTCCTTTTCCGCGTACTTGCGTGCGTATGGGTGCGCGTGTAAAGCGAAGTGGACGCCGAGTGTGTTAAATTTAATTCGAGGCTGATGACACGTTAATAGGGCAATGGGCCCTTAAAAATCCCTGAAAAGAAGAGGACGACTTACTATTTCCAAGTGACAGGAAATAGCCCTTTCCTAAGAAAGATACAGCACAAAGATTTGGATCCTGTTTTCCATATCTTAAATCTTGGCCTTTAAATCTGTCTACATCTGTCCTTTTGTGGTGACAATCAATTGTTTTTGTGTGTGTACGCCCTTTTCAGATCTGGATATGATTCATTTGAAACCTGAGTGGGGTGGTGACACTCTGAAGACACATGGAAATTAATTTCAATATTACAATAATGACCATCTTAAGAAAAAAAACCTGTGTCGGTTTGAGAAAAAATTATGAGGCCAAGCCCTGAACCATGAAGGCAGATTTGCTTAATGGAGTAAAAGCTCAAACAGCTCATCTTATATTACCATTTTGCCCTTTCAGACTGGATTGTAAACTGAGAAATTAAGACTATTGGAAGACAAGATTTTCTCCTGTCAGCATTTTTTAAACTATACACAGCTGGATTCCTCCAAATATGACTGACTTGCTGCAGCACCTTTTACTGGTGCTCTTGTTCTCCAGTGCCACCTTACAACTCAGCATTGCGGCTGGTAAGTAGCCAGTGGGTGTAACATGTAGCATGTTCTGCAAACAAATTAAATTGGATTACTTGGATTTAAACCAGTGGATTTCTGATAAAGTCTATAGGAATAAATGGTGGATTTGAATAATTTGATTCCGTTCTGTGAATCACATCCACATTCTTTTTTTGCTAAAGGAATGGTGTTTGGCTCAGGACTTTAAAAATGCCTTGGAAATTGTTGTGTTCAAAAGTGTGTACTTGTCTTGCAGTATTTTAGATGAGCAGTCTGTTCATTAAAATGTTTTTATTTTAAAATATCAAGATACATATTTTCAAACAATGTTTCTAAACAAGTGTGATTAAAATTGATTAATTGTGCATAAATCTTTGTTCACAGCCATTGGACATGATTGTGGTTTTTCAGGATAATTAACATAAAAATGTAACAATATATACTCTATGCATATTAAGTGAATCTGTTAATGTCTAGAATGAAATACCAAGAATGATATCTATGTTCTTATAAAGTATCATGTAAGTTTTGACTAGTTTTTGTTGGCATGTGCTTTGTTAATTGCTAACTATATTTTGGGCATTTTAAAAGAAATGTAAATTATCTTCATATATACTTCAGGTGTAATTTTGATTTTGGCATAGGCTGGTCTAGGAGTTATACTCCAAAGTGTTGCATTTTCACTTTTTTAATTCAGTGATTTTATTTCAACTGTTAGAATGCATTACATTATTACAAACATACAAAGTTTTCATTACTATCATAGAAATGACAACCTCGTTTTATTTTCCTCTTACTATTTTAATGGGATATAGGACCATGTTGTATAGGACCAGAGATACTTCTTGGAAAATTTTGCAACAATATGAGAAGGATAATCCTAATGATTTGGTTTAACTGAAAGTTATGTTTTAAGAGTTGTTAGCAACTAATATTGCAAGACTTGGTAAAAATCATATTTTAAAAAAATCATATTTTAATTCGATGGAAATATAAAATAATTAAATATAGACAATTGTTAGCTATATACAATATTGTAATATTAATTGTACTATTAAGCACAGTTGAAATTCTACTTTCGCTAGGTTTTTAAAAATTCTCCTTTTGAAATATACCAAGCTAAAATGATATGGAATGTTTGCTTATGTGGAATATTTTGTGTCATTGGCATTTTAAAGTTGATGCCCACTATTCCTATCTCTGCTAATTCTATAAGTTTTTTTTGGTAAAAACTGGATTAGTGGTAAGATTTGTTTTTGTGATTTCTGTACTAAATGAACAGATAGGATATCCTTGATCTGTTACATATAATGGAAAAAGGGGTAATATCAACTGTTTTAACAATTTACTGTTTTGAGCTGCCACCATCTATTGATATATATTTTTAAGCTCTGAGTTGGGAAATTTCCAAGAGATTCTTACACAGATACAAGTACTTTCTTTTGAAACTTAGCCAAAACCACCATTCAGAATTGACTTTCTACAGAGTAGTTTTAATATGTGTAAGTTCACAATTTCTAATACTGAATAATCAATATAGTTTTACAATATCTGAAAATATTGACAGAAGTAATGTAAACAAATTAATTTTTAATTTCAAAATATATTTTTAAAACACTACTGTGTTGTTTTTACTGTCAGATTGTTTCTAATTCTCAAGTTCACCATATGATAAAAAAAGGAGAATGGGATTGAGGATTTCAATGTGAGTAAAGTTTAGGCAAAATTTCTTAATTTTCTCAAATTCTTTATGTTCTAAGATGCTTAGAATGCTTAAATGTAATGCAGTCTTGATGTTGGAATGTTGATAATCAACTGGAGTAAAAAGGGGTCAAAAATATTGATCTTTAAGATTAGCTAATTGAATGCTCACACATCCTATGCTTTCTTTTTACTGCTTTGTTGAAATTCATAGAAGAAAAAGGCTGATGAAGTGGCCCTGTGATTTGACTAACCTATCTACTTAAAGAAAACCTTTAAAGTTAATGTGCTTTAACATATATTTACATGAATAACATCTGAATTCCTCTGGCCTTATTCTCTTTTACCCAGATGTATTTGATGGAAGATTTAGTTCTTGAAATTTAGCTTTCTGACTTACTGAATCACATAAATCAATGCAGATGGGTATGTTCTATATCACATTTAAGAAAAATGTATGTATTAGTCAGATTTAGGCTTAGGTTTATAATCTATGTTCACAAATATTTCTACTTAGGATAATGTAAGTAGATATTTTAAATGTGTTAATATATTTGCCAAATATAGGTGTTTATATATTTTACATTTCAGGAGCCAGAAATTAAAAAACTGAAAAGTTATTAATTGAATTAAATCTTCAAACTAGAATTCTTGTAAAATACTATTATTTCTCAACTCCAGGCAACCATAAACATTTACTGTACTATGTATTTCGTGCACTCATTATTTCCTGCACATATTTTCATATTAATACATTTTGCATTTAAAGAATAACACTGGTTATCTTTTAAATTGGGAATACCGTATATACTCAAGTATAAGCCGAGTTTTTCAGCACATTTTTTGTGCTGAAAAAAACCCCCTCGGCTTATACTCGAGTGAGAGTCCCTCTGAAAAAAAAAAAATGGTGTGGAGCTCCGGAGCTGGGCAGCCGTTTCCCTGCTTCCGTGTTTCCTTTGCAACTTGTAAGCATGGGGGTAATCAGAAGCAGGAAAGTTCTTGCATGAGGATATATGTTTTTTTCTTTTTTTAACTGTTTTTAGGGAGGGGGGAAAGACCCACCGTCATGTGAGAATGCTCATACACGAAATCTATCCGCCTGAAAATAAGTGTGTGTGGGGGTGTGTGTTTTAACAGAGGGAAGACATAGGGAGAAGGCAAAAGCGACGGAAGATCCTTCAGGGGAAACTGAGGGGGAGACTCACCCTAGGTCCAGATGAGCCCCCTTCCCCGCCCCTAAGGAAGCAGAGGCAGCCAGCAAGGGCAGGCAAGCCCCGCTTCTCAGACTCCATCCGTCCTCACTCCCACCCACCCACCCACCCAAAGCCACGAAGTCCCCCAATTGCGCAGGCCAGAATCACCCTCCACTCAGGGGGCAGCAATGACGCCCGGTGTTTCCTGAGACAAGAAGCTCTGCCATGCAATGAAAGCGCCCTGGCTCTAGGCTCAGAAAACAACGCGAGCCGAGGTGGCTTCGTTTCCTCAGCCCCAGCTGCTTTCAGTCCGCTCGGGAGGAGGGGGAGGAGGTGGTGGCAGCAGCTCACGTTGTTTTCTGAGCTCTATGGGCTCAGAAAACAATGCGAGCCGCCGCCACCACCACCTCCTCCCGAGCGGACTGAAAGCAGCTGGGGCTGAGGAAACGAAGCCACCTTGGCTCGCGTTGTTTTCTGAGCCTAGAGCCAGGGCGCTTTCATTGCACGGTGGAGCTTCTTGTCTCAGGAAACACCGGGCATTGCTGCCCCCTGAGGGGAGGGCGATTCTGGCCTGTGCAATTGGGGGACTTTGTGGCTTTGGGTGGGTGGGTGGGAGTGAGGACGGATGGAGTCTGCAAAGTGGGGCTTGCCTGCCCTTGCTGGCTGCCTCTGCTTCCTTAGGGGCGGGGAAGGGGGCTCATCTGGACCAAGGGTGAGTCTCCCCCTCAGTTTCCCCTGAAGGATCTTCCGTCGCTTTTGCCTTCTTATGTCTTCCCTCTGTTAAAATCCCCCCCCACACACACACACACTTATTTTCAGGCGGATAGATTTCGTGTATGAGCATTCTTACATGACGGTGGGTCTTCCCCCCCCAAAAAAACAGTTAAATAAAGAAAAAACAATATATCCTTATGCAAGAACTTTTCTGCTTCCGATTACCCCCATGCTTACAAGTTGCAAAGGAAAAACGGAAGCAGGGAAGCAGCTGCCCAGCTCCGGAGCTCCACACCATTTTTTTTTTCAGAGGGAATCTCACGAGTATAAGCCGAGGGGGTTTTTTTCAGCACAAAAAATGTGCTGAAAAACTCGGCTTATACTCGAGTTAATAAGTTTTCCCAGTTTTTTGTGGCAAAATTAGGTGCCTTGGCTTATATTCGGGTCGACTTATACTCGAGTATATACGGTATGTACTGCGTAAGTCAAGAACATTTGTGTTTTCTGTGGCATCTTTGATTTAGAAAAAAGGTGAAAGTAATTTTTTTCATCAACTCTGAACTTGAAACCAAGAAGTAGCTTTTGTATGAATACTAATCTAGCAATTTTTTTCATAATACATACATTTAAAGTGATGTAACCTTTGTTCTGGTAGCTTATCTTTTGGGTGCATGATATATATTAAAATGTAATGCATCCAGTGGTCGAGTAAAATCTAAATTTTAGGTACTTTTCTAAGTATTTGAGGAAAGAAAAACCATAAGTTTATATATTGAAATGAAAATCAGTGTGGGTCTGGAACATTCAGAATGGATATAACCAGGAGGAGAACAAATCAGACCTCTGAGTATTTTTTTCCCCAAAACAAATTTTGAAGTTTTGAATATTGCAGTTACAGGATAATAGTCAGATTTTAAACACAGATAGTTCTTGACTTATGGTTGGTCACTTAGTGATTGAAGTTATGACAGACTTCCCCAGAGCTACTTATGACCGGGTTTCAAAGTTAAACACAAACACACTGCAGTGCTGTGTCCACATTTTGGGTGATTAACAACTGGACTGCATTTGCAGCCATTTGTAGGATCCCATGGTCACATGATTGATTTTCAGCATTTTTTGCCAGTTTCTGGTCTTCTATTTTTTGGCAATAACCCTAATTGGTTATAGTTGGCTCATTTAACAACTGCTACATTTGCTTAATGACTGCTGCTAAAATGGTTGAAAATCAGGCAGAGTCACTTGGTAAACCACTTAATACCTGTCATGACTTATTCCAAGCTCAATTACAGTCATTAATCAAGGACTACCTTTAAATGAAAGACCCATTGACTCTTCACTAAATTTTTCTAGACAGCATATTTTTGATGCATGTGCAAATTTATCAAATATGGATCTTGGGATCTTTAGACTAAGAGTGACTGGTCCAAGGTCACTAAGCAGGATTGCCTACAATGGGACTAGAACCCACTATCCCCCAGGTTCTAGCCTGACACTTTAATCACTACACCAAAATGGCTCTCATATGATACATACCAATGATTTATGACAGACAGTTCATTTGTTTAAAAATTCTATAATTATTTTCATAGTCATTGGCTAACATTATGTAAATAACAAATCTAAGTGAGTTCACACCTCATTTTCCTATCTGTTTAGATGCTGCTTAGGAAGCTTTGGTTTCTATTTCTGACTGTGATTGTTGTTTCATCTGAACTATTAAACACCAGCCAACTTCAATTGGTAGTCTATAGAGCTGTTTTGATTAGCCATAATTAAGGTTAATCACAGTTAAGATGGATGCAGAAGCTTCTGGTTTCCTTGTGACTGTAATGTGGGAAACTGTCTGATGCTTATATAGAATTGTCATGTTAATGTATCATTTATTGTAAAATCTTTCCCTCCCTTATTCTTAAATGTTTCCATGCACTTTTAACTGACTTCTTATTTAAAAATTGTTCTCTGACTTTCCATTTGATAGCTGCATGATAGTTGATAGAGAAAATAGTTTTACGAAACAGTTGTAAGTGTAAAAAATGGTCATAAATCACTTTTCTCAGTGCTGTTGTAACTTTGTAGTGCTTACCTACCCATATTTCATAGCGCCCATCCACTTGCCTGTACTCTGTAGCACCTTCCTGCTACTCCTCCATTGCATTCGCTTGTGTGCCAGCCTGCTTGTCTGGGACACTTTTCAATGATGTGCTTCTGGATCTCTGCCATTTCCCATGTCATGGTCATGTAGGTCCTCATTAAACAAGCTGTGCCATCCATGGCAACAAGGATTGCTAGGTTTGCTGTTGCTAAGTCATCATGCTGTATAACTGCATTGCTTAGCAATGGAAATTCCAGTAGCTGTCCTAATCTGAGAACTACTGCCATGAAAACTCCATTTGTAAAATCTATATATATAAAAGTGAAATACCACCCAAGTATCATCATCAAAATCTCCAGAACTGTAAAGCCTACAAACTTGAAATTTGGCACGTATGTTCCTCTTGGTTTCTAGGTGCTCACTAAGAAATGATTTTTCGAAATGACCAGAGAATTAGTATTTCGTATATTATTAACATGATCTGATGTTAAGGAGCTCTACTCCCCCTCCCCACCTGAAAAGAAATCTGTTCCAAATGCAAAACACAAGCAGAGGAGAGGAGTTTCAGTTTCAATTTCACAGCACCAAGCAGCTTTAGTACAGAATAGTTGAATTAAGCCATGCCCAGGCTCCTTGCTGTTTCTTTGCTCACGCAACAAGTATTCTTTCAGTTTCCAAACAACCCTCAACTGTCTCATATACTGACAGGACGCTAGCCAGCTGAATACCGATGAATGCTGGTAGGCAGAGGCAGAATTTCCCCCCCTTATTTTCCTCCCCCAAAACTAAGCCCAACCACATAGTTTCGTAGCAAAGCACAGGTATCGAAGTAGTGTTTCATATAATTTTTCATTTTCCTTTATCTTAATTTGTAGATTCGGTTACTATAGCAATGAACGCACAGTTGAAAGATCAAATGATAAGATTGGGATAAGATCATCATGGAGAAAATCCATCTCATTTTTGTCAGCATTTTCCCTGTTCTTATATAGTTTTAAGCCAAATGCTCTAGTATAACTTACTTATCCAGATAATATTTAGAGTAATTGCTGCAGATATTCTAACAACTGGTATTTTTGCTGCAAGCTAAGTAACATATATCTTGGAAGAGTTTGAAAGAATGTAATATAGTAAGCTTTCCATTTTAGTAGGCCTACTTTCTCATCTAATTAGAATTTTGTCTCCCCAACTAGATAAATTCTTTTAAACCCAGAGAAGGAAATAGTGACTTACTTGTTTTTTTTTCTATTGTTTTTCCAGAAGAGCAAACAATAAGAAGATAAACAATTATTTTTCAATCAGAAGCATAATCTGAATTACAGAATCCACAAAGTAAAATAATACCACCAATCAATTTCAATCAGTTGATTCTCTAGATTACTAGAGAGGTTGGAGTTGGAGTTGATTCTGTTTTTCCAGTTAAGAACTATTAAATGGATCCTGAATTTTCATTGTATTGTTATGATCACCTCCTTCTTCTATTTTTGCTATTCAGCAATTCTATTGCTTTAGATTACTCTTAAATGTATAATATTGTCAGTCCTCTCCTACTCTGTTCCCATAATACAGTCATAGTAGTACAGTCGGGTTTTAGCAGTTGCCATGATTAACTTCTGACTGGAAATACTGCAAGACAGTTCTGTACCATTGACATTCGAGGTGCAAAGTGGTATGTTTCCCATGAGCAAAAATTCTCTTGTTCCAGTTTCTCAGCTGGCCTCACTCCCATTTGAAATCAAGTCACCATGGTGTTTAAGCCATCAGTAGAGTGTCTGCTTTTGAATTGAATTACCATTTTCCCCTGCCAATGTGAAAGCAAAGTAACAATGAGGGGGAGCAATAAGGCATTAACAAAAAGTAGAATATTTTCACTCAGCTGTTGATTAGCTGGATGGAATGTTAATTAGTTCGTGAAGATTATTGAGCTGTATGAGATGAAACCAGTGAAAACACTTGCAAGACAGCCCAAAAATATAGTTGGCCCTAGAACACTGCCTTGGGGGACATCACTATTGACAGGTACAGAATTTGATAAGACACTCCCAATTTTGACCATTTGTTGTCTGACAGGAATGCTTCTATCCAGTTATGCAGTTGTCCAGAGATACCATAAGATTTTAGTTTTAGGAGTAGTTTGTCGTGTACCACTGAATCAAAGGCTTTACAGAAGTCTATGTAGATTGCGTCTATTGCTTTGCCCTGATCGAGTTGTGTAGTCCATATGTTTTTGCAGTGTAAGAGTTTCAGATTACAGGATAGTTTTTTCCTGAAACCAAATTGTTTATTGGAGAGTAGGTTGTTTGTCTCTAAGTGGAGGATAATGGATTGGTTTAATAATTGATTCCATGACTTTACAGGTGACGCAGCATAAGGAGATTGGTCTGTAATTTTCAACTAGGGTGGGGTCTCCCTTTTTGAAGATGGGTATGACCGTGGCTTGTGACCATAGGTTAGGCAAGGAGCTGGTCCTGAAAGATTTTTCAAAGATTATGCTTAGAGGTTCTGCTATGGCAGTGGATAGCTTTTTTTAAGAAGTAGGCACATATTCTGTACGGCCCAATAGATATGTATTAGATCATTGTAGTTTTCTGTGGTTTGGCTAGGAAATACTGGGCATGATCCATTGCTGTTTACAAATACTGAGCCGAAGAATGTGTTAAAGGTGTTGGCTTTAATGGTGTCGTCATTGCAGTCTTTACCATTAGGTCCTATCAGGGGTGGGATGGACCTTGAGTCTTTTAGTTTGTTGTTTACAAAATTGTAAAAATTGCTTGTTAGATTTTTTTTTTTTTAGCATTAAACTAGACTGAAACCCTACAACATTTCTTTCTGTTTTGATTTTTGCACTGGGAGGATTTACGACTCTGAAACAGATTTTTATTCAAAATGTGTTATAATATTTATTGAATAAAATAATTGAAACTAGTTGCTAGTACTTCTGGAACAACATGCAGTGCTAAAATAGAAAACTGTAAATATATTTAGACTTAATTAACACACATATAATTGAAGATGGCATAAGTGCATTCTAATTTTAATTGAATTTATGGAAATAAATTTAGTACCATATTCTCAGTATTTACCTCTTGATATCAGGAAAGGATATGTTTACTGAAATTCTAAGAACAAAATATTGTTGCCAGAAGGTTAAACTTTGCATCATTTTCTCTCTTTACGTTTCATTTTTGGCTGTTATTCATGCACTCTGTACCCTTTTCTTATTTGCTACCAGAATGATTTGGTTTCATTTGTGTGACAAAAAACATTGTTCGCAAACAATCATTTGATTATTTTTTTTATCTATCAGCAAAACCAAAAATAAGTAATTTACATTTATGCAGTGATAATCACTATTTCACATGTCTTTTATTCACATGTCTATTTGAACTTTATTAAATTTTAGTTGAATCTTAGTCCTTCCTTTCCTAGTTCCTGCATGAAGTAAGGGAGATGGAAATGGAAATATGCAGGAACCATTACCTAGGCAAGAGACACTGAATCATTTTTAAAGTTCAGAACAAAAGATAATATTGGCTCAGGCAAACACCTCCCTAATTCTTTAAAATAGGACAAAGGGGGGGAGGAGATTCAGCACAAACCGACTCACTTTTTATAGCCAATCTCAAAAAGGTAGTTTTACCCTTCCCTGTATCTGGAGTTGATTTTCTGCTGTCGTCTATCTCAGTGGTCGCCAACCATTGGTCCGCCGCCCACTTGTGGTCTGTGAGAAAATTTTGGTGGTCCGCAGAGAAATGTCCCTCCCAAAGCACCCCCAAAAGCAATTAATCCAGGCTACATGGGAACAGAAGACTGCGCCGCCCACATGGCCTGCCCAATGCTGGCCTCCACCCTTCGCAAATATTACCTTCAGTAGAACCACACAAGCTGGAACTGGAAGGTAAGACCAAAGGCAGGGGAGGGAAATCCGCCCTGGGGTGGCTTGCTAACGTTGGTGGGAAAGTCAGTCCCATATTCCAGAGCTGCAGTAAGGACTGGCCCTTTGATCACCCCAGAGCAGCTCTTCCACCCGGGTGCGCTGGCCTGCCATTGAGGAACTGCTCTGGGATGACCAAAGAGCCAGTCTTGACTACTATAGCTCTGGAATATAGAACCGGCCCGTGGTGGGACTGGAAATCTCCATAGGGGGTGGCATGTGCAATGTATAAATTTGCAGGTGGTGCAAAGTGCAAAAAAGAGCACAACCCTCGCTGGCCAGAAGAGTAATGTGCTGTTGCGGGGGGGGGGGGGGTCGCAGTGCAAATGGGCAAAGCGGCAGTGGAGAAAGCAGAATGCTAATCCGCGCAAATGTGAGTAGCATTTGTTCTCCAATCTCCAGGTTAGAGGTGCGACATTCAAACGTGGCCAGTAGCAGCCCCTTGCGGCTTCCTCACTGCCTTTGGAGCCAATTTCGAAGGCTGGGAGAAAACTAGAGGAGGCGGGGCTCACTGTCCTCCAAATTGATTCCCAGCCAGCCTGGGGCAGCATTCAAATGAGGGGAGGGGAGGAGGGGGAGGCTTATAATTATGAGCCTCCCCTTCCTCCCCTCCCCTCGTTTGAAGCCTCCGAAGCAGTGGTGAAATTCGACCACCTCGCACCAGGTGGTAGGGATGGTTCAGTTCACTGAACTGAACAATCACCCCTGGTTGGCCCCACCCATGCCTGCCTGGTCGCACCCATGTTGGCAATGGGTGATACCGGTGGCGGGGGGGAGAGAGAGAGAGAACAAAGCAAAAAGCCCGGCAAAGTTGACACGCCAAATGTGCCAAAGGTCTCAATCCAGGAGAGAAAAACCTCTCGCCACCCTTTTCCTTGGCAGCCCTTCTCTAACCTGGGGATCTTCAGGATTTGGGGAGGGGGATGAGGGTTGTGTGTGAAGGACTGCAACTTTTGATGAGTTTCTCCCTTCTTTTCCGCAACTCGGCAGCACGAGTCGGCCACTTCTCCAAGTGCCGGTGGAATCAATGAAGCTCGCCCCATGGGGCAAGTTCCTTAGGAATTTCCCCCTCTTCTTTTCACTCCCCAGACGGCTGAGGAGGCGCTCAAAACAACCTGGATCTTTTCCCATCTTATTTTGCTCTTTTGGCTTGCCTTCTGCAGCAAGTCAAGACAACCAGCCATGTCAGATTCCACAACCTTTCCCACCCCCCAGTCCCAGGAACAGAGGGAGAGAGATGAGAGAAAGAGAGAAATGAGAGAGAGAGAACAACAAGGGCAAAGAAGTGATGCCCGCCCACCCAGTCATAGGACCACCAAGCCATTTTTATATTAAAAAGTATATTAAAATATATATATATTCATATGTATTTAGATATTAAAAATTAATTTTAATATTAAATTTATATTTAATATAAAAATAAATTTTTATATTAAATATATTATTATTTAACAGATAGATTGAACAGATGATCAGAGTTGGAAGGGACCTTGTAGATCATCTAGTCCAGCCCACCGCCCAAGCAGGAGACCCTACACCATTTCTGACAAATGGCAGTCCAGTCTCTTCTTGAAAGTCTCAAGTGATGGCGCTCCCACAACTTCTGAGGGCAAGCTGTTCCATTGGTTGATTGTTCTCACTGTCAGAAAGTTTCTGCTTATTTCCAGGTTAAATCTCTCCTTGTTCAGTTTCCATCCATTATTCCTTGTCTGGCCTACAGGCGCTTTAGAAAATCCAAGAAGCAGTTTCTGTCTAGGTCTGTGTAAGAGCCAAATTTCCACATCTCTCTAGGGCCAAGACTGAGTCAAAAACTGGGACTCAGACAGGCGAAGGAGGTGTGGCCGGAACTTTGACAGACTCAGGCTCTGGGCAGAAAGGCAAATGTCAACCCATTCTTGGATTCTGTACTCAGCACACTGGAGAAATGGAGGAATCATTAAGTAGGCAAAAGGGGCTGAAATATTTTTTAAGTCCAGAACAAGAGGATTTTAAGTCCAGAACAAGAAGTTGTTACACAAATGAGGTCAGCTTCATTAGATAGACCAGGGGTTGCCAACCTTTTGGACCTCAGAGACCACCAAACTCATAATTTTAAATCCTGAGGACCACTAATACGAGTTTAAAAAAATAGAAGAAGATAAGAAGATAGGCTCAAGATCCAGATGGATCTTGACAGACTAGAACACTGGGCCAAAATGAAATTCAACGTAGAGAAAAGTAAAGTCCTACACTTAGGCAAGAAAAACCAAAAGTACACATATAGACTGGGTGAAACCAGGTTTAATAGCAGTAACTGTGAGAGGGATCTTGGAGTCTTAGTGGACAACCAGCTAAATATGAGCCAGCAGTGTGCAGCAGCAGCCAAAAAAGCTAATGAAATCCTAAGTTGTATTAACAGAGGGATACAATCAAGATCAAGGGAAATACTAATACTAAAGCCTTAATAAGACTACACCTAGAGTACTGCATCCAGTTTTGTTCATCACATTATAAAAAAGATGTTGAGACTCTAGAAAAAATACAGAGAAGAGCAATCAAGATGATTAGGGGACCGGAGGCTAAAACATACAATGAACGGTTGCAGGAACTGGGCTTGGCTAGTCTAGGAAAGAGAAGGACCAGGGGAGACATGATAGCAGTCTTCCAATATTTGAGGGGCTGCCACAGACAGGAGGGGGTCAAGCTATTCTCTACACTAGGTTACCAGAACTGCACTTCTGTTCGCAAAGACAGTGAAACAGTTGGGAAATCAGCTTCCAGCTGGCTCCCCAAGACCATATGGTTTAGCCATCCGCCCCAACTGGACTGCTATAATGATTGCGCCTTGGCTGGTTCCCCTGGTCGGTCTGGCATAGCCACCTCGCACCTATGGGCTCCCTAGCTGCTAGTGAGTGCGCTGGCTCCACCCGTCTGTCCAGCATAGCCTCCACCACCCTTAAAACCCTCAGTCGATCCGCATACAGCGGCAAGTGATCAGTCACTACTCAGTTGATTCCAGGGCATACCCCGCGGTGACAAACAAAAGGAAGCCATGGCAGCAGTGTTCCATTCAGGAACAAGCCTGCCTGTCAAAGGGGCTGGAGATTTAAAATGGTGGAACGCAATATGACAGGAGACAATGGGGAAGATCAACATTCCCCAGTACAGTTCAAGCCTGCCAAGAAACGCCCCATAAAAGCCAAATCAGCCATCAAAGGAGTGGCCGACAAGACAAGGGCTAAAGCCCTTTATTCCAAAAAGGCCTCCAAGGGCGACAAAAAATATGCCAGAAAGTGGCAAAAGGCACTGGAGAAGAACATCTCGCAGAACAGGGGATGCAACCAAATTCCTCTTAGGGAGGACCTGTCATTTCCTGCTCTTTGCAGGCTGAACCGTTGGTTCTTTCAAATGATGTTATGCAACAGGCGTGGTTGCCAGATGGTGCCAGAGAGCAGTCCCCTCAGCTGCCTATTCCATCAGGCAGCAATGAGGATTTTTTTTTTGCTCCTTTTTCCTGCCAAGCAAAAGCAGAGCCACCCTCTACAGGCAGAGTCTCTGCTCCTGAGGCCACCTTCACTCCCACCTGATTCTGGATCCCCTTGCACTTGCAGGGCTCTTTTGTCCAGCCCTCTTCAAATTCCTCCTGTATAAAGCCAAAACCATGGCTCACATGGGAGTGGAGTTGAACACATCAGCAGCAGCCTTGGGCATACAAGAACCAAGTGAGCGACTATTTTCTGAACCAACTGCAGAACAGGAGGAGATTCCCTCACCCAAGCTGTTCCTAGATGAAGTCCAGAGGCAATGGGCTCAAACAGGATCATATCCCACTCAGTTTTATAACAGTTTTATAATGTAGGCCCGGACCTCACTGAGGCACTCCAGTTACCAACAATGGATGGACCTGTAGCGACCTTAGCTTCCTCCACCATCCTAACAACAGTGACATAGCCTGAAGATGGAGGATAAAAAGGCAGAGCTGATCTTCCGCAAGACACATCAGGCGGTGGCCTGGCCAGTCAAGGCAGCCAGATGCAAGCGAGAGTGCCACCCAAGGACAGCAGCAAGCTGGTAGCAGCAACTGAATTTTCGGCCGACACTACCTTGAATGCATCTAAGTTCACCTCCAGGGCCATTGCCTTGTCAGTAACATCCTGCCGTCTGCTGTGGCTTCACCACTGACAGATGGACATAAGGTCTAAATGGAAACTAGCCTCTGTTCCCTTTAGGGGTAGCAAGCTATTTGGAGACGCCCTGGAGCCCATTCTTGTGGAAAATAAGCACAGGAGGAAGGTCCTACCTTCCATGTGCAGGTGAGCGGACCGCCATCCCTTGCCTTACTTTTGTAGACCGTCCTTTTGGTCTACAGACACTAGATTTGATACCCCTCAATATCAGAGGACCTATGTTAGTGCTCCATTCAAAATCCAAGAAAGACACCCTTAGACTCCATTGTTATAGAGAAAAGGACTTTTACTGGAAATCAAGTGGTAGTAACATCAAAAGAATTTGAGATCTGAGAATATAGGCGAAAATCACATATACAAAGTTGGGGCAGTGTTTCCACCCACAATAGTTCAAACAGTCTATCCAATCTGAGATGTGTATAATGTCACGTAGGGCATCTTCAGATGGTGATGCAGACATCTGGCCGTTGACCTTGGCCTGGTTAGATAAAATGCTGCAGCTGTACAGTAAGCATAGACAATAAAGTTTTCCCCAAGTTTTACAGTTCATTCTCTAAAGCAGTGGTTCCCAAAGTGGGTGGTACCAACCCCTGGGGGGCAATGGGATGTTTTAGGGGGGCAGTAAGAGGCAAGGGGACTGGCAGGAGGGCGCTAAGAGGTGGCAGGGGGGCGTTCAAGGTGCCAGCCCTGCAGGCTCACTGACTGCCAGCCATGCAGCCCATTGACTGTTTCATCACTCCGTAGCTGGCGCCTCAAATGCAGAACCCGCATGCGGTGAGCCTTGCCAAGCCTGGGGGAGGGGAGGTGGGAGGTGGTAGAAAGAGGGCACCTTAGCTTGCAGGCTGCCCTCTGGTGGAAGCGGTGGAGGCACGCCAGAAGGCCCGAAAGCAAAACCCTCCCAAGGCGCGCAGTGGAAGGGGTGGGTGGTCCGGTGTTAGGGCCCCCTTCCCTGGAGGAGAACTTGCTTGTGCGCAGGATGCGGGTGGATGCAGCTGTGGCTCTCCAAGGCGCGTGGCTCAGTTCGGCTCTACATGGCCATCCTGGACCTAGAACCTAGCCTCCCTCTGCAGCCCGGTTCTTCCGACTGAGTCCTGCGCTTGCTTGCTTGCTTAGTTTCCAAGCGATTGTTCCCTCTGCCTCCGCCAGTCTGGGCTGCTTCCGCATTCCTTCCTCCTCCCGGGTGGAGCATAAAGATGGGCAAAATGCTTAATTGATGTTGGGAGTCTCTGAGCGTGTGCAGAGTACCTCCCTTTGCTTGGCCCGATGGAAGTGGACTTTGGGTTGAAGCAAAGAGGGTGAGATCAGCTGCATCGCTGCCCTGGGGAGGTTGGCATTGCAAAATTGGATGCCAAAGGGGCTGGAAAAGGGGCAGAGGGGCAACTGCAGGGGGCTGCAGAAGGGGCAGGGGGCAGCTGCAGAAGGGGCAGAGGGACATTTTAAGCATCGTTTCCTGAATAGCTGTTAATGTTGCTTGCATCGTCTGCACATTGGCTGTGTTGCTCGTCTTTTCTGTGTTCAACATTCCTTCTATTGTTTTTGGCCCGCTAGAGATGCAATAGACATTGATGAACCAGACATTGATTTTTTCCCTTTCAAGTTCGCTGTTGTAGTACTGGTCATATTCCTAAATTTATTGTAGATATCTTCCCACTTTACCATTCACTATTTATTTTTTCTTTCGTTATTAATTCTATTCAGTAGTTTTCCTTAGAATATAAATATCTTTTCCCACTTATTATATTCTAAATTATTCAGATTTGATTCAATCTTTTATAGAATCTGAAACTAACTGAGTCACCAAATTAAAGAAGATAAAGAAGGGAGAGAGCAAAAGGGATGACAGGAAGGATAATATCAAAATGAGAAGGAAAAGAGAGAAAGAGTGTAATATAATATCCTAAAATATACTCACTGTAAATTGTTCTTATACAACTATTTTATATTACTATATTGTGATATATCAATTCTATTCTTTAACTGTAAAGTTTGGTTTCCTTTAAATAATTCTATATTCCACTTCTTATATATATGACCTTACTTATTTCATTAGTTGTTAATAATCAATCAATAATCATCAAAATAGTATTTCACCAGTTTTCACAATTTCATGTCATTTAAACTTTTAAATTCTTAATAAATTCAATCAAACCTTAATCAAAATGTTCCTTCATTAATTGTATTTTATAGAAAGAAGTCCAGTAATATTCAATCACTTTCCTTGTCCGTTCATGTTTTGTCTAGTCACAGTCTGTTACATCAGCTTCTCTTCTCTCTGTATAATCTCAAAATGTCACTTCTGTTCTTGAGTTCAGTCCTGTCTCTTACTTTTTTCCACTGTTGTTCTTCTTTTACAAGTCACAGATCCATCAAGTTAAACTCCAAATCCCTAAATAATCAGTCTAAATCAACTCCAAACTTTTCAGAACAAGTCCAAAACACCAGTAAATCTTTAATCAGCTAAATTGGCTTCGATCTCTGTCTTAAGAGTTCCTTGCTTTTACCGCCGGATCACCATTTCCCTTTGAACTTCCGTCCTCTTATTTAAAACTCACAGTTCTGCCATCTCTCTCTGCCGTTTCTCTCTTCGACTTTCACTTTCCGCCTCCTTCACTCCAAGTTCAATTCGTCAATTGATGCCAAAAACACTGTTCATGCTCTGGTATCTTCCTCATTGGGCTAAAGTGCTGCAACTTCGGTCTGCCATCAAGATGGCTGATCACTCACACGTTGGAGCAAATGGAGTCTCCCTCGAAGCTGTCAACCGCCGCCACCGTCAAACTTCTCCTCGGGCTTCCTCACACCTTCATCTTCCCCTCCAGGGTCTACATGCCCCTCACCGGGACTTCCAAACATGCAGATTGGGGATGAGAGAGCAGAGCTTGCTCTTCTCTCCCCACCCCACCACAGGCCCAAATGTTGGAAGTGCAAAAAAATTGTTGGTACATTTTATCACATGTGGATGTGTCCCGAGGCCAGGACATACTGGATTCAAATTAAAAATTGGCTAAACACTGGCTATCAGATTGAGCTTAGACCAGAATCCTTCCTTTTAGGAATCATCAAAGAAAGATTACCGAAAGAAGTAAAATACTTAGTGTTACATATTACAACAGCCGCCAGAATATCCTTTGCGCAGGTATAGAAAACACCAAATACCCGCAATGAAGAATTAATAGTACACAAAGTAACAGAGAGTGCTGAGATGAATATGCTAACAATGAAATTAAAAGAAAAAGACGACTCTGAATTCTTTACAATTTGGAGAAAGTAAAATAAAATTTTGTAAACTATATAAAGAAATAAGAATGGTAATTATACCTAAAGATATTACTTAATAGTAAACAAATGCAATATAATGTATTATGATATTTAAATCAAAATCCTGTATAGATGCCAAGAATGTTGTTGATACCATGATGTTTTATGATGTAAAAAAAAAGAAAATTAATAAAAATATATTTTAAAAAAGGGGGCAGAGGGGCAGCTGCAGGGGGCTGGAGAAGGGGCAGCTGCATTAAGGAGCAGGAAGATCTTAGCCATGGTTTATTCATTGACGAAGCCGGAATCAAATAGCATGCTAAACTCTAAACCAGAATGGCTGGGTTGATGTATTCAGCCCGTGTTTCTCAACCTTGGCAACTTGTGTGGACTTCAATTCCCACTCTGGATTTGCTCTACTTTCTCAAAGTGCCACTGCTGTCACATTCTGTCTGTCTGTCTGTCTGTCTGTCCATCTATCCATCCATCCATACATCCAAAAGGTCTGCCTGTCTGCCTTTCTGTCTACCTACCTACCTACCTACCAATATAGAGCTATCTGTCTGTCCGTCCGTCCATCCATCCATCCAAAATGTCTGTCTGTCTGTCTGCCTGCCTTCCTGTCTACCTACCTGCCTGGCTACCCGTCTTTCTGTCTACTTACCCACCTACCTACCTACCTATCAATATAGATCTACCTACCTACCAATCTACTTACCTACCTACCTACCTATCCATACATTCATCCAAAAGGTCTGCCTGCCTGCCTGCCTATCTACCTATCTATCTACCAATCTATCTATTTACCTACCTGCCTGTCTCTCTCTGTCTCTCCATCCATCCATCCATCCATGTTTCAAGCGCCAGCCCCGCAGGCACATTGGGAAAAAATAGTATGATTCCTACAATTGGATTGTGCTGCTGTGGTTACTCTAAGTATAGCTGATTTCCCATATAAGGAAGCATACTTTTACTCTTTTGTCATAAAGTAACCCTGAGAAAGGGATTGAAAAATCAACCTAATTGGGCAATAATCTGAGATTAACATTATGTTTTCCAGGTGATCCTTCCATTAGTCTGTAAATTTAAAATTGAATGGACCTCAAAGATGAATACTGCATACATGCTTGTAAAGTTGTTCCTGCAAGGACAGAAGAAAGATAACTCATTCTTGCTTTTAACGTATTGAAAGGCTATCATGAATGAACTTTGTTCCATCCCTGCTCCTGAACTTGGAGGAAGGCAGAGCAGAAGAGTAGAATTTTGAAAACATAATGCAAACTTAAAAGCACAAAATCATGAGTATCTAAATTTGAGAATAGAATATATATATTATCCCTGATTTTGTGCTATAGAAACCATGGAGTTATTTTATATATTGAGAAGATCTACTGGATTTAATACTTATTTATTGAAGCTATGTCTTGCTGTAATGCTGGTAAGGAAATGGTAGACGAAAGTGTTTTTCCTAGATCAAAATAACCTAACGACTATTGACATAAAGGTTCAGCTGTAGGGACAACATCTATACATAAGCTTTGTTTAGCAACTACATATGGGACTGACAACTCGGGAGTTAAATGAAGTGATTGATAGGTGAAACTTTGTGCCTGTTTATAGAGATTCTCAGTCATCCAGGTCGTGGTTATCTCAAAAGTGCCTTTTAACAAGGTAACTGGACTTTGACTTATGACCTATTATCTCACTTCGGGTTAACTTTGCTTTGAAGACCTGCAAGGGAGGTCTTTGGGAGTATTTGTCCCAAAGTTACTTTTTCATCACCATCATAACTGCAAATGGTTGATAAATGAGACACTTACTCCACAAGGACTACCTTCAAGGCATCCATAACTTACAGCAAAATTGAAGTGGGGAGGTTTGTATCTTCCCAAAGTTTTCAATAATTGCTGCTGACTTTTGCAAACAGTGACCTATCAATAATAGAAATGTTTCAATGTTCATGTTTTGATATGGGATTTAGAGGATTGATTAGAGCTATGCAGTCTACCTGAATAGAATATCTGGTAAGGTCTAGGAATCTTACTTGTTCTCATCAAATAAATTATAATTTTTGGATTCTGAACTGACAATTGTTAAAAGTTCATTTTATGCATTGCAAATATTTAAGGTCTGAGAGGCAACAATCTAGCCTATTGACAGATTGTTTGCGGTGTGCAGCTCAGGCAAGTGGAAGCTCAGCTAATCTAGAAAAGTCCATGAACTTCATTCTAGGTGAAAGATAAAACATTAGTTGCTCCAGTTCTGATAAATGTTTGGCAGCCACTTTGTGGCTCACGTTCTACAGTCTAGCGTGTCTGGGAAATAGTAGGTTGCTAATACATTGAATCAATCTTTTATTTAAAGAGAATAGAATTTAGAATTTAAATAATGTTTTCAAAAAAACCTAATAACATTATTCCGTCTATGGTGTGGTACATTGCATTTAACAGTGTGTGCCTATATATGATTGTGCTTAAAAATACATATCCATTATTTAGATCAAACAGTTCTTGTTTAAAAAGTTTGTGTATTTTCTGTATTCTGATAAGAATGGATCAGAAATTATCATGCAGATCAGAAACTTAATGAGTGGATTAACTTAGTAAACAGATCCTATCTCTGCTTGAGACTACCTATACAATTTATAACCATAGTTGGAACCAGAATCTCAGTCACCCAAGCAGAGGGAGCAAAAAAGCTGCCTGTTGGAATTAAGCTCTTCATATTTGAAAGGGATCTGAAAGAACGGAGCTGGGATCTTTGGGGTCAAACCAGGGGTGAGATTCAAATCTTTTAGCAACTGGTTCTGTGGGCATGGCTAAGTGACTGGGTGGGTGTGGCTTCTTTTTTTTGCAGCACCCCCACCCATTATTATTTTTTTGCCCTCTGGGCCTCAGGGAAGCCTCGTGGGGGCACGTTTTTGCTCCCAAGAAGCTTCCCTGGGGCCCAGGAAGGTAAAAAACGGAGCGTGGGGGTGGGTGGGGGCTACCCCCCCGCGCCCCCTTTTGCCTCCTAGGCCTCAGGGAAGCCTCCTGGGCAAAGCAGTAAGACAGCAAGGGAGATCCTGGCACAACTGATCATCAGAACAGCTGATTGTCAGGCGGGGAAAAAAACAAATACCTTAAGGAGTGACTGGGCGGGGACAATGCAGTTAGCAATGTCGGGCATGCGCGCGATGTCGCGCATGTGCAATAAGGACTGACTGGTAGGGGAGGGGGGACAGGCGGAGAGGGAAGGGGCCAACCAAGGGCATGGTTCTCCAAACTGCACAGAATCATAACTGGTTCTATAGAACAGGTCGGAACCGGTAGAATCCCACCTCTGGGTCTAACCTCCATTTCTGTAGCCTGATGGAGGAGTTGCCCATTCTCTGGCAGGCAACCCTTTCACTTTTGAAAGGCTGCCTTTGGCAATAAGAAAATTTAATTTCCACATAGAACAGAAATAGCTCTGCTTTTCAGGGAGGAATCTCAGCTCTGTGGCAAAAACTATTTAGGGAATCAGGAGAGAAGATTGCAAATGGTGATCACATGTTCGTAGAGTGCTTGTCCACTGGCTGTATGTTACCAACTTAACAAATGCAATGATTCGCTTAACAACCATGGCAAGAAATGTCAAAATGGAGCAAAATTCACTTAATAACTTTCTTACTTAGCAACATAAATTTTGGGCTCAATTGTGGTCATAAATCAAGGACTAACTGTATTTGAGTTTGCAAGACTCCCCAAACCTTGAGAATGACTCAAGTAATGATAAAAAGTGGCTATTTTAAAACACACTTTTATCATTTTGGAAGAATATTAGGAGAAAATTCTTAGAAGAATATTTCATTTATTTTTAATTACTATCCTCTTAATCTAAAAGATTTCATTTAATTTATTATTAAATAAATATTTTATATCCCGCCTTTCTGTCTTTAGAACTTACAGTATTGTCTCTATAAAGGCCATAGAAAGGGACCAGTGAGAATCCTATATGGAAAGATGTTTGAGAATTAGGGATTCAGCAGAAAGTTTCCTTTCTGGCATTTGATATATAGATAGTCCTCAACATACGACCACAATTGAGCCCCAGATTTCTGTTGCTGAGCAAGACAATTGTTGAAATGAGTTGTGCCCTTTGTTGTCCCACTTGTTAAGTAAATCATTGCAGTTATTAATAATATGGTTATTAAGTGAATCTGGCATGCCATTGACTTTATCAGATGGGTGCAATAGAGGATCATATGACCCTGGGACACTGCAATATCATAAATATGACTCAGTTTGCCAAGCATCTTAATGTTGATCACATGACCATGGAGATGCTGCAATGGTCATAAGTGTCTAATTCTTTGAAGTTAAACTATTTCACTAATTCACTGTGTAAATTTGTGCATATATGATTAATATTAGTGCAGCTGATGATTTCTTTGCTTATTTTGGTTCTTATGAAGTAAAGCAAAATGCTGCAGTATTTTATATCAATATAACTTCATTGAACAGGTAAAACTCATGAGGAATTGCTATTGCTATTATTTGAGGAAATTTTGGTTATTGTTTTTTTCAGTTTATTTCTAGCCATATTATTTAGTTGTGCAACTCAACTTTATCAAACTTGACATTTACTTCATATATCCTATGAGAGTTCACTGAAAGTTTGCTTAAGTACCATGTTGGCTTTTTTATATGGAAGTGCAAAGAAGAAAAATGTTCTATTAAGCACCTCTCATTCTTTTGTGTTGCTGAGCTGATTTTGATCCTGTGACCAGAGATTTGTTGCTTATCTTGAAGTAGCAAACTAGAATAAAATAATAAACCTTGGTCTCATTTCAGCTTCTCTGTCTGAACCCATATTAGAGCAAGAAAAAGAAATAGATATCAAAATAATTTAAACATTAAAGTTTATTTCTCAAAAAAGTGGGGCAAAGATCAATTTTATAAATAATATACTTTGCTTCTTTGATAAAAATATTGTTAAGATAGAAAAATGAAACACAGCTGTTAACCATGTTGTTTTAAAAGATCGTACACAGTATTGCTCAGGACTACAAGTAGGTGTATTGCATGATATAAAATTCTGAATATAGTAATGACTATAGTTTGATTTAAAACTAAAGATAACAGAACAAAACAAAACAGAGTTGGAAGGGACCTTGGAGATCTTCTAGTAGTCCAACCCCCTGCCTAGGCAGGAAACCCTACACTACTTCAGACAAATGGTTATCCAACATTTTTTAAAAAACTCTCAGTGTTGGAGCATTCACAACTTCTGGAGGCAAGTTGTTCCACTGATGAATTGTTCTAAGTGTCAGGAAATTTCTCCTTAGTTCTAAGTTGCTTCTCTCCTTTATTAGTTTCCACCCTTTGCTTCTTGTCCTGCCCTCAGGTTCTTTGGAGAATAGCTCGACTCCCCCTTCTTTGTGGCAACCCCTGAGATATTGGAACATTGTGATCATGTCACCTCTAGTCCTTCTTTTCATTAAACTACATACCCAATTCCAGCAACCATTGTTTATGTATTCTTTATATTTTATTTGAGGGTGGAGACAGTAAAGAAAGTCAGTGATATTTTAAGACAGAACTGGTTCATAATTATCTACTTAGCTAATTCTATTATATCCCAAAAGTAGTAAGAGGCCAAGAAAGATAGCCTTCTCTGCAATTCAGACATTGTCCTGAATAAGAAGTTGAGCACAAATCAAGAATGTGCTATTTTAGATTGCATTCTTTTCAACAGTCTGGAAATAAGGGTGTTGTTGCTTTGACTCTAATAAGAATCTAAGGTCTTCACCCAGTTTTAAAGATTCAAGGTTTGATTCACTAGAAAAAGTGTTTAAAGATTGTATATATCAGTAAAGCATGAAGCTGAGAGAATTCTATTTTATAGTAAAATACGTTTTGGTAACAGACTACTCTTTTCATATATTTTAATGGTGAGAGACATTGATGTCCATCCTCTGACAAAATAGATTTGCCAGAGGATCCTCGTTCTTCAAGCTCTGCTAAATATTAGCTGGAAGCTTAATAAAAGTTTCAGATTTGAAAAGATATATGGGGGCTACAGAGAAAAAAAAGAGGATGCAAAATATTGTTATTTAAGGAAAACATAGTGGATATACCCAAAATGACTGATAGAAAAAGTATAACTTACCTGCATTATGTGGAGACTCCTGGGAGGGGAGGGGCATAGTGGGTAGGGCCAGCCGGTCGGTTGAAATACCGATTTGGTGAACCAGATGTAACTTTAACACCCAGTTTGCCCAAACCGGTCCGAACTGGTTGAATCCCACCCCTGATGTCACCCCAGTCCTTCTTTTCATTAAACTAGACATACCCAATTCCAGCGACAGTTCTTTATATGTTTTAGCCCCTAATCAATCTTTGTTGCTATTGTCTGCACTCTTTCTAGAGTTTCAACATCTTTTTTACATTGTAGCAATCAAAACTGGATGCAGTATTCCAAGTGTGGCCTTACCAAAGCATTATACAGTGGTATTAACACTTCACATGATCTTGATTCTATCCCTCTGTTTATGTAGCCTGTGTTAACTTTTATAACAGCTGCAGGACACTGCTGGCACATATTTAAATGATTGTCCACTGAGACTCCAAGATCCCTCATTTGCCCAAGTACATTTGATCATTTGTTTGAGAAAAAATGCAAGGAAGAAAGGTCAAAGTTATAAAACTTTCATTATAATTCAAAGTGCTTATGTAAGTCTGGGATTAGTCCACATGGTCATTTTCTCAATGTGATTTATCTTAACAAATCAGGAATTTATTGTGCAGGAGTTAATATTTGATTAAGTTTATTTATAGATGCAATCTGTCAGAAAAGCATGATGAAGTAAATCCAATTGCTATTATAGGAAGAACTTCCAAGAAATCATTAACATTACAATATTAAGGTTACACATTTGTTCTGTTCTCTCTGCTTTGAAAAGTCTGAAATGGTGAATTGGCCTTTGTAAATATCAGATTATAGCAACTTTAAGCCTTGTAAGCTTTAACACCCAGAATTCCTCAGCCAGCTATGCCAAGTTGCCAAGTTTGAGGACTCCTGGATTATAGTTTATATTCTGGGTGTATATATAATGAATTTTCATACTATTAATTACAATCTAACATATACCTGTAGCATGTTTATCTGAATTTTAATAGCAATATTATGGTTTTAATTTTGTAAGTTCAAAGGTAGTAGATCTAGTAAGGATTTGTAGGGATAAGAATTTGTAGGGGACACAAACAAGAATATATAAATCCTTACTTTTTATTTGAGTCACATCAATTATATTTATGTTTAGATTCAAGAAATGAATAGGTCTTTGTCACGAGATTGAAATAGCCTGCCTTAGGTTTTTGTTTTTTGTTTTTCTTATCTCTTACCCAAAACCAGAAAATACAGGGGAGCTGAGTGTTCCAAGAAAAAAACACATGTTTCTGGGAATAAAGCTGTATATGCAACTCAACAATTGTTAATCAGATGAACACCTGTTAGCTCCTTTTTCTTCAGAGATGTCTGAAAAATTCCCGTACAGAATTGTCTATCCTGCATATGCTGCAAATAAAGTGCATGGTGTTTCTCCATTGAGTCAACGGGAGAATCCAGGTTGTGTAGTCTTTAGCCTCATTGCTGTACAGACCGAGTTGAATTCTGAGGACATGCCCCAAGGTAACGGTCCCCAGTTCTTCACTCAGTCTCAGCTCATTCAAACAATCCTAAAAGGGTTGTGAATTATTTGAGTTTTTGGGAAGAACACCCCCTGGATTTTCCTAGCATATTGGTTTTTGAACAGGTTTGACAGCTGTCTGACTTTGTTGGCTCAACCGCCTTTGGTTTTTCGTGCTGTTTGTATTTTCACGCCTTTTATTTTCTGGTTATTTTTTTTTCTCTTTTTATTTTCATATTGTTGATGCTTTTTAGTGAATTTGAAGTTAATTGAGGATGGAGAGTTCCCTGATAGCCTGTGTGGCAGGGCTGGGTTGGGAGTCAGTATCTGATACTTCAGTCTGACTCCGAGGTTTTTTTCTGACAGCTGCAGCAGCCACAAAATGCTTAGGATTGCCATTTTGACAGCGGCAATCTCCGGTCCTTTTGGCAAGTCCTACTCTCAAGCAGGCTTGCCTTTTGGGGGGAGTTTGATCTGGACGTCAGATCCAGATCTGTTTAACAGTCCCCAGAGTACCATGGCAGCTGCGAGTTGCTTAAGTCTGCCTTTTTAAATTGCAGTACAGCCAGCGTGAAGCTCGCAAGCTCCTGATCCATCAGGGCTTGTTGCAGTTTTAAAAAGTCTGTTTTTTCTTTCTGGGGCTTTTGAATTGCCTCGCTTGAGGGGTTGCGCTGAGTTAATTGCCAACTTATTTGGCCGCATTGCCGCCTAAAGCTGTTGACAGCTGCTCCAGCCATCGCAGCTAGCCTCTGGCTTTATTTATTTATTTTATTATTTTTTAGTTTTTCCCTTTCTGTTAGTTGCTTTTGGCATGCACAAGATGGCAGCCAGAGGAGATGATAAGGAGATGACAGCACCTCAGCAGACTAGAGACAGAGCTGTCCAACGTTCAGCCAAGTCTAGGTCAGCTGGTTTAGAGGCTGCAGCCAGGATTAGGGCCAGGGCTCTACCTCCTAGAAAACCTTCTAGGGCAGAGGAGAAGCAGGCCACATGAAGGCAGAGGCCTTGGATAAAGAATTTGATAAGGCTCTGAAGGGCTCCAAGATTGCTGACAGCAGTTCCATTTTGTGTCAAATTCCTCATGAGGCCCTGCAGCAAGACCAGTCTGCAGATACTAGTCAGTATTTGAGAGCCTGGTCACCAAGTGGACAAGATTTATAGGAGAACCTCCAAATTACTACAAAGACTGAGGTTTCTATTTCTGACCAGCCAGAGAGGCTTGTGGCAGCTGGCCTAGGAAGGCAGTCTTCCAGTAGGGTAAGAGTTTAGCCAGATGCAACCTTCACACCTACTGCAGCAGGGCTATGCCCAGAGGAGCCTCAAAGTCAGGAGATGCCCGCCTTTATGAGAGCCTGGATTTCACAAGCCATCAGGCAGGAAATAGTGGCAGAATTAAACCAGCAGCATCAGTATTCAACTTCAGACGCTGAGAGGATCATACCTGAGGGGCATTGGCAACCCTCGGGAGAGCAGATGGTCTTCCACAGATCTTATTCGCCAGCATCCTCTGTGCGGAGCCTGTCTTCTGTTTCAGAAATAGAGCTTCCAGGGGAAAGGGATTTTTTGGAAGATGAGGTGGAGACATCGGGCACCTCCACTTTCAAGGGCCTTTTCCAGCCTAGCCTATTTAAGACTCTGCTTTTAAAGCTAAGAGCACGGCTCACCTAAAGAAGGACCCAGTCACCTGGGACCCCCCTCCAGAGGGAGAAGACATTGGAGGTGGATGCTGTTCCTGTGCCCCAGATGTTCATGGATGTAATCAAGAGGCAGTGGGTATCACCAGGGGTGTATACCTGTCCTAAACACTATCTAACCTGGATCAAGAACTTTTGGACATTATTGATGTGCCGAAGGTAGATGCCCCAGTTGCTGCACTGGTGTCCTCATCTGTCATACCACCCGACACTGAGGACACACTGAAGGCAGAGGGCCGGAAGGAGGAGATGGCTCTCCACAGAGCATCAAGATGATGCCTGGGCCATTAGGGCCTCCACGGCATCATTTTTTACCTGAGCCTCACTATATTGGCTTAGGTAATTGCAGGGAAAAATCCCGCCTGAGGACCTTAGAGTTCATCAGGATCTTAATAAGATCATAGCGGCAGCAGAATTGTCTGCAAATGTCATTCTCACTGCAGCCAAGTTCTCTTCATGGGGCATTGCCTCTTCTGTGATGGCTCGTAAGCTTCTTTGACTATGCAATTGGCAAATGGACTCTAAGAATAAATAGAAGCTGGCTTCAGCCCCCTTTAAGGGGGGAGACTCTTTGGGGAGTCTCTGGAACCATTTTTAATGGAGGCTAAAGACAAGCACAAGATACTCCCTTCCAGGAGAGGCGGGTTGATTACCAGCCTTCGCCCTATTTTAGGAGGCCCTCCTTTAGACAGGGGGAGGCTGGGGTGAGATTTCCCTGTCAGAACAGGCCCTTCTTCCTGAGGCCTTCCTCTCAGGCTGATGGACCGGCATTTAGTGCCAGAGGCTGTCAGGCCAGAAGACAAAAGGTCCTTTTGTGGCACTGGTAGGACCTTCAGATGGACCAAGTGACGTCAGGGATCTTCACCCCATAGGAGACGTCTGGGTTTCTTCGCACAGACGTGGGAGGAGACCAAGATTGATGCTTGGATCAGGGAAACCATCCAATCAGGGCTTTTCCTGGAATTTCCCCCCCCCCCCCCCAAAACCTTTATGTGCTGCCCCTGCAAAGAGGGCCCTCATGGAATTGGCAAACCAGCATTTATTGGATATCCATGCCATCCAGCTGGTTCAAAGAGGAGGGGGGGGGTTATTCAATTTTGTTTGTGATCCCAAGGCCTCAAGGGGGGGGTGGCAAGCACTTCTCAATCTAAAGGGTCTTAACGGGCATCTGATATACAGAAGATTCAAGATGTACTCCCTCCATTTAATCCTCAAGGGTGTTTGGGAGGGTGACTTTTTGACTTCGGTAGACCTGACGGAGGCTTAACTCCATGTGCCCATCCATCCAGACCATTGCCAGTTCCTGAGGTTTTGTTATGGTGGCCGCCACTTTCAATACAGAGTTCTTCCGTTCGGTCTGGCATCAGCCCCACGGACATTTACCAAGCTTCTGGCATTTGTGGCAGCATACCTCAGGACTATGCCCATCAGAATTCAGTTACCTGGACAACATCCTGATTGAGTCCTCTTCTCAACCCCAGGTGGAGGAGAATCTGATAACCACAATCTTGGTTCTTCGGGTACTGGGGGCATCTAGCGCTGACCTGCCTGATAGGCAGCCTGCCCAAAAAGGGGAATGTTGTCTAATCAGAGCAGCGGATCTCTGTGACAGTTTTCTGGCTTCACGGATTGTCAAAGGAGTGGTTAATTTTGGTGGGAACACCATTTTGAAGGAGAAAACTCAGAGCAGAGCTGGACAATTTAAAACGCAATCTGTGGCTAAGAAAACTTAAATTAGCCCCGTTATTGCCAGATATTTACCCAGTCAAAACAATTTAAATCACCAGTCTGTCAAATGAACTTCAGAATAATCAGCTAGCCATGAATTTTTGAACAGCCTTGGGATTCTTTTTCTGCTGTTTTTCAATGGAGTTTTAGCCATAGTGTGCAACATTTGGCTTTCTCCTTCATTTAATGGCATCTGAAATTTAATACCAGCTGGTGATCTGTCTTAGGCAGACTGGTTCCACTAGAAGAGTTGCCAGGACTTTTATGTTATTTCCTGGGTTTGGTTGGTTTTAAGGTCAATTATATTCACTAATAGCACAGAATAAGGCTCCCTTATCTTGGCCTAGTATCTTCAATTTCTACAGGATTACAACCTGTTGTGCCTCCGAGGTTTGAACCAGGTCAGTCAGCAGATGTAGGCTTGAGTGATGAGGAAGATCTGGCATTGAGATTCGAGCCTGCATTGCTGAGTGACGTTGAGAGGAGTCTGGGGGAGGAGGAGGAGTTGAATCTGAGAGATGAGCCTGATTTATTAGAAGTTTCAGAGGCGTCTTCCTCTTCTGGAACTCCCTCCCTGATTGCACCTCAGGTGTTAACTGTTAATCAGGAAAGTGTGCCAGAGGCTTCAAGCAATGATGAAACTGCCGGATGCTGGCTGGATGCTAGGACTAGGAGAAGATTGAGACGTCAATCTCAATTAGAAAAGAGACGTCCAGCCAAGGATTAATTAAAGAGACTGACACGCCCCTTCAGGGGATATATAAGGAGCGTGTTAACGCCTCTCCCCCGCTCGAAGCAAAGTGGATTTTTAGTGCTTTTTGGATTCGGAAGAATACATTTGAAGCGGCCATCGTGATTTATGGACAATTCAGACTTGCCAGACAGATTCCAGGAAGACTGCCAAGGACTGTGAAAACAGAGCAGTTAACTCTTTTGGGTCTGGTTTTGTTTTGCTTGAATATTTGAACTCTGGAACTTTGGATTCTCACCTGTGGATACAGGTGAGACATAACAACAACCTTTCTATATAGGTTTGTTACAAGTGGTAAAAGACATCCAGTTAAACAATGGTGATTCCTCCGCCACACTTTCTCCCCCTCAGGCTTCCGAAATTCAGCATAAGGGAAAGGAAAAAAGAGTCTGTAAATCCAACAGGTCAGGGGGTTCAGTCAAGGAGGCGGCAGACAAAATTAGGACCAAGAGCTCTCAGAAGATCCAAGGTAGATGAGAAGGCTTGAGCGTAGGCTTCACAGGGCCTTGGTAAAACAGGTGGAAAAGAACATCAAAGAGCAGGAGAAGTTGATCCACCTTAATCCTACTATGGAGAGTAGTAGAGCCTGGGGGCATCAGACAGGTCATCCAATTGATTCCCAGTGGGAAGGCTTAGTTGCAGAGACCCTGGGACAGTCGGTGAGAACTGCAGAAATACCAGGTTGTTCTCATTGGGGTGTCTCTACTCCAATGGCACCTGTTTTCCCACTTCTACCTGTACCAACGTGCCAGCAGGCTGGGGTAGGTGGCATGACGCACAATTCAGTCTCTGATTCGCTCCTCCAGCCAACTTTAAGGGCTCAATTAATGCCAATGGAGGTGCAATGGTGGTTTATCGAGGTGATTAGACAGGGAATGATGGGAGGAACACAGCAAGGAATCCCGCCAGCTCAGTTCAGGACTATCCCAGTCATTACACACTGCAGTCAACATAAGGTGAGCCAGCCTCTAAGGACTGCCTCTTTGTCACTCGAACCTTATTCTCTGGTCTCCTCAGAGGAGGACCAATCTGACTATTTGGCGGAGGAAAGAGATAGAGCAACTGTCGGAGGAGGAAAGTGAACCCGAAAAATCAGGGTTCAAAGGACTCTTTAGACCCCATTTATTTAAGCCATTGTTAGCCAAGGCCAAGAGCATGACTGGGCTAGATCTTAACAATGAAGTTCCAATTCCGATGAATAAGGTTGGAGGTAATGAGGCCCTATTCACAGACCCAAAGGAGGAGGCTAAAGTAATTCTCACGTATGAGATATTTTTTAATATGTATAAAGGCAGTTAGATTTACCAGGATCTTGTCCAGGGGCTACTGCTTTCAACAAGTGTTTCTACAACGTTGACACACCGCTGGCAGAAGCTTTACACCTTCGGGAGGTAGATGATCCTGTCCTAGCACTTGCCTCCTCCTCAGCCACACTTAACGACACAGACGATGTCCTCAAGGGTGAGGATAAGGTGGACTTAGTTTGGCAAAAGACGCACCAGGCAGCGGCATGGGCAGTTAAGACTGCCACAGCAGCATCTTTTTACCAGAATGTTGTTAATATGGCTATGGCAGATGCAGGGGTAGGTACCAACCAGCAATATTAGAACAAAGGATTTTAACAAGGTAATTGCAGCAGCTGAGTACACAGCAGACGCAACGCTGAACTCTGTGAAATTTGCAGCCTGAGCATTGTCATCATCGGTTGCAGCTCGTTGTTTACTGTTGCTCAGATATTGGCAGGCTGACACCAAATGAAAGTGGAAATTGGCGTCAGCACTGTATAAAGATGGCAAACTCTTTGGTGCCCCATTAGATCCTGTTCTGGTCGAGTCCAGGGACAAACGCAAGATCCTGCCGTTGGTTAGAAGAAGGGGGAAATCAGATTCTCACCTTTCTATTGTTCATTTCTTGCTCCATACTACAGGACAACTGCCCAGCGAAACCAAGGGAGATTTGGTCAGAGACAAGACACCCAGACTTCACAAGGTGGCCATTACAAGGCAAGATTTCAACCACAGGGCAAAGGGCCATTTCGAGGACCCACCAACAGGCCCTTTCGTAAATACAAATGAACAATCCGCGGTTCCGGTTGGCAGCAGACTGGTTTTTTTGCAGACTAATGTGAGCAAACGACCTCTGATGCCTCGGTTAGGCAGACAACAAGATTGGGACTTGCCCTAGAATTCTAATCCTGTCCCCTGAGGTTTTTCATCCACTGCCCTTTGTCGACAAACACCTCCAGACGAAAACTGATGGAGGAGGTAATTCAACACCTCCTGGCAATTCAAGCCATGGAAGTGGTTCTGGAGGAGCAACAGAAGCACAACTTTTATTTGATGATGTTTGTGGTTCCAAAAGCTTCGGGGGGCTAGAGGGCTATTCTGAACCTCAAAAGACTATAAACTTTTTCATGATTTATCGCAGGTTCAAGATGCACATGCTTCAATTCATTTTAAAGAGCATGAGAAATGGGGACTATTTAACATCAATAGATTTCACCGAGGCGTACTTGCATATTCCCATCCCACCTGACCATCGTCAGCCCTCCCGTTTGGCTTGGCATCAGCTCCCAGGACCTTTACCAAGATCCTGGCTGCCTTGACAGCACACCTCAGAACTGTACCAATCTGGATATTGGCCTACCTGAACGATATCCTTATTCAGTCGGTCTCCCAAGATCAAGAGGCCTTAGAGCGGGGGTGGGCAAACTACGGGCCGCGGGCCGCATCCGGCCCGTTGGTCTGTCCAATCCGGCCTGCCCATGAAAAAAAATCAGTGGGCGTGGCGTATTGCCCTGCGCAGCGTGGCCCCCAAAGCTGCAAAACAGTGCGGAGTGCTCTCGGGGTAGGAAAGAAAAGAAGAACTTTGCAAAGGCCTTGGCTGGGAGTTCGAAATCACCTTCGAGTGCAACCTCTCCGAAGGTGAGTCCCCGCCGATCCCCCTTTTTTTTCCGGGGCTTTCAGGCTTAAACTTTGCAAAGGCAAAGTTTGCAGGCGGGAGCGTCTTCCTGCCGAGGAGCGGGAAGGGTTC
>NW_020769315.1:1357504-1428231 GCF_900518735.1 Pseudonaja textilis | reverse complement strand
ACTAACACTGACAAATATAAATTAAGAACAAACATCACTCCCCACAAGCACTGGTGATGTTGCATAGTTTGGATAGTGAAATGTCTGCAAGAAAATGATGAAGTTCAGAGAGTACCAAGCACTCCTCATTTCAACCCTTGAGCTACAAATATTCTCTGTCAGTTGGTTGTAAGGGTGAGCAACCTATAAATTTAGGACTGGGTCATAAGTACCCTGTTTCTCCAACAATACAGCCTCCCCCAATAGGAAGTCCCAGCATGTTTTATAGGCATGAAATGAAATTAAGCCCCTCCCTCCAAATTAAGGTCTATATTAAAACATGCAAAATGGGGGGAATGGTGGGGGGGCTTGCCGTTAGGAAGTACTTTTGTTGCACACCCGGATATGGTGCTGCCTGCGTTGACCCCGATACGAAGTGCCCCACCAACGCCGAGGTCAACATCCAAGCCGTTGCCGCCCGCCCGAAGATGCAAGGGGGGGAATTAAGTCAACCCCAAAAAGACGGCGTAGCCATTTTTTCGGGGCTCAAAAAAAAATAAGACCCAGCCTTATTATATGAGAAACACTGTATCTTTGGGGAAGGTCTGCCACAACTTAAGATGATCACTAAGGTATCAGTTATTAAGAGAAGACTGACTACTTGTACACAAAGCCCGTAAACACAAAGTAAATACATATTTATGAGCCAGAATTGTAAATTTGGGATTGCACTCCTTTTCTGACAGTGGAGTGTAGTCTTTTTTGCTACCTTCTCTCTGTTTCTCTTAACATCCATAATTTTTAAAAATTATAATTTAATATTCTTTAAGCCATTGTTTTGTTAATACAACATGTTCCAACTCAGTTGTGTCTGGATCATTGTGAAATCAAAAGTTGTTTTAATTGAATATACTGCCACTTTTCATTTTAAGCCATTCAGATTCCTCTTGTAGTAATTCAAATGCTTTAAGAATATAATTGGTAGTTAATTGATCTAAACCTTCAATAACACTACTTGACTAATACAACTTGAAAAACAAATAGCCTGCAGTTTTCAAACTGGGATTACTCCAGAATGTGTCATATCAATGCATCTAAATTATATATTTTGTCTAAACATCTTCCAAATGCTGGTTGTAGCTTTTAATGCAGAGGATATAATAGAACTTAAAAATGGACCTGTATGATCCAGGTTTCTTTTATTGTTTAACAAATGAATATTTGGGAAAAATTGAAGTCTTGTTATTTTAGTAGTTTGTCTATGTGTTTATTTTAAGTGGATTTTATATTCATAGTAAATAAAAGAGATTAATTATTTAAGTCTTTTGTTATTTTACATTTTTAGTTCATTGTGAGATTATTTTCAATCTTTGGGGGTGTTCTATTTTGTTTGGGATAGTTTAATATAGTATTTTATCTTCATCATATTCTCTCTCTCTTTCTCTCTCTCTCTCTCTCTCTCTCCCTCCCCCCTCCCTCCTCTCCCTTCCCCCCTTCTGTGTTCCTGTATTGTGCCACTGGCAAGTACTTTATACAAGAGAAGTTGTTGTTTGTCACTTTTTCAGTAAAGCAATCAAAAGCTAAAGGGATTTCATCTTTTAGCTGAGTAGTGATCCAAAGTGGTAATTCAACACATCATTTGAAACTGGAAATTAAGATCCTTTTTATCATATTCACAATTTAATGTGCTTCAAAACATTGCCATTCGGGGAGTAATAGAACATTTATAAATAAAAAGAAATTGTAATCATGTACACACACCAATTGCCAAGGAAAATTATTGTATGCACACTCAAATGTACTGATATTCATTAAGAATCCTATTATCTTCCTTTTACAGATAAATTCTGAAGTACAAAAATTGCTCTTCTGTTTTGTCAGCTATGACTAGTTGTAAAGTTTGGCATAATCTTAATAGTAGTTTTAATTTTCTTCTTTAGTTGCTGAGGGTGAAGAGACAAAATGCGCTTTTAGAGACTCCTACCAAAATGAACATGGAATTAGTGAAAGTCAGATTCCTCAAGAGAATGGTACAGTTTTATGTATGAAAGGAAGTACCTGCTACGGTCTCTGGGAGAAAACTCGAGAAGGAGAAATACATCTTGTGAAACAAGGTAATTTCAACCATCATGGTGTTTTATTTTTTCTACTATGGTTGGATGTAATATTTTTAATGAAGATCTGCCATGGATTACTAGCACAGGAGGTATTTGGAAAATATAGAGTTTATTATGGGAGATTCCCCAGAAATGGCTGCTGTTGAACGTTAGCTTATCCCAAAACCTCTATCAGAAGCCTATAACCTCTAGACTCCTGGGATATTTTCTGCTACATTCTTTTTCGTGAGCAGATGAACAAGTTCTAAACTCCAAGATTTTATATCCCGGTGAGATATAAATGAAACAATAACACAGTATTTATAACAATAAAACCCTACATAGATTATATAGTACATGGATTGTCTCATTTATTGTTACATTAAAGGCTACAATCTCTAAACCAGTGATGGCTAACCTTTTCGTCGTTGCGTGCCGAAAATGTGCATGCATGCACACACATGCCTGCACCAATAATGCAAATATGTACACAATCCCTTTACCCCCTGTGCATGCTCACGTGACCCCCGTTCACGCCCTGCACCCTGTGCATGTGCATGTATCTCCTGTGCATGCCTTGTGCATGCGTGGCAGATACCCGACAATCAGCTGGCTGGCGGGAGGTGCATGCGCAGTGGGTCTGTTCCTGCACACCACAGGTTCACCAGCACGGCTCTAGATCTTTGAGAATTTTTAGTCAGACCCACATTACTCATAGTTTTGGCTCTTGTACAAGAATCACTGTTCAATTTGTAGTAATCATAAGCCAGAAGCTGATTTATTAAAGTATATAATGAAGATTATTATGCTTAATGATTCCACTTACTCTTGTTTTCCACAAATGGATAAAACATACGAAGCAGGGAATAAGGACCTTGGATTATATCACAATTAGTAGAGATGATTTCAGTATTCAAAATTATAATCCCAACCTCAGTTCTTTAATTTGTGCTTTCTAACAAGCTTATATGCTTGTACAAAGAGTGGAGCTATGTTATATATGTTCCTTGTTCAAATTATAGCTTAGTAAGTTAAGATTCCTGGTTTATTAAAAGCTAATACCTCTGCCCATTGAGGAGGCTGAGTGGCTGCCAGTGATGCCCTCAAGTGAAGATGTTGTAAGAGGGTGGCTCGATCCCTCCCCTCAGGAGCCGCAGTCCTCACCGCCCCTCTGGCAGCCAGCAAGCCTCCTCCTTCCCACTAGGCGTGTGAGCACTTCTGGTGAGGAGGAAGAGAAGCACGGTGGGAGGAGACTTGGAGGCTGCCAGAGGGGCAGTGAGGGTTTTGCGGCTCCTGAGGGTAGGGGTCGAGCCACCCCCTTACAACATCTTCACCTGAGGGCATTGCTGGCAGCCGCTTGGCCTCTTCGATGTGCAAAGGCAGGGTGCAACACCAGTTCAGAGGTTCCTTTCCCCCACCCCTTCGCAGGCCAGGGAACACCCAGGCAGGGCCCCAATGCCGCAATCTCCTGCACGCTACCCACTCTCCCCACTCGTATCAGTCCATCTGCCACCGGTATCACCCCTGTTGCAGACACGGGTGCGCTGCGGACCACCAAAATTTTCTCACGGACTACCAGTGGTCCACAGACCACGGTTGGTGACCTCTGAGTTAAAATGATGGTTTAAAATATGATGCGTTTGGTTCTTGTTCTCCTTGGAAACATAGAAGCAGCACTCCACTCAGCATTCTGAATGGAGCACAGTGAAATATTGTCTTCTTTCTCTTCCTGGGTAGAAAAGGGTTGTTTATGCAGAATAAGGTAGGAAGACTTACTTTGAATATATCAGCTATAATTACCCTGCTTTTTCTCTCACCTTGGAAAAGGTGAGTCACAATATGAACTGAATGAAACTGGTGTACTATTTTATTTGCCATTTATTTTAGGATGTTGGACTCATATTGGAGACCCCCAAGAGTGTCATGCTGAAGAATGCATAGTAACAGCCACTCCTTCCTTGATTCAGAATGGGACATACCGTTTCTGCTGCTGTAGTACCAATTTGTGCAATGTTAACTTCACAGAGGACTTTCCACCACCAGTTCCTCCAACATCTTCCGGTGAGTTATCCCAGGCTGCATTACAAGTAGTACTGAACAGCAGTTGTGATTTAAGGAAGAGTATTACTGCTATCTTTATGGAGTTGAGCTTGAGACACTAAAAAAAAAAATCCTCTTATTATTATTTTTTATCTGTTAATGATCCCATATTTATTTCATCCAGAAAAGCACTATGACTTCCTAGTTTCATCTCATATTCTTTATAAAATTTCACGATACTATGCTACAATGAGGTAAGATTATCACTGTAAATATAGGCTTCAATAAATCTGTTTCACATATATGTGGAAGAGTTCATCATACCAGGATAGAATTTTACTTGTGGGGGTTGGAATTGTATTTTAAACTTTAAATTTAGTTTTGAATATTTTTATTAGATATAATTACTGTATTTTTTGGACTATAAGAGGCTCTGGACTATAAGACACACATTAGCTTTAGAGGAGGAAAACAAGAAAAAAAAATCTGCCTCTGCTGCCTATCTGGCACTGCCCCAGCCCATTCATTGCAGCCCATTCACCATGGCCTATTCAATTCGACCCATTCACTGCCAATCGCTGCGAACGGGTATGACAGTGATCCCCACTACCTAGAACAGCCGATCAGTGCCACACCAACCCCCCCTCGCTGCAATATTCCCTCTATAAGACGCACAGACATTTCCACTCATTTGGGTGGGGGGGAGTGCATCTTACAGTCCGAAAAATACGGTATTTGTTACCCTAGGATATAAAACTAGGATCTGTGTGTTTTAATAGTTTGTTAAAATATTACTACAAGCCTGAATGATGGCTTGCCTAACCGCACACCAAGTAACTCTTGGGATCTGAGCAAAGGTGTCATCAGTTTAATTTTAGCTCCAGTATTTTGTTTCTTCTCAAAACTTTGTGATAAATAGCTTAGAGAAAGGTGGCTTCTGTAAGAAATGGCACATTTTTGTTAACTTTCAAAATTGCAGGAGACATTCTGGACAAAAACACAGTCTGTGTTGTGTCAAGTAAATAGATATTTTTTCATAGGTTATATTGTCAAATTCTTCAAATATATTCTGAATTGAAAAAAAATATCTTTATAACCATTAACATAAAATACACTTTTAACTAACATTGAACATCAGTTGTTAAAAGATGAAATACTAATGAAAGATTGTTAGAAGGACATAGAAGCAATTTAAATCTTTTCTATGGTTTTCAGTATAAGTTTAAGTCACAAAGCAAACTCTAATAGCAAGAGAATAATACTGCTTAATATCTATATGCTTAATTAAGTGTCCTTCAACTCATATTCAAAATAATTAAAGTTCCTACTTTCCCCATCTCCTATAGCATTGTACTAGGAGGTTGTCTTGTTCCGTTAACAGTGAAATTCAATACAGGTAATCCTCAAGTTAGGGATGTAATGGAGCCTGCCAATTACATTCATAACCCAAGGATTTGTTGGAGTGAATCATATCAAACAAATGTGATCATTCCCTGCTTTCACCCACACATTCACTAAGCAAATGTGCGGCTTGTTAAGTGCACATGAGGTATCTCAGGGTGGGGAAGGCCATGGGGGCCCTAGCAATGGAACAGCCACCTGCTTCAGACCACCCAAGACTTGACACCCTGACCCACTGAGATACCTTATGCTCCCTCCGCTGGGGTGCCCACAATTGCTGCCCTCCATCCTACCGTTACAGGTCACTTACCTTACGATGATCTAGCAACGGGTGGGATTCTACCAGTTCGCACCTATTCGCGAGAACCAGTTGTTAACATTCTAAGCAGTTTGGAGAACCGGTTGTCAGAAGAAATTACTGGCCTAATCCTGTAAGGAAGGCAGGAAGGAAACATTCTGGTGTTACTTACAGAAACTGCCTCTCTGTTAATCCTTATTACATTCTTGGCAGGACCAGACTTCCTGTCTCAGGAACTTCTGTGGAATTTTTTTCCCTTCCTTTGCTGGTACTTTGCTTGTGTGGAACGACCATTCAAAGTTACAATGGCACTGAAAAAAGTGACTTATGACAATTTTTCACACTTACAACTGTTGCAGCATCCCCAGAGCCATGAGAGGCCAGACGAGGAGATGCGTGCCTCAGTGTGAGTTACATTGAGTTGGCCACACCCAGCCAATAAGATTACCACCAAGCCATGTCCACCCAGTCACATGATCACCAAGCCACACCCACCACCTAAGCCATGCCCACAGAGCCGGTTGTTAAAATTTTGAATCCAACCCCTGTCTAGCAAGCTGTCTCCTTCCTCTCCAGCCTCTCTGCCTGCTTGCAGTCTTGGTGCATTTGCAAGCAGGTGAAATTTTGGGGCAGCAAAATCACATTGCTTCAAGCCTCTGATCTGCTTGCAACCACTTTTCATGCTGAGACCTCTGGGGGTTGTGTTCTCATGCGAGATCATGGTCCCAGAAGTTCCAGCCTAGATGCAGAAAGCATTTGCAAGCTGATCAGAGGCTTGAAGCAATGCAATTTCACCGCCCCAAAGTCTCGTCGGCTTGCAGACACTCTTTCTGTGGATCTGATGCAGGCCTTAGTTCACCAGCAACTGACCTCACCTGCTCTTGCACTACAATACTTTAGGCCACTGTTCTCTGCGAGTGGAGGTCTGCATGAGATCCAAGGCAAATGATTTTGCAAATGGAGAGGCCTTCCCTCCATTTATAAAACCTTTTGCCGTGGATCTCTTGCAGGCCTCACAGAAAACAGTCCTAAAGAACTATAGTGCGAGATCAGTAGCGTGAGATCTTGCACGATTTTGCACTACTTTAAGCCTCTGTTCTCCGCAAATGCACCAAAGCAGGCAAAGGAACCGATGGCTCATTAGATCGTTGCAAGATAAGTAAGTCTCCACAGGCCCAGCTGCTGTGGAGACCCGGGGTGGTGGTGTAATAGGCAGGGTGAATGTTGAGTGCCTCTATGGTCGTTTGTAAGTGTGAACAACTGCTGTGGTGGTGCAACATTTGTAACTTCGGGACTGTGTTATAAGTACTCTGGGGGTTATTTTGTAATTTCGAATGGCCATTAAGTGAACTGTCATAACTTGAGGGTTACCTGTACTTTACCACAAGATTGCTTATTTTCAAGGAATATTCTCATTGGCCATTGTTTGTGTCATTCTTTTTCATTTACAAATCAACATTTTTCTCCATACCTTTCAGAGCATGCTAAGGAATCATCACAGAATACCAAATTAATTATTGATAGAAATGTAATAAAAGTGCTGGCATTGGCCTGAGGATAATGAAGTGTAGTACCTGTATATCAAGCTTTTGTCTTATTATTTACATTATTAGTGATAGTGGAAGAAACTGACAGATATTGACCAGTTCTATGGGATAATTCAAGTTTTAGCTGAAAAAAATCCAAATCAGTGTTCTTATTATTCCCTGTTGGAAACATAAAGATGACTTTTGCAAGTGAATAATAAGAAAATAACAGAGTATATGCCCCTTGCACATTGATCTAAAATGTATTTGAGGTTTTCTCAGATATGCTTTCTGCATTGTTAATCTTAATCCTAAAAGCCCTTGGCAGACACATCCTGAATAGTAATAGAGCCTGTTTCTTATATTCCACACTTTAAGAGAATATGTGAGTAAGGAAAAGACCATAGTGTTAATAAGTGTTGTTGTTCTTAACCAGAGAAAGAATTCATATTTTGAAAAACCAAGTTAATGATTATATTCTGCATAATTCTCATTCATTTTTATGAAATTTGGTAGTTATAATTGAGAGAACGGTAATGGAAGTGAATCAGTGGTGGGATTCAAATTTTTCTTACTGCTGGTTCTCTGGGCATGGCTTGGTGGGCATGGCAGGGTGGTGGTGTCATGTGACTGAGTGGGCGTGGCCAACTACATCACTCATAAAAAAGTAGGGTGGCACCTTACTGTGAGTGACATTGAGTGGGCCACTCAGTCACATGACCCCCACCACCAAGCCATGCCCACAGAACCGGTAGAAAAATTCAGCCAAGTCTTCTAGCTTTCAACCTGGCTGCTTCTCTGCCACAGCATTCAACCTGGCTGCTTCTCTCCTCCTTCTTGGCTTCATACACATAGAGCAAAAAAGCATACATCTCATGACACCAGAGGAACTCGCCCATGCACCATCTCCTCACAGAAGGTCCCTCTGCCATGAGATGTGTGCACGTCTCTGCATGTATGCTCGAGAAGAAGGAGAAGACTTGGCCAAAATTTTCTGCCTCCCTCCGCAGCAGAGCTGCTCAGAAGGCAGCTCCTGCAGCCTGTCACTTTATGGTCCCCGTTCCCCCCATGTCGAAGTACCTTAAAGGGACAGACTGCAGCAGCTGCCTTCTGAGCAGCTCCGCTGAGAAGGGAGGCAGAAAAGTTCAGCCAAGTCCTCTAGCGTTAAACCTGGCTGCTTCTCTCCTCCTCATCCTCATACACACAGAGCAAACAGGCACACATCTCATGGCGCTGGAGGAACTCGACCACGCGCCATCTTCTCACATAAAGTCCCTCTGCCATGAGATGTGTGCACGCTCTGTGTGTATGCCTGAGAAGGAGGAAGAGACTTGGCTGAACTTTTCTGCCTCCCTTTGTAGCGAAGCTGCTCGAAAGGCAGCTCCTGCGGCCTATCTCTTTATGGTTCCCCCTCCCCCGCATCGAAGTGCCTTAAAGGGACAGACTGCGGCAGCTTCCTTTCGAGCAGCTCCGCTGAGAAGGGAGGTAGAAAAGTTCAGCCGGACTTCTGGTTGGGCGCTGTGTCGGTGCGGAGCTGAGGAGTGGATTGCTGCTCTGAAAGATTCTGATTTTTGCTAGTTGGTGGCTTTTTGTCAGACCCCAGAGGGATAGGTAAAAGAAAGGGGAAGACACGGAGGTCTTGGGGAGGTGCCGCAATCCTGGAGGCTGGAAGAAGAACCCCCTGAAAACCAATGGCAGAAGAAGAAGATTGTGACACCCATAATGATCGGAACCGGAGACACAGCAGCCCAGCCGATTAAAAGAAGCGAAAAGAGGGAAACAGCAGGCTGAGCACTGGAAAGGTGTATTTAAAGAAGATTTTCAGAATATTGGTGTATATTGTAAAGGAAGCTCCGAACTGAGTGGTGTGGTGAAGCGGCGGAGTTATTGACAGGAGTGCTGACTGAAACAATGGCAGAGATTTATGATGACTAATGGAATCATAAAACCTGAGGAGACGAAGGGTGCGATAATAACATTTGCTTTGCAAGTGGAGGAATGAACTATAGAACCTTATTGTCCATTTATTTGAGATGTGGGGAAAGAAAGAAAAAGAAGTGAAAGTGATTAAGTGTTATAGGAAAATGAAAGGACAATTAAGAGTGTAAAACTTGGAAACGAACTTTTGATGCATTGAAAGATCGGAAAAAAGGACTGGGGAAAAGAAACTTTAATTTGATAAATATTAATAGACAATCCTGACAATAAAATAAGAAAGATTTATTTAAGATTTATAAGTGGAACTGTGACTGTGTGGAAATAAAACAACAAAAGAGTAACAAGAAAATACACAAACGGGGAAAGTGACTATGTAACTTGGAATGAGGATATTTTGAATTAAGAGTAGTTGTAAGACAATTAACAAAAAAAAAACCTGGATCTGATTTAATAGATATTGGTAAGATACAAACCTGTTTAAGTGACGTTGGTAGAAAATAATTTGATAGAGGCAAATATATTAGAAATTTGTATACAGAATATTGCTTAATACTGACTGACCTTTTTCGATTAATTGAATAATTGTTGGAAAGTGATTCTATAAGCATATGAATTACATGGTCAAAGAAAAATTATATAATATTATTATTTTCATCTTATTGTTCTATTGATAAATTATACCAATCAATTTTTGTTTAAAAGTACTATATAAGAAATCTAGGGGGGAGGGAAAGAAATTAGACTTACATCAATTAAATATATATCCTTAAGGAAATAGATAAATTCATATATTTAAATATATTAGTGAGCTGGGTGCTTTAACTATTTACATTAATTGCGTGATTATATAGGTTTGGTGTTTTCTGGTTAAGCATACTGATATCGTATTTATAGTGGATTAACTATATATGTATGTATGTATGTATGTATGTTTTCTCAAGTTTTCGCGGGTACTTACATGTATGGCATTCAGCTTTGTTCGGGTATTTTCCCACGTCATTGTAGTTGTGCTTTTAAAGTTGTAGCAACGTTTCAGCAGAATCTCATCTGCCATCATCAGATACCTCATCATATACAGAAGCCTGATGATGGCAGATGAGATTCTGCTGAAACGTTGCTACAACTTTAAAAGCACAACTACAATGACTTGGGAAAATACCCGAACAAAGCTGAATGCCATACATACATACATACATACGTATACGTATACGCATACATACATACATATATATATATTGGATTAATATTTAACTCTCTAAACCTTAGAATATTTGACCAGTTAAGAAATAGAAATAAGATCTGTCTGGGAAGATATGTAATAGAAAGCTCTTATTTAATAATATATGTGTAAATACGTATACTGTATTTAAAGGAGAAGACAATAACTCTACTAGAGATAGTTGATGGTGGATTGGAGAGAGCTTCTACAAATAGTTAAAATGGCAACAATAACTACAAATGTAAAATCAGGGAAGAAACCTACAACAGTGACATCTTCACCTCTGGGACAGAGATCGATTGACACAATGTTACTGGTGGAAAAGACAAGTTCCGTCCAAAGTTTGCAGGCAGTGCAGTCAACACTTGCTATGATGCAGGAGATGATGGTAAAAACCCATGAACTGATAGCAAGGAATCACGAAGTCATGAAATTAGAAATGAGAACGGAAATAGGAGGAGTGGAGAACGAGATACAAAATTTGGATAGCAAAATTGGAAAGATGCAGAAGACAATGACAAAAAATGAACAAAAATTAAACACAGTAGAGGCAAGAACTGAGGTGGTGGAAAAGAGATTAGAGGAATCGGAACAAAATTGGAAAGTCTTATATTGTGAACTTCCGGATTCCGTGGTGCATATAGAATTAGAAAAAGCATCATTTTATTTGAGATTCCGGAAGGTTGTTGAAGATAAAAAGGAAGATCTATGTGAAATAATGGTGAATTTGATAGCAACAGCCCTACAGAAAGACAAACAGGAAATTGAGAACGACATCGATGAGGTCTACAGAGTATATACCCATTACACCCGAAGACAGACTACCCCGAGAAATCCACATCAGATTCGCGAGAAAGACGATACGAGACATGTTATACGGCAAGACCAGAGATGAGCCACTGCTATATAAAGATCATGAAGTGGTAATGTTGAAGCAAATACCTAGGAGAGTTAGGGAGCAAAGAAGGGGCTACCAGTTTTTGTCATCTCAGTTAATTAAGAATGGTATATCGTTCAGATGGCTCACCCCAGAAGGGCTCCTAGTAACACGGCAGGATAAAAAATATATAATTGATACAATAGAGAAAGCGCATCAATTTCCGAACAATATCTGGGACCTGAGGAAGAACGTGAAAGTGGAGAAGATTTAAATACAAGAAGTCAGGAAGAACAACTCTCTGAAGAGAAAGAACTTGTACCACAGTCAGAATCTCAGAAACTTAGAGAAGATGAGGACAACAGACCAAGTACAAGAGAACCCCAAACAAGGAAAGAAACAAAAAATGCTCTACACAGACAATAACACGAACAGAAAAATCGCCTTATTTTCAGTTAATATCAATGGTTTAAACTCAACATTAAAAAGAAAACAGTCATTTGAAAAACTTAAAAAACAAAATGCAGACATAACTTGTATACAAGAAGTACACATCATAGATAAACAGGCAGACCTCCTAAAGGATACCAATTTGGGGAAAAATTATTGGGCTCTTTCAAATCAAAGAAAAAGGGGTATCGTAGTATATATAAAAGATTGGCTGCAACACAAACAAGTATATAAGGATGATGAAGGGAGAATGCTATTTATAGAAATAATATTAAAGATTTTGTTAGTTACAGTATATGCCCCGAATGTAAATCAAAAAGAATTCTATAATAAACTCCATCACAAGATAGTAGAAACTGAATGTACAAGTGTATGTATTGTAGGAGATTTAAATGCTGTTTCAGACAAGGACAAAGACTATAAAAGTTCCAAAAAAGTAAAAATAAAAGGGGACTATTCCCATCTTCTTTTAATAACATGGTGAGGGAATTAAATTTGAAGGATGTGTAGAGAGAACTATATCCATCTAAAAAGCAATATACTTTCTTTTCCAATCCCCATCACTCTTGGTCTAGAATAGATCAGATTTGGATGGACCCAGGCTTAATGGAAAACATTGAAAATATAGAGATTTTGCCAGATGTATGGGCTGATCATAACCCTATTCAAATTAAGTGGAAAGGAAAGAGAATGACTGGAAGATGGACATTTAATAATAGTGTACTAAAAGATAACGAATATATTGAAATGGTGAGAAAAGAATTGAAAATATTTCTTGAAATAAATAATAGAGAGCATACGTCCCTTCAAAATCTCTGGGATACAACAAAGCTTACGTGAGAGGTTTAACTATTGGCTCTAGTACTAAAAAGAATAAAGAAAAAAGGCAACAACAAAATGTGTGGAGAGAGAAACTTAAAGATTTAGAAGTAAGTAGATAAATTGATCCAAATAATCAAAACACTAGTAAAGAAATAGATTTGGTAAAACATAAGATACATTTAAGTATGCAGGAAGACCTGGCCCAAAAAGTTAAATTAGTAAAACAAAATTATTTTGAAAATGCAAATAAGCCAGGGAGATGGTTAGCCCATAAAATAAAGAACAAGGAAAAAGAATGATTGTAGCTCTTCAAGACCAAAAGGGGAAAGTGTTGTGACTCAGAGGTTTGAACCTTCTCTGTCAGAAGACATAGGCTCGAGTGATGAGGAAGATCTGGCATTAAGGTTTGAGCCTGCCTTGTTGAGTGATATAAATGGGAGTCAGGAGTAAGAGGAGGACTTGGCATTGGGGTTTGAACCTGCTTTGCTGGAAGTTTCGGAATCCTCATCCTCTCCAGGACCTTCCTCATTAGTTATGCCTCAGGTGTCTGCAGATAAGCAGGAGAACGTGCCGGAGTCCTTGGATGAAGATCAAACCGAAGAATGTTGGTTTGATGCCAGGAACAGACGTAAGCAGAAACGTCAAGCACAAACTGGAAGGAGACGGAATATAAGGAGGCGTGTTAGCTTTGAATCCCCGTTCGTGTCCAACTTGTTAATTTGCGTCTGCAGTTTGGACAAAGTATTTCTGTTTGCCGTTTGTCTCTGATTTATAGTTCTGCTCGTTATCAGAATTTGCAGACAGCGGGGAACTTCCGGTTGCAGGCTTCGGCGGCGGCAGGAATCCACGACGCTGCGGGTCCCTGCTGTGCTCGCCACTGAGGTACCCCTGATCCAATTGGATTTGGGGGTTGTCGCTACCCCGAAGATGTAGCGGAAGACAGAGGAGATCCGGGCAGGGGTCTGGGGATATCGCAACTGGCTTTTCCCAGCTGGCTAGACTCCTTTTTCCTGAGGCGGTGGAGCGGCTGTCAGAAATGGCAGCCACAAAGGAATCTTCAACCGGATAAGATCTGTGCAGGAGGAAGAATCAGAAGGAGAACCGGGACATTAAGATACTTTTAAACACCCTGGAAACCTGACTTTTGGATTGATACATTTGTTTCCGAAAGAAGTTGTTAAAGCGGCGGAAGTGCTGAAGGAAAGTTTACTCCCCTCCCTATGGAGAAAGCAAATGAGCACTGAAAAACCTGCTTCTTTAAGGTAAAAATAAGCTCTTTGTTATAAGTGGGAAGGAGAGGACTAAAAAAACCTTTAAAAATTTGTTGGAGGAGACGCCTTGAAGATTATAAGACCAGCAACTAACTGTAATACAGCTTTAGAATATATTTTGGGATTTTTCCCCAGGAGGAAAAACTGCAAAGAGAAGAAGAGGAAATACTTTGTGTTTGTTTGGACTGTTTGATAACTTTGACATTTGGAAATTACTTTAAGACTAAAAACATTTGGGTTGTTTTTAAAAATTTTTACAATGGCACTATCTGTGGATGAATTAAAAATGGAATATGAAAAACTAAAGGAAAGAGAACAAGAAGGCAAGGATTCTTTGGGAGCTGTCTTTCACTTTTTAGAAATGGCGGTTTCTACATATCAGCAAATACATGAGGAAGAAGGAGAAGAAGAAGAAGAGGAAAAAGAAGCCATTTTTAATGGACAAAAAAGTTTACTTAAGAAAGAAAATAGGAAGAGAGGAAGGAAAAATGAGAATTTAAGAGTTAATAAAACAACCAAGAAAAAGAAAAATAAGGTGAAAAAAAGGTACAATGTTAGAAAGCAACAGAAAAGAGAAATACAACAGAGAGGGGAAGTTAAAAAGGTGGAGGTTAGGAGAATGGGGGGGCAAAAAGACCAGACTGGAGAAGAAAGGGACGGAAAAAGGGAAAAAAAAGCCATAAAGGCCTGAAACAAGATGTTAAAAAGCAGATTTTTTTCAGAGATAAAGAGTAAAGCATAATTAAAGATTCTGCAAGAGTACATAAGATAGTATTGTAGTATTTGCATTTGAAATAGTCCATTGGAATATTATAAGATTTAATAAAATATTAAAATATTAAAATAATGATAGATTTCAATACTCAATAAAATATCAAAGAGAATGTGTAAAATGATTAATGTTTAGTTACAGTTTAACTTGTTATTGCTTTAATGTTATTATAAATTTATTATTTCATTGTCTTATTTTAAAATAATGTACTAAGTAGAATTAGAATTAGAATGGAAATTATATACTTAACGATATTGTAAATTTATTATTCCTTTATTTTAAATGCAACATGTAGAATGTACTAAGCAGAATCAGAATGGAAATTATCTACTATTTTAAGTGTTAATTTAGGGGAAAGATAGAAAGGCGTTACACTTTAAAAGTGACCACAGGGGAAATTTTCTGATAAAGAGAAGTTATATATAGATAATTGGAAAAGAACGGACAATAGATATAGATAGATACAAGTATAATGATTTTAAAATAAGATGAAATAAACAAAATATAATTAAGAGAGTGAAAAGAAGGGAGAAGTTATATAGAAAATATAGAATGGTAAATAAGATAAGAATGGTATATAAGGTGAGCATGAATTTGATATAGGTCTGTAAAAAAAGATGTAACCCGGGGCTAAGCCACTTTTCAAAAGAAGTTTTATGTTTTGTGTTTTGGTTAGCTATGTTCGATTGAGAATTAATAAAACCTTGGAGGAATAAAACTAAAGGGAGAAACAATGAGAAACTTGGAAAAGACGTGTATAAATGATAATTAAGGAGGTTTTATGTTTTTATGTCTTGTTTTATGTTTTGTCTGATTGAGAATTAATAAAACCTTGATAGAAAGAAATATAATTGAATAAAAGTGAAGGGAGAAACAACGAGAAATTTGGAAAAGATATATAGGTGTCTAAATGGAAATGTGATAATCTGGAATCATGCTGTATAAATGTTTATATTTGATTGAGAATTAATAAAACCTTGATAGAAAGAAATATAATTGAATAAAAGTGAAGGGAGAAATAATGAGAAATTTGGAAAAGATATATACGTGCTTAAATGGAAATGTGGTAATGTGGAACTATGTCTTAAAAAGTAATGTTTTATTTGTCTTGTTAAAACTTATAAGTAATTTTTAGAAAGGAGGTTTTATGCTTTTATGTCTTATGTTTTGTTTGTCTTTAAAAAATCAATAAAATTTGTTTAAAAAAAAAAAGAATTTGCAGACAGCTTCTGGGAAAACTGCCAACGACGAATTCAGCCAAAGGAAAGTTAACTCTGTTGTTCCTGATATTGTCTGTTTGTGTTTTTTCCTTTCGGACATTTGGACTCTCACTTTGTGGCCACAGGTGAGACAGAACAGGCTAAGGAAAAGAAAGATATTGCCAAGGACTTTTTTACAAATCTATACAATCAAGAAGAAATGCCAGAAGAACTTACTAATCAATATTTGAAGGGAAAAAAATTACCGGAAATTATAGATGAGGAGAAATGTATTTTAAATAGTAAAATATCCACAGAAGAAATTAGAAAGGCAATTGGAGCCCAAAAACTAAATAAAACCCCGGGCCTGGATGGAATTCCATCTGAATTCTATAAGGAGTTTCAAGAGTTATTGGAGGAGTTAATGACAGACTTATATAATGAAGCCTTGGATAGCGCTAATATATCAAAGTCATGGACTGAACCTTATTCACAAAGAGCAATCAGACCCACAAAAAATTCAAAATTATAGGCCAACATCACTTTTAAACGTAGATTACAAGATTTTTGGCCACAATATTGGCAGAAAGAAATATTAAGTAGGATTATTCATACTGACCAGAATGGGTTTCTGCCATATAGATAAATGAAGACAAATACAAGAATAATTATGGATGTTTTAGAATTCTGTGAAGTACACACAACTAAAACAATGGCACTGATGTTTTTAGATGCTCAGAAGGCTTTTGACAATTTGAATTGGAATTTTCTTATTAAACAACTGACAGGCATGAAATTTGGTGAAATTTTTTTAGGATTCATTAAAACAATATAATACCCAAACTGCAAAAATATTAATAAATGGGGAAAATACAGATAATATATGGATAAATAAGGGTGTAAGACAAGGATGCCCCTTGGCTCTCCTACTTTATATATTAGCAGAAGAGATACTACTGGTACAAATCCGACAAAATCAAGACATCAGGGGGTTAAATGTTAAAAAAGAGGAATACAAACTTCAAGCATTGGTTAAAGAAAAAGCAACATCTGACAACTGAATAAGTTATGAAACTATGAAGGACGTGCATTTAATCATAAAGTATTCTGTGAAATTAAAACATTAAAAGAATGAGGAAGGTACTGTAACAAGGTAGATCACGTCAATGTTATGGGGTAAAAGAAAAAAAGAAAAGGAAAATGTAACCAATGCTCAATACCTGCTGCAAAATGTATATATGTATATATATATATTTGTTTATATGTTTGTTTCTTTTTAAATGTTTTAAATATATGAAACTTAAATAAACTTTATTTTAATTTTTTTTTTAAAAAAAGTTCGGCTAAGTCTTCTAGCATTAAACCTGGCTGCTTCTCTCCTCCTCAGCCTCATACACACAGAGCAAACAGACACACATCTCATGGCGCTGGAGGAACTTGACCATGTGCCATCTCCTCACAGAAGGTCTCGGCGCCATGAGATGTGTGCACACTCTGTGTGTATGCCTGAAAAGGAGAAGACTTAGCTGAGGTTTTCTGCCTCCCTTCGTAGCGGAGCTGCTCGGAAGGCAGCTCCTGCAGCCTGTCACTTTATGGTCCCTTCTCCCCCGCATCAAAGTGCCTTAAAGGGACAGACTATGGCAGCTGTCTTCCGAGCAGCTCCGCTGAGAAGGGAGGCAGAAAAGTTGGCCAAGACTTCTCCTCTTTCTCGGCCTCAAACATACACACAGCAAACACACACTTCATGGCACCAGGACCTTCTGTGAGGAGATGGTGTGTGGGCAAGTCCCTCCGGCACAGCAGACCATTCTCCTGGCCATGTCTGGCCACGAGTGTCCCTGGCAGGCAATGGCATGAAGAACAGGGCACAACGGGGCAACAGGACTTCAGGTTTCTTTCAGCCTGTAATTTTCAGTAGTTTTCGGCGCGAGAAGCCTCCAGCCACCGCTTCTTTGTCAGCTGGAACCGAGCCAGCAGTGGCGGCTGGATGCTTCTTGCGCCAAAAACTACCGGCGTCTGGAGGCTTCTCAGAAAAGGTGGCTGAGCCTCATCATGTGCCCCTCCCACCAAGGCAGTTCTTCGGAAGGTGAGCGAGGCAAGGGTGAGTGGGTGGTGTGGCTGGCATGCAGACAGAGGCCCCAGGGGAGGCCTGAGCCAGGGACTGGTGCGTCCCCTGACTTGAGGCAGAAGGGGAGCAGGTGGCACGTGTCTGGAGGCCCCGGCGAAGGCCTGAGCCAGGGACTGACGTATCCCTTGATCTGAGACAGAGGGCGAGTGGGCGGGCAGCATGCAGGTGGAAGGATGGTTAGAGCCAGGTCTGAAAGGCAGCAGTGGTAGGCAAAGGCAGGCTAGCAATGGGAGAGCGGGCGAGATGAGTGGTGGGGTGAGATGAGTGGTGGGGCAAGCAGGCAGGGGTGGGACCAGCCAGAGGTATTTGGCGGTTCTCCGAATTAGTTAAAATTTTTGAACCAGCTGAATACCACTTCTGAAGTGAATGTATTTATTTCTATTTCTGCTTAGCTCTTACTTAAGCTCAGAAGGAAGACAGTCTGCTACAGCATGAAATGCTTCAAATAAGATTATCCAAAAGGTGCTTTGGAGCACACAGAAGCATCTGTTTGCTATCTTACCGCAACTATATCTTTAAAATGTCACAGATAAGTGTTGTATTCCCTCTGCCATGAGCTCAATTGCCTATTTAGAGATCAAATCCAAAATGCTACCATAGCATTGAGATATGTTGCATTAATTGGAGGACGAGAGTGTTCCTTTATTGTTTGCCAGTTTTCTTCTTTGTTTGCAGCTCTGAATATGTCTGGCAGTGACCCTGGTTTCTCTGGCTAGAGAAAAATGGTGGTGTGGCAGCTCATAATCTCATGGGAAATACTTCAAATATAACACCACAGTTCATTGAATGGGATAATGGTATCGGGTTAATTTGGCTTCTCACCAAAGGGCAGTTGCTGTTGTAAGCAGGATACAGATTATATAACTGGTGGAATACTTTGCTTCACTAAAATTATTTTTTCAAGCTTTTCACATTCCTGTGCAATAAAAATTAAGTGAAATGAATAGATTATGAAATGCAAAGTGTTAAAGTGTAACTAGTGGTAAAGTTACCTCTAAAGGAAGAAAAACATTTGATAGTAGAACTGATCTAAAACGTTTACAAATTTGATTCCCAACATAAGGCATAAATATTTGTCATTAATATAAAAATAATCTAATATACTTATTAAATATACTTATTAATATACTTATTAAATTTAGCATCTGTTACCAGCCGAGGCTAATAATCTCCATTTTTATAAGAGGGCATTACATAGGAAAGGTCAGCAGCATAATTCTCATGGATGCCAATTACCTATAACACTGCTAAGTGGCATTCAGAGATGTCATACATTAGAAAAGATATTAAAACGTTCAAAACTCAGCAGATTGTGCAATTTCAGGCAAGATGACAAGAGATCAATACATTTGATCAATCAATCTAGAGATAGCCACCTAGAGCAGAAAAGATTGATGTTCTATCTAACCAATATTGAGTTTCATGCAGATTGCAGTTTCAGCCTTTACTGCCATCTCAAAGCATTTACATATCCATTTGGCAACTCTTGACAGACAAAAAAACCTGTTGGCAATACAGGAGGATCTAAGTTCATTTAGAAATGTATTTTATGTCATGAAGAACAATGAAAATGACAGATTTGAAGGGGTAGATAGCAGATTATAATTGTCAACTCATTACAGAATGGCCAAACTGCTGCTTGGCTTTCTGAAGATAAATCAGTCACATTCATGTTGGTTTAATTCTGAAATATTCTGAATTGTCCTAGAAAAAAATCAAGAGCTCTACTTTTCTGAACCAATCTAAAAGCTTAGGATAGTTAACGTTCTGTTCCCACCATCCCCCTATTTTCCTAATTGTTGGAAAACAAGCTTCCTGTTGCACCACAGCCACATGGAGAAGAGGCAAGATTTTTCCTATCCTTCTCTGTTCTCCTTGAAGCAGAAGAGAACCTGGAAGCCCAAGAGATAAAATTTTCCTTACAAATGCTACGTAAATAGAAAGTAAAGAACCTTTTTTCTCGTGTATTTGTTGATCCAGTCACTAGAAGCAGATTATTTTGCAGACGTGGGACCTGGTAAGCATTAGTTTTGGGAAAGGAGAAAGATGAAAATATGATCAGTTAAGCTGGATATTATTCTCTGTTGGAAAATTTAATATTGTGTAAAATTGCACAAACAATGTGTAATTTTAAAAGGTCACCTATAATTTAAAGTAATTAGTTTTGGAATTCAGGCTAAAATATTCACTGACATCCATATTTAGAAAAAGAGGAATAAGTGTTAATTTAATGTATTATAATGGCCACTCAGTAATTAAATATGTAAATTGGAAAGAATTGGTGCATTATAATTGATACCTTTTATTTATTTAAATAGTCCCCTGTAATTCATTATGCGTTAAGAAGGAGTACTTTGCTTTAACATAAAGTGTTCTTGGTTTTTTTTGTCTTATATTTGCTTTAATCTTATTACTAAAACTCTCATGTCTATAACCTTTAAATGTGCAAAAATGGCCCATTTTAGGGCAAAACCTTTCAACTCAAAGAGGCTTATTTATAGAATGTTGTCCAAATTGCAGGAAAGATGGAATTGAAATTTGGCAAATTTTATAAAACATTTTGTGACATAACATTTTTTATAAATCATTTTATGACAAAGCATCATAAAGCATTTCCTGTAGTCAACAGCTGATGTTTGACTGTGCGATACAGTTCTTTTCAAGGCATACTTCGCTGACTATTCCTCTGAATTTTTAAGAACTTTTTGAATGAAGGAGGCATATTAGAAGCTCTGTCATTTTTGAAGGCATCAAGGAATTTGGTAAAAAAAAAAAAATCTGAAATAATAACCCAATGGGTCACAGATTGTCTAGTGCAGGGCATCAAACTCCCGGCCCGTGGGCTAGATGCATCTTGTGCTGGCGATATCCGGTTTAGCAAGGGGGAAAATGTCCCAATACGTCAGGTGACGCCAGTGTGACAACCTGAGTTTGACAATGACATTATTTCATGCTACTGCAGCTTTTCAGAATTACTTAAAGGAACTTTCTCCTTCAAAGTAACTAAAAACATATATCTGGTTTCACAAATAATTCAAAAATGAAAATCTAAAGGAAAGCTTCTGACTTTGAGGAAAACTTTTGTGTATGTGTCTTTTTAAATAGCTAGATTTTTAAAGCCGCATTTACAATGTATTCTATACAAATTAATATGTGGTCACAGATATGAAAACTGGTTTGTTTTAATATTTAATTAATCGAAGCACTGTTGCTATTCAAAGGTGCAAATTGTAAATGAAATTCTATCCAATAATATTTTGGATTCATATGAACATTTTATATGAAAGGTAAAATATTATTTTAGCATTAGGTACTGTTTATTATTAATAATAGTACATACCAAATACATTGCCTTAGTGACTGAAGGATCTTTGAAGTCTTCTTTATTTTTCCTTCTACGTCTTTTTCTTTGAATTTTAGATTTTGTTCTGTTTCTTTAGAAATGTATATGAAATAAGTGCCTACTTGTTTGAAATGTTTTAAACTGATTCCACTTAGATATCTAATAAAACCAATAGAGAAAGAATCAAGAATGGACTAACATTCTAGTGTTGTGTATGCAGACTTTAACTTGCATCTGAGAGTGTTTTCTCTGGATTCCTGTCAGTTCCATAAACTCCTGAAACAGATGTGGGCACATGCAAAGTTTCCAAAAGAAACTAGAACTCTATTCCCTCAGTATTCAGTCCATTTAGATAATAGCAAGTAAATAGTAGAAGTATTAGTCCTTAAAAGTTCCCAAGATGATTTTTTTAAAGAACTATATCTAATGATCACTATTGATTTGAATATTTATTTATTTTTGTTTGATGTCTTGAAGATCATTGGAATTTAATATTAGGATGTATTCTTTGGTAGATTATTGTCGCTTGCTTGCACATTTGCAAATAATATTTTAAAAGTGTAAATAAAAGAACATTGCTCAGTTGCTATAGAAACTGTTATCATTTTAGCAGTGAATGGGCCATTTTGTGTGCCTGCATTTTAGTATGTGCTAATTCAGTGACAACTCTAATATTAATTATAATGTATTTTTGTACAAATAGTATTCAGAACAGAATAAATTAGATTAAGAAGAGATGGATGTTTTTTCCAGCTATTGCAGAAATCCTTGGATTGACTCACATATATGCATTCCTGTATTTATTGAGTCAATATGTGAGAATATGTAGATTTGTTTAATGTTCTTTGGGTTGTTACTAAGATGGTAAAATAATTCCAAGCTACCCTGAGATTTTGCAAAATAGAGAGCTTCCACATTTCAAGAAATACTGTTTTTTAGGGCATGATCTAATTTTTTAAAATAAGAGATTGAAATAAAATAGGGAACAGTGTCTGTGGGACAACATTGATAGGTTAGATTCTCAGCATTGGCTCTTTACTGATACTAAGAAGCATGAATGACTTGCTTCCAATGGAATTAGTAAGGCAGAAAACTGATAGGTACAGTTAGAAGTAGTAAGAATCTTGAGAGCTAGTTTGGGGTAGTAGTTAAGGCATCAACTAGAAACCAGGAGATTGTGAGTTCTAATCCTGCCTTAGGCACAACCAACTGAGTGACTTTGGACCAGTCATTCTCTCTCAGCCATGAGGAGGCAAGGGCAAACCATTTATGAAAATACTGCCACAAAGATTGTAAGGATTAGTTCAGGCAGTCGCCAGGAGTCAATACTGACTTAGTGGGTAAAAAAAAAGTAAACCTTTCATACAGATAGGATTTTGATATCTGCAGGGATTTGAGCCTTTTTGCCTTTGTTTTGCTTTTGCTCCATAACAGAAATTAGAATAACGGAGTAACAGAGTTGGAAGGGACCTTTGAGATCTTCTAGTCCAACCCCCTTCTCAAGCAGGGAGCCCTATACCGTTTCAGACAAATGGTTATTGAATCTCTTCTTAAAAACCTCCAGGGTTGCAACACCACATTTTCTGGAGGCAAGGCATCCCACTGATTAATTATTCTAACTGCCAGGAAATGTATCCTTAGTTCTAAGTTAGTCCCATAGATTACCAATTGATGCCAGATTTTGTCAGTTAAACAGAAGCATCTTTCCTCATGGAAAAATATAAAATCTTGACAAACTTGAATAGGAAGACCTTTTTAAAAAGTCTGGCTATATAATGCCTGTGGCAAGTGCCAATACCTGACCATATGCTGTTGGCACCTATGAACAAATGTATAGAAAGAATACACATTCCCTCAAGTTGCGAGAAAAATGTTAAAGAAAAGAAAGTTGGGTTTTCCAGTGCATTGTTGCCATTATGATTACAAAAATGATCCCTCATTGTTAAGAGGATGGAATTTGAAGACACATTTAGTGACTGTTTGAAATTGCAATGGCACTGAAAAAAGTGACTTATGACTGTTTTTCACACTTAAGATTGTTGCAGCATCCCCATAGTCACTTGACCAAAATTCAGGTGCTCTGACAAAGAAAGTTAATATGGAAGCCAGATTCACTTAACAACCATATTATTAATTTAACAACTGCCGTGATTTACTTAACATTTGAGGCAAGAAAGGTTGTAAAATGGGTGTTCTGACCCAAACTTTGTTCCAAGGAAACAAACACGAAACAGAGGTAACAGCAAAACCTTTTAATGATTCTTTACAAATTCCGTTCCTTCACGGTTAAAAGGCTGTTTCAAACTAATTGTCTCTGATAAGAATGTGCCTTGCCAAGGTTGTGCAAGTCTGCCAAGTATACTAGATAAAGTTACTAAGAAATATTTCAAACACAAAGAGTCTCCAAACACCAACCAAGATACTCTGAACGTCCATGGGATTATGGATGAGTGCAAAAACTTATTTGCTTTCTGCAAAGAACTCCAGTTTCTCAGCTGGCTTTTATCTCTTAAGGGAGGGGCTATTACCTTGCAGCCTTACTCCCGAGTCACCTATGCTGCTGTAGCTGCTCTTTCCTTCGAGCAGCCCTGCGCGCATGCACGCTGGGCACGGGATCCCCGTGGACCTCTTCATCATTGCTGCCAGCCTCCACAATCTCTGAAGGCAGCATTCCACTCCCTGATGGTCTTGGCCCTGTCCCTGCATCACATGCATAGCCCTCATCTGAGTCCTCACTCTCCGAGACCACAGCCGTCTGCACCTGCTGCTGGCGAATCACAACAATGGGGTAAAATTCACTCAACAACTATCTCACTTAACAACAGAAATTTTGGGCTCAACTGTAGTCTTTAAGTTGAGGATACCTGTATATGCAATGGTGCACAGCTCAAAATAACTCTTGAAGGTGGGTATTTAATGCAAAGTAGTATACTAAATTAATTAAGCAGCATATTTTCCTGAGCTCCAATACTGCATAAGCCCAGAAAAAGAAAATACTCCTTTAAGGAGCAGCTGACAGATACAGAAGCAGTGCCCTTGCTGGTTGTGAGGTTCCTTTGTCCAGATCTGAATATTGTACACCTTTTAATAAAAACGCAGAAGTAAAAGACTGTTAAATCTGTGACAGATTACAAGCTATTTGTAGTACAAAAGATAAATTGAAAACATTTTTGCCAACACTAATAATAGTAAAGAAAGTCATGAAATTATTGAAATTGAATATTCTACACACATATTCACACACACATTTAAATCCATAATTCTGTACTGGAGGCACTATGTTTTAAAAAAGTATATTTTGGATAGTGGAGGAGAAAACGTAATTGTTCTGTTTGAAAATATGAGGATTTTGGATCAATTCCACAAAAGAGTAAAGTAATTTTGGCTGGAAGCCTTTTTTAGGTCTTGTCTCTGAGGAAAATATAAATACCGTAATCGTTATATTTTTTAGAATACAATTGGTGGGGGGGCCAGGGAAAAAGAACCCAGGATAACCACTGTAGGAAAACTCTGCTTTGCTGCTTGCATATACAGAACTCTTGGAACAGCAGTATTAGACAAAGGCTGAGTTGTAAGCAAGGAAGCAGACCGCCCGCCTCCAGCCAGTGCCCCGGTTTGGCTCCAGGATTTGTAAACAGAAAGAGGCCAGGCTCCAATAAGTCAGACAGTGGGTGGCTCTCCCTCCCTCCGATCTGCATGGAGGAAATGCCTACTTGTACAAGCTTTTTTATTACATAAAAGTATCTGAGCTATTTTAAATTTGCCAGAACTGCCTTTCTGTGAATGCTGAAAAAGCATGTAGCATTTAACTGCTTAAAGGATCAAAGAATGTTTCCTATGAAATGCAGGAGATGTTGTCTGTTAATATCTGTAGTTATAAGGATACCCACCCTGCCGAAGAATATAAGAATCTTACTATCCTTATATTCTATTTTGTTTCAAAGAAAGTGATGTATTGCCATCAGGCAAATGAAGAATTACTACAACAAACTCAGGGCATATATTGGAAAATCCTAGTCTTTGGTGTAGTTAATTGTATCACTTTTATCAGAGGATTAAAAATTGCCTAGAACAATGGTTTCTGAAGAAATATTGCTTTCAGATTTTCTTCTGACTGCCCTATGTCCAGAAGGAGGATTGCAGCAGCTAAAGCAAATACCTTTGTCTTCATGGATTTCCTGCCTCCAAGTTCCCTTCTCGTGGCCAGCCTTATATTTCCTCTAAAAATGAGGTTTCCTTTTGCCTGCGCATGTGGGCAGTACATTTTAACCTTCTTAGAACTCCAGATTGACTAGCAGACAAATCTTGTTATGGAGGAAAAAGATAGTTGTTGCATAAAAGGGTGGGTGGACTCTTTTTTTCATTCTAGGAAATTAGTGACATCATTTATCATGTATTCTGAACTGAATCTCATAGCATAGAGTTCTCATAGTAGGAAGCCAATTTGAATAGAAAGATAATACATTATATAATACACTTATTTTACTCTAGCACTTGTGAAAGACATAACTCAGAAGCTAATATTATTGTTCAGTCCCATTGTCATTGGGTTCATCTTTCTCTCTCTGCTAGTTAGCATTTTAATAAGAGTTACTAGAAAAGGTGATCTGGGAATGTGGAATGACTGGCATGTTAATGACATACCAGTGTTTCCAGTGTGTCAGTATGAAATAATCTCTGTTGTTTCACAATACAAACTAAGATATAAATGATAATAGTTCATTTCAGGAAGAATGGTAACCACAGGCTTAAAGTGATGGTTAGATGCTTCATATCTTTATTAAGTAATTATGAAAGCACGGATTGGTGTTATTGGAGTTTGAAAGCTTTTGAATTTATTAGAAACATGCCCGTTTCAATTTTTGTTCAAAACACCCCCTATCATTTCAATTACTAGCTCATTTTGCGGAGACAACCTTATATTTGGATAAATAAAAATATTTGTTATTGTACATGAATATTTTTATTTTGTCCTTTCTCTATTCTGTTTTATTATTCCTTTATTAGGGATAATAATTAAGGCTAATTTTCTTAATGTATGTCAAAGGAAATACTATAAAATACTGAGTAAAAAGATTCCCAACTTCTGCACTGCCACATGCATTGCTTTATTATTTTGAATCTGTAAACATCCCGAAGAAATAGTATGTACAAATTCACATTTAGCATGGAAATATACCATGCTCAATCAAGTTTGTACACTGTATAATTGTTCAGCCTTCAGGTGCTTTGGAGAATAGGTTGACCTCCTCTTCTTTGGGGCATCCCCTCAAATATTGGAACTCTACTATCATGTCGTACTTAGACCTTAGACCACTAGATTAGACACACCCAATTCCTGCAACCACTTTTCATATGTTTTAGCTTCCAGACCCCTAATCATCTTTAATGCTCTTCTCTGAACTCTTTCTAGAGTCTAAACATCCTTTTTATATTGTAACAACCAGAACTAGATGCAGTATTCCAAGTGTGGTCTTACCAAGATCTTATAAAGCAGTACTAACATTTCACATGATCTTGATTCTATCCTTCTTTTAATGCAGCCTAGAATTGTATTGGGTTTTTGGCAGCTGGAGCACACTGCTGGCTCATATTGAAGTTGTTATCTACTAGGATTTCTAGATCCAGGGGTGGTATTCTACCTGTTTGCACCAGTTTGGCAGAACCGGTTGTTATGGTTCCCGGTAGTACGGAGAACTGGTAAAACGGGCTTCTGGCTGGCCCCGTCCCTCTCTGCCTGCTTCTCCACTCCCTGCCCAGTCAGTCCCTATTGCACATCTGCAACATCGTGCGCATACGCGACATGGCTGCAGCCTGTTTTTACCCGCCCGCCAGGCCAGCCATTGCTGCCTGCCTTTTGCTTGTGAAAAGCTTGCAAGCCCCCCTCCCTTCAGGAAACTGTTCCTGGACAGCAGAGAAGCAGCGCAGTTGAACCCTGTTTCTCTCTGCTGTCCAGGAGCCGTTTCCCGAAGGGAGAGGGGCTTGCAAGCTTTTCGCTCTGCCGGGAGAGAGACTCCCAGCAAGAGCACATGAGAGAAGAAGCCCGGAGCCGACATGAGCCTCTCCACTGATCTGCCTGCTCACAGGTAAGCCGACGAGTTGTGCTAGCCCTTCCCCCACTGTCCCTAAGCCTCACCCAGCCATCTCGAGGGCTCTCCGGACCTCTCCCAGCTTACCTACCTGCCCCCCCTCCCCAGGCTTGGCTGGCTGGCTTCCCCATCAGTGTGGCCCCATCCTGCTGGCGGTGCTGGCTAGGGGCTACCTACCTCCCCACCCATCCCCGGGCTCGGCTGGCTGGTTTCCCCACTGGCGCGGCCCCATCCCTGGGCTTGGTTGGCTGGCTAAGCTACCACGTGGTGCTCTCCCAGCTCTCCTTACTACATGGCAGTGAGCTGCCATGTTCTGACCATTAGGGCGGCGGAACCAGCTGCCTCCCATAACCAGGGCTTTTGCTGCCGCTTACACGAGGCTGCCAGAGTCAGGTCCTCTGCCTCTGCCACCTTCGGATGTGTTTTGCTAGGTCCAGGGGGTGGGTGTGCAAAGCACCACTGCAGCCGCTTACACAAGGCTGCCAGAGCCAGGGTCACTGCCTCTGCCACCCGCAGAGGTGTTTTGTGAGGTCCGGGGTGTGGGTGTGCAAAGTGCCGCTGCAACCGCTTACACAAGGCTTCCAGAGCCAGGATCGCTGCCTCTGCCACCTGCAGAGGTGTTTTGCAAGGTCCAGGAATGGTGCGCAAAGCACCGCTGCAGCCACTTACATGAGGCCGCTGCCACATGTGGAGGTATTTTTTTTCTTTTCATGCCACCCGATGCTGACTTCAGCTCGCCAGATCATTCAGTTCATCCCAGACCAGGTGTGTGTGTGAGAGAGAAAGGGAGAAGGAGAGAGAGAGAGACAGGGGGCCAAGAAAAGAAAGAGCAAGAAAGAAAGGAAGGGAGAGAAAGAAAGAGAGGGAGAGTGGAGAAAGTGAATGAGATATATGGATGGATATATAAATACGTGGAAGGAGGGAGGGAGGGAGGGAGAGAAGAAAAAATGGAGGGGAAGGAAGGACACAAACCCTGGCTTTAGAAGATTCTTTGAAGCAGCACAGCAATCTAGGGCTGGCCTGCAAGGGATCTCAGAGTTATCTAGTCCAACCCCCTTCTCCAGCAGGAGATCCTTATAGAATCAAAGAATAGCAGGGTTAGAAGGGTGTGTGTGTGCGCGCGCGCATGCGCACATGGCTGTCAAAATACCCAAAACAGGTTAAGTAGCTCTTGGGAGATCAGTCATAAATTAGGACACTTGCTCAGCAACCAGCCATTAAGTGAGGACCACTTGTATTTGGTTTGCCAGTCACATGACCACCAAGCCATGCCCACCCAGTCACATGACCACCAAGCCACAAATTAAGCCACGCCCACAGAACCAGTTGTTACAAAATTTGAATCCCACCCCTGTCTAGATCTCTCTTGCAGTTAACTGCTGTTGAGCCAAGTTGTACTTATTGTATATCTGTGCATTTGTTTTTTCTTGCCTAAGTGTAAAATCTTATTTTTCTCACCATTTTGTTAGATAGGACCCAGTGTTCAAGTCTATCAAGATTGTTTTGGATCTTGAGTATATACTGGGGTGTTGGCTCTTCCTGCCAGCTTGGTCATCTGTTCATCTCAATCATTTATGAAGATGTTGAAGAGTACTGGACCTAAGATAGAGCCTGGGGTACCCCAAAGCATGCTTCCCTCCATGTAGATGTAACTCCATTAAGGACTACATGCTGAGTGCGGTTGGTCAGTCAGTTACAAATCCCTCTGGTGCTGAGGCTGTCTATCCCACATTTTTCTAACTTACCAAGAAGTAGGTTCTGGTCTACTTTGTCAAAGAATGAAATAAGATTTGTTTGGCATGATCTGTTGGCTTCTGATTATAACATTTCTTGCTTCTAAGTATTTGTAGATCTGCTGTTTGATTATCTTTTCCAGAATCTTCCCACGTATCATGCTGATTGAGATCTGTAGTTTCCTGATGCATTTCCCCCTTTTTTGAAAAGTAACTATGTCAGCTCTTTTTCTGTCTTTTGTTAGTTCTCCGGTGCTCCAGGATCTTTGAAAGATAAGGTTCAGTGGGTCCAAGAGCATGTGTGCCAGCTGCTTCAGAACTCTGGAATGTAATCCATCTGGTCCTGAGGATTTGAACTCATCTAGGGTAGACGGGTGTTGTCTTACCATTTTTGTGCCTATTTTAATTTGTATTCTTAGTCTGTCTTTTACAGTTCTGCTTTTGATAGGTTGGGATTTTTTTTTCCTTTTGTATGAAAAAGAATGCAAATAATGAATTAAGCAGCTCTGCTGTCAGATCCGTGTATCTCTCACCGATAGAAAAGTCCGAGATCGCATCACAGCCATAAAGCAAGGCCATCACCCGGTAGCTGAATACACATATTTCGTGACCTGGCTGGCCGAGTCGACTGGCCAGAGGATATCCTAGTCTGTTGGTTCAAAGATGGACTAAATGACGACCTATATTCTGCATGCCTAGCCCGTGGGGCCCCAAACCTCCTGCATGAATGGTACATTATGGCAGAGGAGGTCGAGATAGACATGACTCATAACCGGTACTGCAGTGGCAAGTTTTGGAAAAGATCCCCACCCCTGGGGAAATGGGAAATTTTCAAATCCCAAACCACCATGACTCCAAGAACGTCTGGTTGCTTTAAGTGTGGAAAGGAGGGACACCGCGCAGCAGAATGCCGTTTGAAAACCCCTGCCAGAAAGCCAGACCACCCTAGGGGGGAATGTTCCCCCCTCCAAGGGGGAAACCTGGAACATCCAACCCTCGAGGAAAGGAGACTGGCCTGAGGGGCCGAGAAGCTGTGGGATTCTGGTCCCCCCCAACCCAGAGGAAGAACACCCAATGCTCCGAGGGGACCTGAGCCAGTCCAAAAGCGATCCGGAAGACGACCCGCTGTTAAGCAACCCCATTGAACCAATCACTCTACCCCTAAGACCATATCCCCAGCCGAGGGAAGGGGGAGGAAGTTGCAGCGTTGCTGGATTCGGGATGCACCTGATGCCTCATAAATCCCTCCCTTGCAGAGAAATTGGAGATCCAACTGAAAGAAATGGAAAATCCCATCGCTTTCGGCCAATTAGATGGAACTATAGCCGGGGTGGGTGGGGGTGCCAGCTAGGTTTACCACAGAACCATTGAAAATAAGACTGTTATTTGAAAATTCCAGTTTGGTTATCGACTATTGAAGCATTTTCTTATCCTATAATTTATAAGAAGGAACAAACAGTTAGATATGGGGAACTATTGGATGAAAAGGGTGAACTTAAATCGATACAAAATCTAGAGGAAGAAGGTATAAAGAAGAATTGGTTTTCATATGCGCAAATACACTCAAGGTATGATGAAGATTCTAAAACAGAGGGATTTTATGATAAACAGACGGATTTAGATAAGATTTTGACAGGTACTGATGAAAAGGTGATTAAACAATTATATGGTTATTTACTGGGAATTAAGCTAGAGGAAGAACAAGTTAAAGAAACCATGATTGTCTGGGGGAAGAATTTTGGATATGGGATTGATTTAGAGAAATGGCAAAAACTATGGTTGCAAAATTATAAAATGACAATGTCAACAGCTCATAAAGAAAATCTGTATAAGATGTTTTACAGGTGGCATTTTCCCCTGACAAGGATAGCAAGAATGTTCAAGAATAAATTTGAAAAATGCTGGAAATGTCATCAGATACCTGGTTCATATTACCATATGTGGTGGACCTGTGAGGATGCTAGAAAATATTGGACTAAAATCCGCATATGGTTGGAAAAAATGACAAAGAAACACATAGATTTGAAACCGGAGTTTTTTTTATTGGGAATCTTACCAGATACATACAGTAAAGACTTGAAATATCTGATTGTAAATGTATTAACAGCGGCTAGGATTGCATTTGCTAAAAATTGGAAAAATGAGAAAATACCATTGCAGGAAGAAATTATTAAGAAAATATTGGAATGTGCTGAGATGAGTAGATTGACATTTGAAATTAGAGAGCAAGAGGATAAACAATTCTATAAAATTTGGGACCTTTTCTATCAATGGTTGGATGATAAAATATAATAATAGAATATTTAGAATGTTAGATAATAAGGAATATCTTTGCTTTTTCTTTTTTTTATTATCATATTTATAAAGTGTTTTTAGGATAGATTTGGTATGATTATATGATTTGCTATAGAATAAACTACCTAAATTATAGTTATCTCATAAAGTACGAATGAATAAAATTATAGTCAATTGATTTTCTTTCTTTTTTTTAAGCAAATTTTATTGATTTTAACAACAAACAAACAAAACATCATTAGACATTAAAAACGTAAAACCTCTTTCCATTATAAATCTTTACAAGGCAGGTAACACATTATTTTATATCACATTCTTCTAATTTATCCCATTTCCATATAGACACGTAAATTCCCTTTAACAAATTTCACATTATTTCTCTTTACTCTTATTCAATCACATTTCTTTTCTAATTTATCTGCTATTCAATCATCACATTTATATTTTCCTCTGGCTTGTTTACAGTTATTCTCATCTGGCCTTCCTCTGAGATTTTATTAATTCTCAATTAAACACACACACATAAAACACAAAAAAAAACATAAAACTTCCTTTTAGAAAGTAACTTGCCCCCAGATTACCTCTTTTTGTATGGATTTTCTAATAGTGATACTAGGGTACATAAGTTTGGATTGATAATATGAGTTATTATGTAATGTAACTGTAATTGAGACTACAAAATGAATGCACAAAACTGATGAACCAACCGACACACTGTATGTATATATGTATGGAAGAGAACTGATGCTTTTATGTTCTGTTTGTTTTGTATGTTTTTAAAAATCAATAAAATTGTTTTCAAAAAAAGAAAAGAAAAAGAAAATAAGACTAGGGAACCATAGTGAGATGCTCACATTCATTGTAGCCCCAGGAATGGAAGAGCCGCTAGTCCTAGGTCTCACATGGCTGCGGAAATGGAATCCAAAAATAAATTGGAGGACAGGAACCGTATAATTCCAGAGAGACGTAGTATTTGCAAATAGCTCAGAGGAAAGGATAAAGAAAGGAACAGAGAACAAAGAGTCAGCCATGACCGACAGTCGGCTGAACCCATTAACATCCCCAATGAGCACCAGGTTCTGGCCCAAGTATTTAGCGAGGAAGCTTGTGATGAACTCCCACCCCATCATGCCACAGACTGCACTATCGAAATCCTATCAGGGGCTAAACTCCCCAAACCACAAATGTACTGCATGTCTCTCAGAGAACTAAAAGAACTAAAAGAAGAGAACTAAAAGAAGCATTTATCGACAAAATTTTTAAAAGGGGTTTCATCGAACCCGCCCAACCAAAAATAGCTGCCCCAGTGTTATTCCGTGAAAAGAAAGATGGCTCCGTACGCTTGTATGTTAATTACCAAAAATTAAACACGATTTGCATAGAGAATATGTATATACTCCCCCTCATGAAGGACATGTTAGCCCACCTCTTGAAAGAATTTTTTTTTTCAAAGTTAGACCTACGAGAGGCATATTACCGCATCAGAATAAAGGAAGGGGATGAATGGAAGACAGCTTTTAACATACCATTGGGATGCTACCAATTTAAAGTGCTCCCCTTTGGATTGCAAGGAGCACCTGCCGTGTTTATGCAATTGATCAAGGGAACCCTTCATGAATTTTTATATAAAGGTGTTCTAGTGTATCTTGATGATATTTTAATCTACATGAAAACAATGGAAGAACACATCAAGCTACTCTGTGCAGTCCTCACAATGATCCAACCGACCCAACTATCAGCCAAAGTAATCACCCGGACACAAGAGAAAAGAAAATCATCACTGACTGAAGACACAACAATGTCAATATTTAAGGAGGCACCACTTAAGGGCGACTGGCTCCAGGCTAACAAAAACACTTGTTTAATCAAAGATGGGCTGGCCTGGGTAGAAAACAAACTTTATGTTCCTGCAAGCCAGAGAATGGACCCCATTAAACGCTGCCACAACTCCAAAATAGCAGGACACTTTGGATTTGTAAAAACCCTGCACCTCATCAAGAAAATTTTGGTGGCCGTCTCTCAAAAAGGACATTGAAAACTATGTTGCGAGCTGCCCCACCTGTGCAAAGAGAAGACAAGGAAAATCTCCTGGACTTTTACAGACAGTAGCAGACCCTTCTGCACCTGGAAAAGAGATTTCTTTCTTTTTTTTAACAGACTTTATTCAGTTTTTCACATTAAAAACAAAAATCTCTTTTTAGTGGACAACATATTTCCGGGTCATCATCTTTACATACAAATATGATAGAAATTATACATTGATATATGCATACTTAATTCTATTATTACCTTTTCCATTCCAGATTTTCAGTAAGGAGAGAAACAAACACATTAATTCTAGCCCCTTTCATTAATCTCAATCAATTTTGTTTCATTTCAATTATTTCAAAAATAATCCTTTAGTATTTGTTTTTAAACATAAACAATATGTATTTGCCTAATAAATAATAATAAAGTTTAATTCTAAATTCTTTCATTAATCTCAATCTAAACATCTTTTTATTTCATTTCAATTATTTCAAATATAATCCTTAATATTTATTTTAAAAATAAAAATAAACAATATGTATTTGCCTAATAGTAGTAATAATGAAGTTACCAATGTCTCTCCTTGCTTTTATTAATCTATATTAAACTTATTAGTTTAGCTGGTTCTTTAGTCTGTCATATTACCTTTCCATTACACATTTTTTTATGAATTCTAAATTAATACAGATCTTAACACACCCACACAAAAAGAAAAAAGAACAAGTATAAGTTTCCCCTCTTTTACTATTTTGAGTGTAACACCTTAATGATTAGAATATACCTTTATTCCCTCATCTTAATTCCCAATAAACCATTAGTCATTACATCTTTTCAATTGGATTCCACAGCATATTTCCCCCCCTTTAATAAGAGTTATCAGTTTCTATATTACCCTATTTTCTAAATATTTTTAATTGCAGAGATATTCTTATTACCCCTTGTCACCCTGCAGAATCCCCTTTTTAATTCATCAACCATTATCTCTCAAAAAGCCATTTCTTTTCAGCATTTTACTAGTTCTGTGTTTCTTTCTTTCACATGCCTGTTTCTTACTGCTTCTCCTCCCCCTCTTTTCCCCATGTCTTTTGTCATTCCAATTTATCTCTTTCTTAATACCTTCCTTTCCCCTTTTCTGCTGAGTCTTTCTGCATTTCCTGACTTCACAAGTATTCCTTCTTTTAATTGTAAAGAAACAATTTCCTTTCAACATTTTACTGGTTCTGTGTTTCTTTCTTTCACATGCCTGTTTCTTACTGCTTCTCCTCCCCCTTTTCCCCATAACTTTTCTCATTCCAATTTGTCTCTTTCTTAATATCTTCCTTTCCCCTTTTCTGCTGAATCTTCCTGCCTTTTCTGACTTCACAGGTATTCCCTCTTTTAATTGCTTTCTTAAAACTCAACCTTTTAACCTTCCTTCTTTCCCCACTTCTTTGTAGCGTTCTTTGTGTTAATTGTCTATTTAAAATGTCTTCTCCTTGAGGCGATTCCTCCCCCTCTGAGAATCTTTCTTCTTGTTCTTCAATCGCCATTTCCATTTTTTCCAGCACAGAGCAAAGTGATTCACCTCTTTCCTGTAGTAATTCTCTCATATTTTTAAGTTCCATTTTTAATTCCTGAAGAGATATCATCATTCTTATATTTTATGATTGTTAAAGTCCACAAAAAGAAACACTTTTACTCTTCTTTCTTCTTTCATTTTTTTAAAGTTCTCAGCTATTCCAGTCCAGGGTTTATACCAAAAACATCAATCAGTCCCACAAACAATCTTTCCTTCCTTGCTTTTTCCTTTATTCTGGTTCTGCTTTCACTTTCTAGAATTCTTACTTTGTTTCAATATTTCTGTAATGTTATATCCACACCAGTTCATTCAAAGACAAGATGCTTTTCCTTTTATTTGAACTAAATTTTTATCAAAAGGTGACACTCTTCATTATACAAAGTCTTCACTTTTTCCCCCTATATTTTTATTTAAGGTTTTTCGAACCTCAATATTCCAACACAAACCAGTCTCCAATTTGTAAACATTGTTATTATTATTCTTTGACAATCCTAAGTCCAGCTTTAATTTTATACTTGTTTATTCCCAAATTATTTTAGTCCAATTTCATTAAATCTTTAATTCCAGATTCTTCCTTTCCCGGTTCGAAGCCCCATTTAGCTGTCAAAAATATTTTTCTTTTTTTCTCTGTCCCTTTGTAATTTCGCCGCTCACTTTTCTTTTCTTAAAAATTCTATGTTACCTTAATCCCGGGGTACCTTTATTTGGTTATATTGCCCAGTTGTCCCGGTTCAGATGTTATCTACCTCTTTCTTCCCTCCTGCACAAATCTTAGTCGAGCTGAGTCATCCTCTTCGGGATGGCCATTTTAGACCATCGCTGCAGTCATCTTTGGGAGGAAAAAAAGCCAGAGAAAAGAGATTTCTATGGACTTTATAGTGGAGCTTCCCAAAGTGCTGGGAATACTGTCATTTGAGTGGTAACTGATCTTTTTTCCAAACAGGTTCACTTTATTTCATGCCAAAAGATCCCAACTGCCAAGGCATTGGCAAAGATGTTTCTAATACACATTTATCGCCTTTATGGAGCTCCCCAATGGATTATCTCAGATAAGGGTGTTCAGTTCACATCCAAATTTTGGCAGGCATTTTTAAAAATATTAGGCTTCACCCAGGGGTTGTCGTCATCAAATCATCCCCAGACAAATGGAGGTTCTGAACATTCGAACAGCGTATTAGAACAATATTTAAGATGTTTTATTAATTACCAACAGGACAATTGGACTGACCTTTTTCCTTTTGCAGAAGTAGTATACAATAACTCAGTCCATAGCAGCAGGGATTCACCCCATTCCAGGTAGCCACGGGCCAAGAATTCAACCCCATGCCAGAACTACCCACCAAAGAACCTGAAATCCCCTTCCTTAAGGTGTGGATAAATAACTTGCAAGCCACGTGGCCAGTGGTATGATTAGCAGTACAGGAAGCTAGAGCAGCTTTTAAAGTTCAAGCAGACAAAAAAACACTGCGATCCCAAACCTTTCAAGATTGGGGACCGTGTATATTTGTCCACAAAATTCTTAAAATCATTACAACCCTCTAAGAAACTAGGGCCAAAATTCATTGGCCCATTCCCCAACTCCAGAACTATTAACCCCGTGACGGTAGAGCTTCAACTCCCCAAAACACTTAGGCAGATTCATCCAGTATTTCACTGTAGCTTGCTCAAACTGGAGATCACTTCAAACCTCAGACCCCCCCCCCCTTCCCACACCTCCAACTCCCATCATGGTACATGGCGAACAACATTTTGAAATTAAAGATATCCTTGATCCGCGCACTCACCGTGGATCCACACAATATTTAGTAGCTTGGAAACACCTTCCTTCCTCAGAAAATGAGTGGGTAGCCAAATGACACGTAAAAGCACCCACATTACTATGAAAGTTCCACCTAAAATACCCTGATAAACCATCCTAAACTGCAAATGTAACACATTATTTTTGTTTTTTTTCCAGGTAGACCTATCTGTTTTTTAAGGAGGGCAGGATATCAGATCCGTGTATATCTGTCATTTCTTCAATGGAAGAAGAAAAGGGGGGGAGACTGATAAAGAAATCCTTCTTGATGAATATATTTAATCTTATATGGAATTTGTATAACCTACACATGATACAATGGAGGGATGAAACCCAGATGGCCAGAACCTATCGCTTCTGAGAGAGACAGCCAGGAGATGAAGAGACCATAAAAAATTCCACAGTGCGATGTGTCCTGAGAAACTCTGAAAAAGATAGTTCTAAAAAGGGGGTGGGGGGGAATTAACATGTTGGCTCTTTGTTTTACTAAATACACATCAAGACAAGGGGAGGGGTTTTAAACTCCCTTATCTATCTCTGCATGCCTGAGAGACCTTAGACGCTGCTTTTAACCCCTACATGAATTGTCTCATCTCAATAAAAGGATTCCTTTTTGATACGTTTTGATATGTTTTCAGAAGTTCATCCGAGTTGATTGAATGGGAGAAGTTCTGTAGCCTGACATCTGCTTTCTTTCTCCTTGTTACCCATCACTTCCTTGCCATCTTCTCCCTTTGGTGGACCAATTGTTTCCTTGACTTTTTTCTTGTTTTTGAAAGAAACATTTTAAAAGAAACTTTTAAAAATTATTTTTGACATTTATTACAAGTCTTAGTTCATTCTGAGGTGTAGCTTTCTTGACTTCATCTTCAGCTATATGGTAATATTCTGCCAGTTATGTCTCTTTTTCCATTTTTTATACTAATCCTTTTTGTCTTTCAGTTGGTTAGAGAGTTCTTCATACAACCATGGTGGTTTCTTCTTGGATTTCTTGTTTTTCTTTTTCAGTGGTATTGTGTTGAGATGAGTTTTATAGTCTCATTTTTCAAAGTTTTCCAAGAAAATTGCGTTTCCCAGCTTGATTTGTCTTGTTGCCACAGTTTTCTAAATCTCAGTCTCTTTCAGCCTCTCTCTCTCTCTCTCTTACACCCACGTCATTGCACTGCAGCTGTTCATGTGCAATGTGATCAGTGTCTGTAGCTTAAGTCAGCTATTTTGTGAGGCAGTATTCTTTGCTCAATATTAGCATAAGCCATATCCTCCTCTCCTCAGCCTTTACAAATGTCTATGGCAAGAGTTGTTCAAATTATAAGACATGATCCCATATGAAGTATTAAGCAAGATAGGGAGGATTCACAATGTTTTTTAAAGGCTGAGAAGGCTGACACAGGCAAAGTAGGAGCACAGTCAAAACTTGTTCCTATTCTGCCTTGGTCAGCCCGTCTGGAATTTGCACAGGCAAAGTGAGAAGCAAATGCAACAGTTTTGAGGCTATTCCCACTTTGCCTTTAGCAGGCAAGGCATGGAACAATGTTTGAGACAAAGTGAAACTTGTGGATCTAGCCATTGGTCAAGATCATCTGCAATCACAGAAGTTTTACTTATTGTTTAGTTAATTATTTACATGAACTTTAGTTTCTAGCTGCCTAGCTGCCTATATTCATTTATCATTTTAGCAGTTTGCATTATTACAGCATTTGGGAACTTGCACTGTTAATGAGGTTCTGTGTTTTTGACTTAATTTAAAAGCTGGAGTGAAATGGTCATAAAGGTTGCAATCCATTGCTTATCTTCCGCATGGATTTAATCCTTAATAGTTATGCATACCATTATATTAATAGATTGTAGTCTTAACCATCTTATCTGTGTTGCATGATTGCTGAAATTTCACTCTGTTATCAGCATTACAGGTAGCCCTCTTTCACTCTGTTAAAGTATTACAGGTAGTCCTCGATTTATAACCATAATTGGGACCCAGATTGCCATTGCTAAACAAATCAGTTGTTAACTGAGTTGTGCCCAAGTTTATGACCTTTTGCCATACTTGAGGAAATCATTGCAGTTGTTAAATGAATCATTAAGTGAGTCTGGCTTCCCCCGTTGACTTTGCTTGTTGGAAGTTACCTGGGAATGTCACAAATGGAGATCATGTGACTCTGCAACTATCACAAGTACATATGTGTTGCCAAGCCCCCAGAGTTTGACACCTGACCGTGGGGTTGCTGTAATAGTTATAAGTATAAAGATTGGTGGTAAATCACTTTTTCAGTGCCATTCTAACTTTGAATGGTGGCTAAATGAATGGTTATAAACAAAGACTACCTGTACAGCATTGCCTTCAGAAATCATGGTCACTCCATCACTGGAAGTTTTTAAGAAGAAATTGGACAGTCACTTGTCTGAGATGGTATAGGTTCTCCTGCTTGAGCATGGGGCTGGACTAGAAGACCTCCTAGGTCCCTTCCAGTTCTATTCTACTCTAGTCTGGATTATTAGATAGTTAATGGGAAGCAATTAAAGACATAATATGCTGCATAACTGCTAAACAGTAGTATTAACTTTTATAAGGATCCCTTGCCTGGCAAAAAAAACCAAGTTAGGGGCAGCAAATCAGGTTCTGTAGCAAATAGTAAAAATGTCTTTAGAAGGCGATGGGTTAAATAGGTGTGGGATGTGTACATAGATTGGAAAATATATATAAATCCAGTGTCAGACTCCTTGATGCATAAAAAACATTTTCCATACATCTAGCCAGAACATTGGCACAAAGATGAATGAAGGAATGAGAACAAAGAAGAATGCCAGCATATGGAAGAGAACACGTACTGTATCCAGTGTGGTCTAATCTTAAGAATATCTCTGCCATTCAACATTTTTTCTGAACCATCCTCAGAAGAATGGGAGAGAAAGATCATGTGGGATCCTGATTAACTAAAAAGTTTATGAAACAGACCTCCTAGTCTACCTTCTCAGGGTTAAGATGATTATTTCTGAAGTAGTATACATTATTAGGGAGACAGCAAGACAATCTGATTATAGATGGTCTTTTAATCATCTGTCTCCTTTATGCATAAACAATTACTTGCTCAATACAAGTAATGCAACTAATAGTTCCAGCTCACAGAAAAATCTTTTCTTTCTCTTGCTTTGGTGGGTTTTTTTTCTTCAGCTCTGTGAGAGGAAATCTCTCAGGAGATTCATACCCCTGTGACAGTGGGCAGAGAGAAACAATGGGACTACATACTTTTGTTTTGCAGTTTTGTGATGATATATGTCATTTTGCTGTCATAGAACTTGTTTATTTTTCTGTTTTTTAATCGGTCAGTGACTATAATCAAGTTTACTTCTATTTCTATTACTACTACTAGTAGTAGTGGTATATGTAGTGCTGTTTGAATATCATGGTCACTCAATCCAATTTTATAGTTTTTATACTTTTAATTATACTGATAGTAATTATTTTGTAAAATGTAATTTAGGACACTGGTAGATGCAGTACTACTTTGTAGGTATATAGATACAAAGCTTTAATGAACTTGCGTGTTTTATTAAATAGTGTTCTTTAATCTTATTTGTAATTGATAATTATAAGTTGTATTTTAAATAGTTCTTTTATTAATCAAATGTTTGCTTTTATATAGCATTCTAATGTTATAGATTGTATTTTATTTCCAATTGCTGTGGGAATTATACTAGTCAAAACACATATTTTGTTTGATTATTATATCATTATATATAATTATATAATTATGCATTTAATCATGTAATCATTATACTCACACACACACAAATTGATTCTGTAAGATCACCATAGCTATGTAAGTTTAGATATGTGGACTTGCTAATCACTGAAGATTGGTTGGTATCATCAGGCTGAAATAGTTGCAATTCTATTCTAGACATCTAAATACTTTTAGTTGTCTAGAATTTTCAAGCATTTTAATTAGAAAGTTGTCATTTACTCATTTTATATAGTATTTTTTGAATAAGAAACATTGACCTCACTTAACATGTTACTGAATCATAGTCTAATGTTTAAAGAAACTATTAATCCTCCCTGAGACGACTCAAGATACAAAAGCAGATGCTTTTCCACTGCTTGGGATCTTCTTTAAGAAAACAAAGGCATTGCTCAGCATGTAAATATGTTGTCATATATCATGTTGTATAATAATTAAAAATAAAAGTACAGAATATTTTGCAGTTTTTATAAGTGAGCCTGTCATATTGCATTGAGATGACTAAATGAAATGCTTTTTTCCTCTAGTTTCTGTTTGTTCTACCTGTGTTAAATTGGTCAATTAATCGGATTTCCTGGTTTTATAGAAACAGCAACAGATTCTTCAATGTATTTTTCTAATTGACATATTTGTGAAGTTTTGTAGAATTTAGGGGTTCCACAAAAATATGAACTTTTAAGATTAATACACAAAGCATTACAAATTATGGCAATTTTAGAAAAGTAAATCTTGTCTGATCTGAGCGATAGAAATAATAGGCTTATCTGATTGCTGTTCCACTACCTGCCCACATTACTACAATTTCCATATACAGACTAGAGATGCAATATACAGAAGTGAGATACCGTTAGAGAAAGGAAGGCACCATTAGAGAAAGTTGATAAATTTTAATAATTTTTTCTGCTTGATTTATTGCACAATAAAACAGAGGCACAAAAAAAATATGGTCTTGAATTCAAACTCATCTTTTATTACTTCCCATTCTAGTGTGATCATGAGTTGCCTCAAACTTTTTGGTTAAAAAAAAAAAAAGGCAAAGTCTTCTCTGAACTGATCCCAAGAGTTTTTTTCGTTGGCAGAGTGAAAGTGATGTACTATTTTTTTCAGGATGGATAAATGGATGGATGGATAAAATCTCAATGTATCCTATAGCCCTGGAATTTCTTGATGATCTCCCATGCATGAATTATTGCATAATTTGTGAGTTTGGAAAGTGATGTTTCTCCACTGTTATTTTATTTTGCTAGGGTACATCGTACACTGCCCAAGCTTATTTTCAAGCTTATTTCCATAGATTCCTGAACTGTATTTAATTACTCATTTAAATACATGAAATTTGCCCTTGAGTATTAAAGTCACTATCATGTATTGAGTTGAAGCAGTGGTGAGTTTCAAAGAGGTTTACCACCAGTTTGGTGGGAGTGGCTTGGTGGGTGCGCTTTGCACATCCGCACATACTTTGTGCGTGCACCAAACGTGCACTTTACGCACACGCAGAGGCTTTCCTACTCATCACCTGCAATCCCTGTAGCTTCAACAGCTAATGCGCGGCAATCTGCCAGAACCAGGCCAAACTGGTAGAATAGCACAACTGAGTTGAAGGTTGAGACAGCACTGATAAAAAGTTGTTCTTTTGGATGTTTCTGGCCACAGGAAAAGAACTAGACTAATTCCTATTAGTACTATTCCCTTACATATATGCCAAGAGTGAAGTTCTTTCCTCATGGACTGTTCCTTCAGCCCTTCTTTCTGTGCTCTTCAGATATACCTTCAACCTGTCAGCTTGGTACTTTTGGATACAGGTTTAGCATTCTTTCAGAAGGCATGGCTATAGACATGGAGATCTATTTATATTTGTAAGACAGTAATTGGACAGTGGTCCCAATTGAGATCTTTAACCAAGACTACCTATAGCAGGAGTCTCAAACTTGTGGTGTCATGGCGGCGTCACGTGACATATCAGGGTTTTTTCCCCTTCGCTAAACTGGGTGGGGGCGGGGTGAGCACATGATGCATTTGGCCCGTGAGCCATGAGTTTGACACCCCTGACCTATAGAATCAATATATAAAAAAGTTAAATATTTATAATTCTGTTTCAGTATGTTTTTCAAATTAACAACAAGAAATATATAGGCATTTAAAAATCCATATTATTTATAGTTTTACATTATGTTGATAAATTATAAAATTGTTAAATTAATTTTATAGGACTGAATTTTATATTTGAGTATAAAATTCTTATTTTATAGTTTTATAACATTGTTTAACGCTTTTTTGCAGAATGCATTCTCAAAGCAAAATTCTTTGGATGGAGAGTATAGTCAGTTGTAGGACAAAATCAATTAGTATTGAATCTGACAAGTCAAAAAGTGTAATAATAATGATTTTTTCTCATTTGATTGATTCTAAACCAGAAATACAATAATTGCAACAAGAAGTCAGTTAAAATTCTTGGTTACAGAGTAAATTGAACTAGCCTTTATTTGCAGTGAATTGATTTCTGATTTATCCTTTATTTTGTAGACTCTCACAGAATGCTAGAATTATAATGGAATCTAAGCTTAATTTTGGCTTTAAATATAACTGTGTTTGTTCTAATTATGAAATAATCTTATTAAAGCCTAGTAGTGTATCACAATTCCCTGCTTCTTTGAGATTGTTTCAATGTTATATAAGCACTTAGGTGAAGTCAAAATGAATTTAATTTGTGTAATCCCATAGAGCAGGGGTGTCAAACTCAAGGCCCACAGGCCAGATTCAGCCCACAGGTGCTTAGATCTGGCCCGTGGGGCCACCCTGGAACCCTCAAAGTGAAAATGGAGCTTGGGAGGGCTGCGGGCTCCATTTTCGGCCACTATGCACATGCCCCCCTCAGCTCCATTTTTGCTGGCAGAGGGCTAGCAAAACAAACTAAATGCAAAAGAAAAGAAAAGGAGAAATGTTTCCCCTTTTTTGAACATTCAAGAAGGGACAAGGAAAAAAGAAAGAGAAAGAGAGAAAAAAGGAAAGATGGGAAGAGAGCAAGGAAGGAAAAAGAAGGAAAGAGGGGAAGGAAGAAGAAAGGAGAAGGAAAAAGAAAAAGAAGGAAGTGGGGGGAAGTCCTGCCTTAGCACTTGGACACCAGCAGCCTGCTACTCTTTTGCCATCCCTTTGTCTTCTCCTCCTGGCCTCTCCTAGTGGTCTCTCATCCTATTGCTGAGGATGCTTGGTTACAAAGCTGAGTCTGCTTGTGTGGAGAGGAAGTGGGCCTCCCTCTGACTCACACACTTTGCCTTCCCACAAACACTATAAGCAACCTGGCCAAGGAGAGCAAGAAGAGCAACAGCAGCAGGCTTGAGGAGGAGGAAAGCGTAGTTGGGCACCCCCTCAGGGAAGCTGGGCTGGGCTGGGCTGTGGAGTCCCAGTGCCCTGGGAGCTTGAGGGCCGGGCTGGGCGCTTGCTCTCTGCTACCTAGGTCTCTGGACAGCCTGTGCCACATCTGGGGTTCTTCCATGTGGTCTGAGAGGGACAGTGAGGCTCCTCTGGAGGACAAGGGTTTGGCACTCTCCCTGGTCTCGCCTTCCTCCACTGGATACAGTGGATCCCCCCAGCCCTGCATAGGCCACAGGTGCCCCTGACACAAGTGATGTCAAGCTGACCGTGGTCATCCCCCCAGCCATGCCCCCCTATGCCAACCTGGCCCCGAGGTCAAACACAACCCTGATGCAGTCCTCAGTGAAATTGAGTTTGACATCCCTGCCATAGAGTGCCAATTTAGTATGAGAGCAGGTTTGATACCTGAAGACCATAAGTTCTAGTCACAAAGCCAGCTGAATGACTGGTTTATTCACTGTCTCACAGCCCGGGGAAAAAGGCAATGGCAAACCACCTCCAAAAATCTTGCCTAAAATCTGTGTAGTCTTGTTCAGGCAGTTGCCAGGAGTCAAGACTCAAACACACACACACACACACACACACACACACAGTCCCAATATAATTCAAAGTAATTTGGTAAATGTGGGAACAATTCTGCCAACATCATTTTAAAAAACAGTGATTTCATTTAATGGTAACTGTGCAATTTCAAAGTACCATCTGTCCTTTTTTCTGGGATGGGGGTGGGGCGGAAATTGAAGTCAATTCTCCATCACCATCTTTTTAGATTTAAAGCTAAAAAAAACTTTAGATAAGAACTCTTTAAATTAAAAAGTAATTAAATTAAAAATTGCAGTTGGCATTGAAATATATCTACAGAAACTAAATTGGTTCCAAATTCAAAGATGCTAACATTTTGGAAGCCATGCATTTAGAAAGGAGAAAAATAGGAAAATGGTAAATACTGGCAAATAGATTTGTTCATTTATTTGTCAAATTTCTATCCTACCTTTCCTCCAGAAGACTGAAATACAAGGGGAAGAAGAGGGACACATTGTTTAATCTGGCCAGAATAATCTAGTTGTCTCCAAAGAGATGGTTCCATGTACACTATATTCCTTTTGGAATTTGTATTGAGGACACTTGGAGATTAGTGATCCTTATTCTTATTCATAGAAATGGGAAGCCTATGGCCCACAGCCTTCATGTGACATTGCTGCCTAAATTTGGTTAGTTTTCATTAATGCAATTTGTAGTGGTAAAGGTGGGAATAGAAGCTAGAGCCTTCTAGTTGCAATCTGGGGCTGTTTGGAGGGGAGGCAAAAAGGGTGGAATTGCTTATGGGAGGGGAAGAATGAACCTACCAATAATTTGCCTAGTTTGAGCTTCTCTTCACATCCTTAAAAAGTTTAATCCCACTGAAAAACCTCAAAAAGAAATCAATCCTATCCCTTACTGAAATGTCACCACCCCTTACAATAACATCAGCTGCAGCCCTCCCATTGCGGCGAGAGAGAGTTGTATCCCTCCAACTTTGGAAATGTTGCATGTCCTTAATGTAAGACCAAAGTACTGTAGGAACATTTCTCTCACACAGAACATTTTGCAACCTGTCCTGACTACCATTAATCCTTCAGAAAATGCTATTTGCCTTATTTTCTCATAGTAATTCAGTTCAAACCCAGTAGCTGCAATGGTGAAATAATGACTTTCAGTGCTTCTTCGTTTTGTTACACTATAAGCTGATCCATAACTAGAAATTGAAAATTGATTTGTAGTTTCTTGTAATTGTATCATTTGTTGACTTTCATGTTGATTCAATTCAGTTGGTTTTTGTGATACCTGTTGTTTATGTAGTTTGTGCAGTCCAAAGAAATAACATTCCTCTTAAAATACTCCATTGTGGAACTTTGAAAGGGTGAAGTGACTAACAACTATAATTATTTGTAATTAAGGTGAGATCTGGAATTTGTGGAAGAACGGGTATGGTTTTCATTAACAGAATCGCTCTAATAAGTGATAAAACAATGGTTGAACCAATTTATTTTCCCTTTCCCATGCAATTGAGTTCCCCTGAAGAATTGAAGAAGGTGGAAGAAGGGAAATAAGGAAAAATGGTCTCCCTCCTTTCTCCTGATAAGAGTCTTCTGTGGACTCTCCTTGTTGGATTCGGTCTGTGAATTTTAAAAATTACCCTCCTACCTCTCTTTCCATCAAAAGGAGGGAGAAATGCCAAGATAATTGAAATCAGGTCAGAATATTAATTTAATTTGTCTTGAAAAATTGAGTATATATGAAGAGACAATCATATACTTTTTGTTTTCTTTCAGCTCCTCCTCAACAAGATGACACAATTATAATAATTTTGGCATCAGTATCTGTACTAGCTGTTTTGATGGCTGTTATTTTCTTTGGATACAGGATGTTAGGAGGTAAATAAATGTCTATTATAATATTTTGCTTCTATTTTTCCTATTATATTTGTTTTCTTTAGTTACTTACTCAGTTTTGCTATATAATTTTTAAAATATTCAACCTACCAACTCCTCAGTAATGTTACAACCTACTAGACAGCAATTTGTGTCTGTTCTACAATTAGACAATCACAGGCGAATGGGGGGGGGGGCTTTTTGTCTTTAGACATTACACTTGAATTGGAACCCCTTACATTCCAAATAATTTTGTGACAAATTGCTCTAGATATCAGAGCAAAGGCATTGAGTACAGGTAAGTAAGTCTGGACCCTTATAATATTATCATTGTTACATATTCTTACCGTAGCTTCATCCTTTTTAATGCGATCCAGCATTTCTCAATCTTGGGTTCCAAATGTTGCACTATAATTGTCAACATCCTCATCATCATAGGCAGTAATAACAGATTGTGGGAATTAGTTGAACTTTATTGCTATCATAGACCTGAAGGGTTGTGGAACTTTATTCAGCAACAAGTGAGACACAGTGTAGATATGCCACATTTTGAAAGAAGTTTCCTGGCTAGGTTAAATCCAGTCATCATCATCATTTTAGCCATCATCTATCCACTGCAGGATGAACGCCTATTCCGTATGTTTCAAACCTATACAGTCCTAAGCTTTCTTTTGCCAATTGAGCCCACAATACTTGCATTGTATTACTTCCACTTAGCTCTTTTCTCTTTGTATGAGCATTGAAACAAAAGGAATAGAAGTTCACAGACACAAAATTATGGTTTCTTGTGTTCAAACAAATCAAGTTTTGTCAGTCAACAACAAAAATGATTTTAAACAACTTTATAGTTTTAACTAATATGCATGCACATATAATTCTGGATTCAGACATCATACCAAGTCTCCTGCACTGTTTACTTAATCTGCCATGGGAAATAAAGAGCAAAGAACTGTAGATAGCCTGAGTGAGTTGACCTATATATTTTACTCACTGTGTAGTTTCTAAGAATTGCAGGACTATTGAAATAAATCAAGAAGTCTGATCAATTTGAAGAGCAATATAATTGATATCTTCATCTTTCCTCAGGGATCCGTAAAAAAGGCCTGCATACTATGAACATGATGGAAGCAGCAGCTTTAGAACCCTCATTAGATCTGGATAGTTTGAAACTACTGGAGGTAAGTTTACAGCTCTGTGTCTTTATAATTCACATGATTTATTAATAACTATGTAATGCAAAATCTTCGTACTAAGTAGTGTGATTTAGTGAGAACAAGAAATCTGAAGAAGATATAATTCCATCTCAGTTAACATTTGTATTAGAAAATGCAGTCTTTGGGGATTAAATTTAGTGTGCAAAATCATGAACACATAAAATGCTGAAGCTCATTAAAATCAATAGATTGAGTGTCCTGAACTTTAAAATTTGTTTCTTTTTTTAAAAAATTCACAGCTTATTGGACGAGGGCGATATGGAGCTGTATACAAAGGATCTTTAGATGAGCGTTCAGTGGCTGTAAAAGTATTTTCTTTTGCTAATCGCCAGAATTTTATAAATGAGAGAAATATTTATAAAATTCCACTGATGGAACATGACAATATTGCTCACTTCATTGTTGGGGATGAGAGATGCTCTGCAGATGGACGAATGGAATATTTATTAGTAATGGAATATTACCCCAATGTAAGTAATTTATATTATTTCAGACAGCTATAAGAAAATAAAAATAAAAGATACAATTAATTTAAAAGGGATTATTTGAATTGCCCTTTCAATAATCTCTGGGTGCTATTCATATGTTAAACATTGCTTATAAAGGCATCAACAGTATTTTTGGTCTTGGTGAAAATCACAATAGACTTATCTAAATATTGCCATTCATTTAGTGAACACACCCACCATAGTTTTTAGTTTGCAAATCAATCTTTATGAGTGAGCTCCTTGCAAATGCAAAGAGAATTTTTTTGTCTTTCCCCCAAGTTTTCTGTCATCTACCAGAAATTGTTCCTTCTTCATCTGTGAGGTAGACTGAATTCTCCACTACCTGCCCAGGATCCTCAGGATTTTCTGTCCTAGTGTCAGCTTGGGAAATAGCTGTTATTAAGGTTTATCTAATCTAATCACAGCTAAAAAGGGAAGAAAAAAAACCCTGTGTCATTGCATTCCTGACTCCAGTTCTGGCAACCTTTCCACAATGGCCATCTCTTTTCTACTGCCTTTTCGGTTCCTATGGTACAGCCCTCACTGACTCTTATTTAGGCACAGAAGTTGATCTTAGAAAAAGGAGACTCGTGACAGATTCTCCTTCAGATTTACTATTCCATTCTGTCCTCTTACCTGTCTTGGAGAACTGTCAAGATATGGCTGTTCAGGAAAGTATTTGTAGATAAGGAAGATTAGCCTGTCCTCATTGGATGGCACAACTGGTGCATGTTTTTTTAATATTATCTGACTATTATTGTTATTCTAGCCAAAGTTCTGTTCATTGGGAGTTGCCCTCCTAATACACTAATCACAACTGGTAACAGCCAATAGAACATGTTCAACAATTTACCTACCACGTTAGCATCTTATCACAAAATAGCACCATAGATATAGATGTCAAACACAGAATTGGTAAAACCTCAGCAGTATTCCAGCATTTACGGCCTATTTGATCAGCCGCAACAATAGATAAGAAGCCCAAGTTACAGCTTTATAAAACTTTACCAACATCATTTATCAACAATGATCTATGCCAGTGAAACATGGACAATAGCAGCATGCATAGCACAAAAGATCAATGTGTTCCATCAGTGTTATGTATAAAGAATTCTGCATGTCATTTATCACAACCATGTCACCAATGAAGACATTTTCCAGCAGAATGGATCTTGGAAGTTGCAGATCATTGTGATGGAAATGCGAATGTGCCTGGCTGGCCATATTCTTCACTTGCCAGAATATCAATACCTAAAAACACTGTACAATAGGAGATGCCAGAGACAAAGGGGAGGCAAAGTAGACATGCAAAATTTGGTGACAAACATTACGGACAATGGGCATCAAATGGGAAGATGCCAAAGATGCCACCATGTATAAGATTCATTGAAAGAAGCTTGCTGCCCTATGTGCGTAAGGCGAAAGGAACCAATGATGATGACAGCCTTGTTATTTATGGATGTAATATCCTTGGGGAACTGAGCAGCATATAAACCATACTAAATATCTATTGTGATCATCAAAATTAAGAATATCCCCTTCAGCTGATGACAGATCACTGAAATTGTAGTTAGTCACATCGTGTCCATTCTGGATCCTGGAAATCTTACCAAATGGGGTAGTTTTTAGCTGCAACAGGACATCTTTATAATAAGGACAGTGTAGCAAAATGTGGATTAATATTTCAGGATCTTCTTTAGAGGTAGAATCTTTGTTTGAATGGGATACACTGTCATTTCCATCAAAACAACTATTGACATATCACACTGATAGTTTGGAGCATCTGGTAGAGTTACTTCCTTGGTACCTTTTGTTACCTTCTTGGAAGCCTTCCACAGAGGTTTTTCCATGCAGCTAAACAGAAAGTTTTTGAAGATCTTTGACTGGAAAAAACCATTTGTTTGGACCTCTTGCTTTTATTAAACCAATGAGATCTCCCCCTCTCCACAGCTTCTTGCAACTATATTCTCCTTCCCCACTCACCCTTTGATAGGAAGTACTTTTTTTCCTACCTGCTGAAAAAAAAAATTTATGAAAAGACTTTCCATTCTCCAATACTCACTCCTATTAGCCTACCACAACCCTCTTATTTTCTGTAGTAACAGAAAAGCAGAAACTTTTAATATCATTGGAAATATCAGTTTGCTCTTCATTATGCTTCCACATTTTACCTGGATTGTACAGCACTGTTTCACTAAGGACAGTGTTTATTTCTTATTTTCCCAGACCAAAGTAAACAGTAACCATAAGTGCATTATTCTTGTTGACTACCATCACCCTACGTGCTTTCAAATGTTGGAAAAGCATCTTAGAAACACAGAATATGTAAACTCATGTAAAAGATAAAATGCTTAGAAAGTGCCTTCTTATTTTCTCCAGGGTTCTTTGTGCAGATATTTGACTCTCCAGGCTAGTGACTGGGTGAACTCTTGCCGAATGGCTCATTCTGTAACTAGAGGCCTGGCATATCTTCATACAGAATTACCACGAGGAGGTAAGATAATAATAGGTGTTTTGATTCTGAATTCTTCCTTTAAGTTATGTTAAGCTATGGTAAACAAAGTATTTCATGTGGAAATTTTTTTAAAAAATACAAAAACCTAATAGAAATGACCACATATATTATTAAAAATATAATCTTAGAATTGTGGAGTTGAAAGAGGTAATTTGGACCATGCAATTCAACTCTTTGCTTACTGCAAAACAGGCACACTATTCAGTCCAGTTTAGAGGAGCAATCTAATCTGGCAGTTGAAACAGGAGCGTTGAGTCTTGGAGAATGTCCAAACTATATCCTAGTTCTCTTTGTGGAAATTCCACCCCATTCAGAGCCAAAGGTGAAAAATCTGTGGCACTGAAAGAGCCAAGCAGTCATAGCCATCCAATTTGTCAGGATTGAGTGTTTCTCTCTATCCAGATGCAGTAGCTTGCCCACAAGGACATCATGATCAGTGTTATCCAAAATTACTGAAATATCAAGATGAACCAGGATAGACATACCATGACAGATCATCAACAAATACCTATGGAGATTCTCAATAATCTGGATTATGATTAACCCAAAGATGCTTTTTCAAAAAACCAACTGAGCTTCCTTGGGTTTTTTTCCTTTGAAAATGTTTAGCTTCTTATCCAAGAAGCTCCTTCAGCTCCTTCAGTTAACTGAAGAAGCTTTTTGAATGAAAAGGAAAACATTTTTGAAGAAAATAATAAACCAAGAAAGTCCAGTTGTCTTTGGAAAAAGCACCCCTGGGACAATCATCAACAAATATTATTGGTGCCTTCCGGTTTGAGCTTCTTTGGTGACAGACCGAAACCTCGTCTCTCCGAGGCTTCGATTCGTGCTCGCCGCTGGAGCGCCCTGAGCCGGCTGGTTTCGGGGCTAAGCCACCCCATAGAAGTGGTGAAGAGCGGGGAGACTGCCTGCAGGGTTGAGGAGAGCCGCATCTCTCCTCCCCAGCTGGCCATTACTCCCTTTCCCAAAGGCGGTTGTAGTGGTGGTCAGAAATGGCCACCACAAAGAAGAACTCGACCAGAAAAGAATGTGCAGGAGGAAGATAAGAAGAGAAAGTTTTGGTTGACTGGGTCAAACAGCAAAAACAACAAATAAGGTACCCTGGAATTTAAACTTAACAACATTGTTCCCAAAGAAGATTTTGAAGCTGCGAAGGAGAGAGAGAAGGGAAAGGATTACTTTTTTTTTCTTCCCTTCCTTATACTGACAGCTAAGAGACTTAAGCAAGAAACTGGAAAAAAATCCACTTTGACATTAATAGACATCTAAGCTGAAAATAAAAGTCATGGGGAATAATAAAGATTTCTGGACATTTACAAGTTTTTAAAAGCTGGAAAGGAGAAAAAAAAAGAATAGAAGGGCAGGATCTGGAAAAATGGAGGAGACTGCTTGGAATTAAGGAATGGAACTATAATTAAAAGGAATTTACAGTGAAATTTTAACAAGATTCCTCAAAGATACATTTTAATGGAAACTTGGTAACAAAATAATAGAACCCCAGGAAGAGAAAGTGGAAAAAAGAAGCAAGTAGAAACAGCCTTGGATTATTTGGATTACTTGGTGATTTTTGGTTTTTGCATCTAGATGACTAAAATTAACTGGGTGGTTGTTTAAAAGTTTTTAAAATGGTATCACTCTTAGAAGAACTGAAAATGGAACTTAAAAAATGGAAAGAAGACACACAAGAAGGGAGAAGTTCTTTTGGCTTCATGTTTCAATTCTTAGAAATGGAGATCTGGAACTATAAGAAGCAACAAGAAACGCTTGCAGAACAAGAAGATTGGGACAAAGAAGAAGCCATCTTTAATGATCAAAAAATTTTAAGTGGGGGGAAAAAAGAAAAGGGGGGAAAGAGAGTGAAAGGTTTAAGACTAGAAAAAACAACCAAAAAGAAGAAGAACAATTTGAAAGATAAGTATAATATTAGAAAGCAACAGAAGAGGGGATTACAGATGAGAGAGTTAGAAGTAGAGAGACCAGGGGGCAAAAAGGGGAGGCAGAAGAAGAGGGGGAAGAAGGCAAGGAAAATAAGTTGTAAAAGACAGAAACCAGAAATGGAGAAACAGGGAAAAGATGTAAGGATTGTAACCATAAATTTGTTTAGAGATAATGGGTGAAAATTTAATTGTAAAAGGGATTCTGCAAAGGTACATAAGAGAGCTTTGTTATATTGCAAATAGAAATAAATTTAGAAAATATAATGATGGATAAAATATTTATTGTAATGCAGTGGGGTGTTTGTTAATAAATAAATGAATTAAAATGATTGAGAGAATTAAAAGGGAACATTTTTAATTATTAGTAATGATTTATAAAAATATAAGTGAGAAACACGGGAAAAAAAGAATTAACTATGGAAAGTTTATAAGTGTTCCCAAGGAAGTATGATATTTAATTGAAAAGAAATGTTAAAGATGTTAAGATATTAATGATAGAATTGAATTGGAATGGAATGTGCTTTATTTACATATATATATAATTTTTTCTTTTTAAGAATATAGTGTCTATTTTAAGAATGTACCAAGCAGAATTCGATTGGAAGTTATGTATTATATTGAATGCTATAATCTTAAAGCTATACATTGAAGCTTAAATAAGAGCTTGAATAGATAAAATTAAAGGATATAAAGGTGTCATACTCTAATTGGTAACTACAGGGAAAAATTTGTTTAATAAGAAAAGATAATGTGAAATTGTAACAGGACAGACAAAAGTATAAATATAATGATTTGAATTGAGATAATTAAAACAAAGTTGAGAAAATTAAAAGAGGGGGAAAACTATGTAGAAAATATAAAATGGTAATAAGATATGGAATAGAATATAAAAATGAGCATGAAATTGAGTTTTGTGTCTGTCTGAAGAAGTGATAACCTGGGACCATGCTATTTTCAAAAAAGATGTTTTATTTGTATTTTGTTTTTGTGAAAACCCAAATAAAATTTTCAAAAAAAACCCACAACAAATATTATTGGTGCTTTCTCTACTAAGCCCCAGTTGAAACCCAACTGAAATAAGCCCAGATAACTCTCTTCTTTTATTTAAATGTCATATTTATAGACAACCAGAGAGAAATCTAACTGATAAAAAAAAACACTGAATCAGATCATCTTATAATTGGTTGAAGCTGAAAACCAGATGCAGTGTGTGATCATTGGTGTGTGTCAGGCTGTCAATAACTTGAGTTCAACTCCATGGTTGCACATAAAAAATACCAAATACTTTGTTAGGCCTAATTTTCTGATTCATATGGAAAAATATTTTTGTATGGTGGGAAATAGTGTAGGCCAGGAGTGTCAAACTCGATTTCATGGAGGCCCACATCAGGGTTATATTTGACCTTGGAGGGCCAGGAGGGGGTGTTGGCCTTGGTGAGTATGTCGGGTGGGTGTGGCCATGATGGCCATGGTGGGTGGGACACAGGACTCATGTCAGGGGCACCTGTGGTAGCCAACTGCTAATGCAGGACTTTCCTGAGACCCTCACTCACTCATTATATTCTTCCTTCCTTCCTTCCTCCCTGAAAGCTATGCCTCCATCCACAATCCAAGAAAGAAATCCTAAGACTCCATTAAAATAGAGAAAAGTACTTTTACTGGATTTGAAGTGATAGCAACAAAAGGAAAGCAAGTTCTGAGGCAAATAGGCATAGAAATTACATATTGAAAGTTATCCCAAGTTCCCTCAGGAGTTCAAACTGATCATCCAATCTGAGGTGTGTATACTGTCATGTGCGATAAATCTTCAGATGGTGCATCATATATCTGGTATGCCAAGACAGTTGACCTTAGCTTAGAAAAGATAAGTGTATGCAGTTGTGCAGTAAGCAGGAAAGCGTCTCAACCTTTTCTGTTCACACATCTTCGCGCTCCAGCACCCTTCCCCCCTCAAACACCAAATTACCCCTCCCCCTGTTTCCATGGCAGCCAGAAGAGTCAAGCAGCAAAAGATTTCAGGAAAACTTCTTGGAGGCTGACACCCCCCTTGCACTTTGTTGTTGCTGGCAGAGGGCTGCAGGAGGCTGTCATGGCCAAAAAAAAGGGGTGTGGGGGGCACATGCAGCCCGCTTTTGCCACGTTTTCACTGGCAGAGGGCTGCAAGAAGCCCCCCCCCCCCCCCCCTCCAGCTATGTTTTTGCTGGCAGAGGCATCGTGGCCAGTCCTTTGCTGTTTCCAGGCCAGCCTTGCAGATGCCATTTGGGAAGTTGCAGAATTTGTCTGCCCATCCCATCAGTAGTCCTTGTACATTTGAAAACTTAATAGATTTGTCACAAATTTTAAATGTATTTTGTTATGAAATGTTAATTGTTGAGTGATTACAGCATAGAAAAATGAAAATAAATCTATAAATAATATTTAAAGAGATAAATAAGAAAAATAGTGGTTGTATTAAAAAAATACTGAGTGAAGACGAAAGTGTGTTACCAGTGATTTTGGAAATGAAAACAATAATGAGCAAGCTAATTTAAGTAGAACATAAAGTTAAAATGCAGCCATTGCTGTTCCAATAATGTTTTAAAAAGCAAGTGTACATAAATCTAATTTATAAATGAGCAGAAAATAGCATACAGTTTTTAATAATAATGTATTAAACCTATATGCTATGCAACTCGCAATGATTATAGGTAGTTAGATATAATGAATACTCTAACCCTAATTAAAACTAGTAGAATTTTTTTTAACAAGTTTTATTCAGTTTTCCACATTTTAATATCTCTTTAGTGAACAGCATGATTACAGGTTTCACATATACAAACAAATATGACTATAGTTACATATTCAATTTTTGTATCCAGTTTCTTATCTTAGCAATGCTTTTATACATTTTCCATTTTATTGTATTATTCCAAATACTTATCTCATTATTTAATTCACTTATATTAACTTCATAATCATTATACTTTACTTTTAACTGTCACATTTATATATTTCATCTTAAATTCTAATTAAAAAAACACTTCTTCTATAAATTGGTTCCCCCCCTGAAATATCAATATAAGTGTGCCACCTCAAAGTTACATATTCATTAATTTTCACCCCTTTTAAATCCCATTAAATATTTAACATTATTACCTATACCATTAAAATTAATAATCCCTTTAAAACTACATAGCATATATAAATCCGATTCTGCATGGGTTTTCCCCTTTATAATTTCATTAAATTTTTCAAAAGAAAAAGACATACTAATCTACTCATTCAAACAGTAAAACAATCCTAAACCCTAAGGTTAATTTAATTCCATTTCAGCTCTCCTCCTATATCATTTCATTTATTTCAGTATATTTGATACACATATTCCATTAATTATTCCATTCATATTTAAATCAGAAAGCCAACATTCCAACCCTAAAAATATTTCAATATATTTAAAAAGCTTATTCCATTATTTGTTACAATTATCTCTATGCATAAAAAAGAAGAGCATTGGATTCCATTATCAAAAAAAAATAACAATTCTGTTTTCCATCTTATCAATCTATATGTCCCTATCATGACTATAAATTTATTTATATTACCCTCCAATACCTTGCAGAATCTCCTTTCTAAATATTAATCACCCATTATTTCTGTGTCTAATTAAGCAATTTTTCTCATTTTTTAATAATTTCCATATTTCTTTGTTCCCAAATCCTGTTTCTTGCCCCATCTTTCCGCTTGTCTTTTCTCCTTTATTCTTTCACTCCAGTTTTTATCCCCCTCTCTATCTTCTAGATTCCTTCCGCCCTTTGAATTTCTGCTGACTCTTTTTCCCTTTTTTAATTTTTTGGATATTCCCCATTTTATTAAATTTCTTAAATCTATATTTATTTCCAACTCTTTTCCTCTTTCTTTCTAGAGTTCTTTGTTCTCGATGATCACTAAAGGTGGCCCCTTCTAAAATTTGTTCCGCCTCTCTTCTTTTGTCTTTGTTGTTCATATTCTGCAATTGTATTTTCAGTAAATTTTGAACCAAAACCCAGTGATTCACCTCGTTCTTGTAGTATTCCTTTCGTTTTTCTAAGTTCCATTTTTAATGCCAGAAGAGATATTGCCATTTTACAACTTTCTAATTAGCAATTTAATCCAAATAGTGTCTTTAAAGTTTATTTCCAGCAGTCAACTTTTTTTTCTTCCTCTCAAGTTTTAAGCCTCCGCTAATCCAATGCCAAGTCCATATCAGAATCAACAATTAATCCAAGGGCAGAATTTTCCTGTTTCTTTTTTTGTTACAATGTTTCAATTTTTCAAAGTTCTTGCTTTATTCTATCAATTTTCCATACAGTTTTAAGAAACAGAGTCTTTTAAAAGAAATACAAGTTAAGTTTAACTTAGATGGCACTCTTTGTTATGCTAAATCTTCACCCCCTCTTTTCTTTTTCCTTCTGTTTTATTCAGAGCTTTATAAACCACAGTTTTCCAAAAAAAAGATCAAATCCAATTGATATTAAATTTCCTCTTTAAGAATCTATAGTTCAGCTTTATTGATGCATATATAGAATCAAAATATACTTATCCAAATTGATTATATGATTCCTTCTCCAGCTTCTACCTTTCACGGTTTCAACGCCCCGCTGCTGTCAAAAGCAATTCGCACCTTTTTTTTCTCTTTCTCTTCGCCGCTTATAATCCTTTCTTAAGAATTCTTTAAAATGTTAATCCTGGGAGTATCTTCCCTTTAATTATATTATCCCATTCCTCCTGCTGTTTGCTTCTTTCACTCTCTCCTGCACAATCTTCCCCTTCAGGGTGGCCATTTTAGACCACTGCTTCAGGCGTCTTCAGGAGGGAGTAAATGCCAAGCAGGGGAGGAGATTTGTGACTCCCCTTTACCCAGCTGATGGTCTCCCCTTCCTCCGCCCCCTATGAGGTGGTTTCTGCCCCAAATTCAAAGGATCGGGGCTCTCTGACACTGAAGCACAGACCAAAGCTGTGCACGATTGCAGTCAGCGGTCCGTCTTCAGGAAGCTCAAAACCGGAAGCCCCAAAACTAGTAGATTTTGAAGTAGGTGGCTTTTGTAATAATGAACCTTTAATTAATTAAGAAACACATATTCAAGTCTTTTTAGATTTAAGATTATAAATCTTAATTTGTGGGGCAGCTAATAAAAATGAAAGAAAGCTTTATTAAAGGTATAGTTTTATTTCACATTATTAGCTAAGTAATTTATCAAATTGCTTGAAAGTTAGATGACTTTTTAAGGCTTGAAATTTTAACAGGTATTAAGATATTAACATAATTCAGGAAGTACAGTTCTATGATACATTGAAGGGGTTTTATATTTAATGCATTCCTAATTGATATGTAATTATGGCATTCATTAATAGTTGTTCCAAACAATTCCCATTTAATTGCATTAATATACCTGAATTGCCATTACAAGAGGATCATAAAACCGATAACTTAGAAGAGTTTCATCTGCTCAAAGTGTTATCAGTTTTCTTGAAGTGCCCATGCTCTGTTGAAAAGAAGCCAGAAGGAATGGTAAAACAATATATTTATATATTCAAACAGACCATTACAAGCCTGCCATTTCCCATCGTGATTTGAACAGCCGCAATGTATTAGTAAAGAATGATGGAACATGTGTCATTAGTGATTTTGGCCTTTCCATGAAGCTAACAGGGAATAGACTGGTGCGCCCAGGTGAGGAGGATAATGCTGCAATTAGTGAGGTAAGTAAGTCAAAAATAACATGTTGAAGTCTCCTCATGAACCTTAGAAATATTGACACCAAAGCCTACCATAAGGTTTACACATTTTGTAACAGTGGATTTAAACACTGGAAAACTTTACTCTTTCAAATAAAAAGAACAATGAGCTCCAAACATATCTTTCTTATTTTGATTTTCAGAGCAAGAGTAATTTTCTTCCTGAAATATATTCTGAAGTGAGAAAGCCAACTTGAAACACTTTTAATTGCTCATACTTTGCACAACAAATGTATCTTACTAGTCTGCATCAGAGTGCTGTAGATATTTTTATCAGCTTCAGGTTGCCTGACTACTAATCAGATCTAAAGTATAAGAGAGAAGATTTTTTTCTATTTCAAATCACAAGAGATTATGATGGCATGATCAATAGATTAATGGAGGTACATTTCCTTAGGATCAACAAATATAGGCCAGTACTTTGCATAGGCTAATTGGTTTGCAGGGAGTTTAATTTGAAAGATGATGAGACATAACTTTCTTCAGATGATTAACTAAGAAAAACTAGCTGAATGGGAAAAATCAAGAAAATAGTAAGTTCTCTTTATTCTTTCTTGTTCCCAATTCAATAGTCTAAGGATACTCCTAAAAGTTAGGAATGCTTCAGAGGCCTACAATTTTAAAATTGTAGTTTACATTATGTAATTTTTCCAATGTATATTATGCAAATATTAAGCTTTTTAAAAAGATTGTTGACTAGTAAGGGGGTAGATAAGCATAGGAATTTAACATTATTTTTGGATTAATATTTTATTTATTGGTTTAACATGCAACTTTCACCTCTTTTTAGTAATCTTTTGTTTAAAGAATTATTCAGTTTCACCAAGTTTTCTTCATGAAAGTTTATGTTTACTAAATAACAAAATAAAATGTGTTGGAAAGAACAGACATTACTTTAAATGCAAATAATAAGATTGGGATTCAACAGAATGGGTCTCAAGGAAGCTTTATGTTAATGCTGTCTTGAGGATGAAAGTGAATATAGCTAAAAAAAAATCCTGTTGAATTACTTGAAGAACAGTATTTCATAAATACCAAGCCAATGTAAGAATGCAACAACATGCCTTTACAGGTCGGGACAATTCGCTATATGGCCCCTGAAGTGCTGGAAGGAGCAGTAAATTTAAGGGACTGTGAATCAGCTTTGAAGCAAGTCGATATGTATGCACTTGGTCTAATCTACTGGGAGATTTTTACAAGGTGTATAGACCTCTTCCCAGGTAATAGAAGAATTGCTGGGATGCTGCATGCTTTTTCACTTACAACAACTTTTCTGTTTGTTTATTGTTATTACTCTCTTAACTGAGCCAAAGCCTTCCTTAGTGCCAAGAATTTGGCTATGTTGGTTGTCAGAATTTTCTTTAACTAATTTTTTTTGCTTTGATTGTCAAATCAGTTCAGTGCCATCCAGTGTTACAGGGTGATATCCAACTTTCTGCTTTATAATAAGCATTATTCTTCCCAATAAGCATTAGGTATTGAGGAAAGGCATGCTTTTGAGAATAGTTGTTGTTGATGGTGAACAGGCATGTCATCCAAAACGTTATGGTGTGCCACCTTTGATATGTGTGTCATAGTTTAGTTCTGGTAATGAAAATCAGTTCTGGGGATGGTGTATGATTGGAAGAACCTCATATCTTTTTAAATTCTAACTACAGCCTTTGAGTCACCAGTTGGATTCAAAGAACATGCTTAACCATTCAGTTATGAGACCTAATGGCTTCTGCCAGGCACAGTACATTTAGATGTTATGTTCTGATTTTTCCTGGGGTGAGGGAGCAGCTCAGTTTATTCTGTCAACCCAACCACTTGCCAAGTGGTGTATTGTATAAAAGTGAGGATGGGCAATCTTTTTGCTGGCAGTTTCATACTATAATATAGACACTTTTTCTTAATATAATGACTATAAAATACTTATATACACTGCTCAAAAAAATAAAGGGAACACTTAAACAACACAATGTAACTCCAAGTCAATCACACTTCTGTGAAATCAAACTGTCCCCTTAGGTAGCAATACTGATTGACAATCAATTTCGCATGCTGTTGTGCAAATGGAATAGACAACAGGTGGAAAGCCTAGGCAGTTAGCAAGACATCCCCAATAAAGGAATGGTTCTGCCGGTGTTGACCACAGACCACTTCTCAGTTCCTATGCTTTCTGGCTGATGGTTTGGTCACTTTTGAATGCTGGCAGTGCTGTCACTCTAGTGGTAGCATGAGACGGAGTCTACAACCCACACAAGTGGTTCAGGTAGTGCAGTTCATCCAGGATGGCACATCAATGCGAGCTGTGGCAAGGTTTGCTGTGTCTGTCAGCATAGTGTCCAGAGCATGGAGGTGCAACCAGGAGACAGGCCAGTACATCAGGAGATGTGGCGGAGGCCGTAGGAGGGCAACAACCCAGCATCAGGACCGCCACCTCTGCCTTTGTGCAAGGAGAGACAGGAGGAACACTGCCAGAGCCCTGCAAAATGACCTCCAGCGGGCCACAACTGTGCATGTGGCTGCTCAAATGGTCAGAAATGGACTCCATGAGGGTGGTATGAGGGCCCGACATCCATACATGGGGGTTGTGCTTACAGCCCAACACCATGCAGAACGTTTGGCATTTGCCAGAGAACACCAAGATTGGCAAATTCGCCACTGGCGCCCTGTGCTCTTCACAGATGAAAGCAGGTTCACACTGAGGACATGTGACAGATGTGACAGGGTCTGGAGATGCCGTGGAGAACGTTCTGCTGCCTGCAACATCCTCCAGCATGACCAGTTTGGCAGTGGGTCAGTAAAGGTGTGGGGTGGCATTTCTTTAGGGGGCCACACAGCCCTCCATGTGCTCGCCAGAAGTAGTCTGACTGCCATTAGGTACCGAGATGAGATCCTCAGACCACTTGTGAGACCATATGCTGGTGTGGTTGGCCCTGGGTTCCTCCTAATGCACGACAATGCTAGACCTCGTGTGGCTGGAGTGTGTCAGCAGTTCCTGCAAGACGAAGGCATTGATGCTATGGACTGGCCCTCCCGTTCCCCAGACCTGAATCCAGTTGAGCACATCAGACACATCATGTCTCACTCCATCCACCAACTCCACTTTGCACCAAAGACTGTCCAGGAGTTGGGGGATGCTTTAGTCCAGGTGTGGGAGGAGATCCCTTAGGAGACCATCCGCCACTTCATCGGAAGCATGCCCAGGTGTTGTAGGGAGGTCATACAGGCACGTGGATGCCACATACACTACTGAGCCTCATTTTGACTTGTTTTAAGGACATTACATCAAAGTTGGATCAGCCTGTAGTGTTTTTTTTCCACTTTAATTTTGGGCGTAACTCCAAATCCAGACCTCAGTGGGTTACTAAATTTGATTTCCATTGATAATTTTTGTGTGATTTTGTTGTCAGCACATTCAACTATGTAATGAACAAAATATTTAATAAGAATATTTCATTCATTCAGATCTAGGATGTCTTATTTTTGTGTTCCCTTTATTTTTTTGAGCAGTGTATTAACATACCAGTTAAAGCTACATACTAATGCAATTTGAATGCAGCTTATATACCTTAGCTGTGAGTGTAATTAATTTTAAATGTCACATTCATTTTTTTAAATAATTGTTATTCCTAATTTTTTGAACTTTCACGATGTTTCTTTTATTGATTTCTTCAAATATAACAGTAACAACTTCTTGATTTTAAATGTGGCCATTAAAACTAAACTAATGTTTTCTGTATTAGGAAACCTGTTCCATGATGTATTTAAAGTATGTAGAAGTATATTCATAAATGTAAAGAAACTAACCAAATCAGTTTAAGCAGTATAGCTTCTAAAGATTGTAAAATGTTAAAGGGGTCTGTTTGGAAAGAAATAAAAACTGAAAAGCTTATAATATTCTGGATATGAGTTTAGGCATGGAACTGGACAATAAGTACATAAAAGATTTTTTTAATTTTCCTTATTCTAATTTTTTTCAAGAATTGAGGAAAAGGTGGATAATTCCCCTAACTTCTTCAGTACAATAGAGCACAATAGGACATGACATAATTATGTCACAAACCCTGTTATTTACATCCAACTAAAAGTCATATATTGAACTATAGAATTTACAGTAGTATAAGATAAAGCTATTGTATTCTTTTTAAAACTGTTAGAAATGTTTTTCCTTTTTTACAAGTCAAAAAGTATTCCAAAACCAGCATCCTAAATAATATAAGTAGGGGTAACAGGAATGTGCCATTAGGCTTTGCAAATATTTGTAGACTAATTAAGAATTTTGTTTAATTATTGGGACTTCCGGTTTGAGCTTCTTCAGCGACAGACCAAAACCTCATCTCTGTGAGGCTTTGATTTGTGCTTGCCGCTGGAGCGCCCAGAGCCAGCTGGTTTCGGGGCTAAGCCACCCCGTAGAGGTGGTGAAGAGGGGGGAGACTGACTGCAGGGTTGAGGAGAGCCTCTCCCCAGCTGGCCATTACTCCCTTTCCCGAAGGCGGTTGTAGTGGTGGTCAGAAATGGCCACCACAAAGAAGAATTCGACCAGAAAAGAATGTGCAGGAGGAAGATAAGAAGAGAAAGTTTTGGTTGACCGGGTCAAACAGCAAAAACAACAAATAAGGTACCCTGGAATTTAAACTTAACAACATTGTTCCCAAAGAAGATTTTGAAGCTGCGAAGGAGAGAGAGAAGGGAAAGGATTACTTTTTTTTCTCTTCCCTTCCTTATACTGACAGCTAAGAGACTTAAGCAAGAAACTGAAAAAAAAATCCACTTTGACATTAATAGGCATCTAAGCTGAAAATAAAAGTCAAGGGGAATAATAAAGATTTCTGGACATTTAAAAGTTTTTAAAAGCCGGAAAGGAGAAAAAAAAAGAATAGAAGGGCAGGATCTGGAAAAATGGAGGAGACTGCCTGGAATTAAGGACTGGAACTGTAATTAAAAGGAATTTACAGTGAAATTTTAACAAGATTCCTCAAAGATACATTTTAATGGAAACTTGGTAACAAAATAATAGAACCCCAGGAAGCGAAAGTGGAAAAAAGAAGCAAGTAGAAAAAGCCTTGGATTACTTGGTGATTTTTGGTTTTTGCATCTAGATGACTAAAATTAACTGGGTGGTTGTTTAAAAGCTGGTTTCGGGGCTAAGCCACCCCGTAGAGGTGGTGAATAGGGGGGAGACTGCCAGCAGGGTTGAGGAGAGCCGCATCTCTCCTCCCCAGCTGGCCATTACTCCCTTTCCCAAAGGCGGTTGCAGCGATGGTCAGAAATGGCCACCACAAAGAACTTGACCAGAAAAGAATGTGCAGGAGGAATATAAGAGAAAGTTTTGGTTGACCAGGTGAAACAGCAAAAGCAACAAATAAGGTACCCTGGAATTGAAACTGTTAAAAAACAATAACATTGTTCCCTAAGAAGATTTTTAAGCTGCGAAGGAAAGAGAAAAGGGAAAAGATTTGGTTTTCTCCTTTTCCTATACTGACAGCTAAGAGACTTAAGCAAGAAATTGGAAAAAAATCCACTTTGACATCAATAGGCATTTAATGCTGGAAATAAAAAGTCAAAGGGATAATAAAGATTTCTGGATAATTAAAAGCTTTTGAAAACAGGAAAGGAGAGAGGAAGAATAAAAGGGCAGGATCTGGAAGGGAGGAGACTGCCTGGAATTAAAAAAGAACTTACAGCAAAATCTCAACAAGACTTCCAAAAGATACATTTTAACTGAAATATTGCAACAAAAACCCCAGGAAGAGAAAGTTGAAAAAGAAATAAGAAGATATAACTCGGGACTATCTGGATTACTTGATGATTTCTGGGTTCTTGGTTATTGTTTTGAATGACTAAAATCAATCGGGTGGTTGTTTAAAACTTTTTTAAATGGCTCCACTTTTAGAAGAACTGAAAATGGAACTTAAAAAGTACAAAGAAGATGTACGAGAAGGGAGAGGTTCTTTTGGCTTCATATTTCAGTTTTTAGAAATGGAGATTTGGAATTATGAGAAACAACAAGAAATGCCTGCAGAACAAGAAGATTGCGACAAAGAAGAAGCCATCTTTAATGAACAAGTAATCTTAGATGGGGGTGGAAGGAAAGGGAAGAAAGAGAATGGAAAGTTTAAGATTGGGAAAAACAACTCCCCCCAAAAATAGAGTGAAAAATAAGTATAAAATCAGAAAGCAACAGAAGAGGGAAATGCAGAAGAGAGAATTAGAACTAGAGAGACAAGGGGATAAAAAGGGGAGGGAGAAGATGAGAGGGAAGAAAGAAAGGAAAAGAAGTTATAAAGACAGAAGCAAAATATAGAGAAACAGGGTCTATTTAGAGATAATGGGTGAAAACTTAATGGAAAAAGGGATTCTGCAAAGGTACATAAGATAGTATGGTTATATTAGAAGCAGAAATAATTTTAGAAAATATGAAACAATGTATGATTAAAATGTCTGATAAAATAGCTATCGTAATTCAGTGGAATGCTTGTCAATAAATAAATGTAACAAAATGAATATTTAATTATTTACAAAACATATGTGAAGAGAAATAAGGGAAAAATTAATTATGGAGATTATATGTGTTTTTAAGGAAGTATGATATTTAATTGAAAAGAAGTGTTAAAGATGTTATGGTTTTAATGATTATTAATGATAGAACTGAACTGGAATGGAATGAGGGTTTACATATATTTACAGTCTTTCTTTCTTTTTTAAAGAATATAGTGTGTATTATAAGAATGTGCCAGGCAGAATTCGATTGGAAAGTATGTATTATGTATTATATTGAAGGTCATAAATTTAAGGTATATATTGAAGTTTAAATAAGAGTTGAATGGATGTAATTAAAAGATATAAAAGTGTCATACTCCAATTAGTAACTACAGGAGAAAATTTGTTTAATGAGAAAAGATAATATGAAATTGAAACAGAACAGACAAAAGTATAAATATAATGATTTGAATTGAGATCAGATAATCAAAATAAAATTGAGAAAAGTAAAAGAGGGGAAAAACTATATAGAAAATGTAAAATGGTATAAGATATGGAATAGAATACAAAAAGGAGCATGAAATTGAGTTTTATGTCTGTATAAAGAAGTTCAACCCGGGACCATGCTATTTTCAAAAAAGATGTTTTACTTGTATTTTGTGTGTGAAAACCCAAATAAAACTTTATTTTAAAAAAAGAATTTTGTTTAATTATTAGTTTTAGCTAAAACTTTTAGAATATCTCCAACTATTTATATACCATTTCCTTATTTATTTTCTGCCTGCATAAATTAACAAATCTAATCTTGTCTATGAAGTAAGAAGTAACAATGTGATAAATTCATTTTTGCTAGACTCCAACACCCTCAACTCCATTTTGTTTTATGTTTTCTGCTTCCTGATAATATTGACGTACCCTTTTCTGCAAACAGGAGAATCTGTGCCAGAGTTCCAAACAGCATTCCAAGTAGAAGTTGGAAACCACCCCACTTTTGAAGATATGCAAGTCCTTGTTTCTAGAGAAAAACAAAGACCCAAATTCCCAGAGGCCTGGAAAGAGAACAGCTTGGTAAGAAAAGCAAAAAAATAAATTATGCTGCTTTTTCTTTTAAGTTGACATTGTTGAAATGTGAAGATAAAAATAAAGCACTATTATTATTAAATTTTAAGTGCTGTAATAAACATTTAAGTACAAAAGAGAAAAGTAAAGTATGCTATGGTGACTTACATTTTTGTAAGGTAAAATGCTAGCTCTATACATTGATCAATAATGGGCAACAAGCAGTTTTCCAATATACTATTTGAAGTTGTGAAGAGTTGGATATGGCTTAACAATTGAACAACAAATATACCATTACTTATTTGTTTGAAGAGTTTTGTCACATTAGTGACAACTGGTCGTGAAATCTTCATGATCAATGGTAGCATACTTTTGAATGTCAATGTCAAGGAAATAATATTTGAAGAGAACATTTTTTGTCTAATGTTCAGATTTTTCTTAAATATCAAGTGAGCTGTTTTGGGAAACAATATTAGAATGGATAAGCCTTTGGTCTTATGTAATACTACTCTTCCTAGACCTGCATGTTCTTAATAATCATACATGATCCAATTATGGGATTGAACAAAAGATTAAAAAAAAAGAGGTTGAGAAAATGTCATCCTGTTTTCTTTGGTAGGCTGTGAGGTCACTGAAGGAGACAATTGAAGACTGCTGGGATCAAGATGCTGAAGCTCGGCTGACAGCCCAGTGTGCTGAAGAGAGGATGGCTGAACTCATGATGATTTGGGAGAGGAATAAATCTGTCAGTCCAACTGTTAACCCTATGTCTACAGCTATGCAAAATGAACGGTATTTAGTTCTGTCTGCTTGCCTGCCTGCCTCTGTCTGTCTGTCTCTCTACACAAGTTCCATATTTGTTGCACATGCTTTTCTTGAAAATTTGGTTTCATTCAAGAACATCACATTTCTCTAGCACTTAATTTTACATATATAGAAAAAGCTGTTTTTCCAATAAGTAATCCTTCCTCTCGCGCTGATTGTTCATGAGTCACAGACTGCAATTATTGTTTGTTTCTGAAGTAATTTCTTAAGAATTATCACATATACAGTACCTATTAGCTATATACCTGGAAAAAGGAACCTGAACTCACTCAGTATCGCAATATTGAAATCATGGTGCTCTCTAGGTAAACATAGAAAAATATCTACGACTGCACCAATAGGCTGTCTCAGTATGAAACTGAAAATAAATCCAGGAAAGCATTTCAAAAGGAGTTATATACAGTTAATTACAGTTGAGGTTACTCTGAAAGATACATAGTGACATACATAGCATTGTTTGAATTGAAAATATCCTTAATTTGGCATGAAAAGGAATCCCATTTGTACAGTCCCTCAGTCATTATACTTCTTGTTTAAAATATCCTTTTTTGCATTGAAATACTTTTAAGGTGAAACATTATGTAAGTACTCTTAATCCAATTGTCTTTTTGTTTTCCTAAAGAAACCTGTCACACCATAGACGAATGACAAAGATCAGACCATATCAAGAATATTCTTCCTCATCTTTCATTGAGGATTCAGTTAATCACAGTGATAGCAAAGTGAAGAACATTTCATCTGAACTTTCAGCGTCCAGCACACCACTGACAGTTGGTGAGAAGAACAGAAATTCTATTAACTATGAGCGGCAGCAAGCACAAGCTCGTATTCCAAGCCCTGAGACTAGTGTTACCAGCTTGTCAACCAACACTACCACCACCAACACAACTGGCCTTACTCCAAGCACTGGCATGACCACCATATCTGAAATGCCTTATTCAGGTGAAACAAACATTTGTGCTGCAAATGGCATGCAATCATGTGGGTCAACTCCTGTTTGTCTGCAACTAACAGAGGAGGACTTGGAAACTAACAAGCTGGATCCAAAAGAAGTAGACAAAAACTTAAAAGAAAGCTCTGATGAAAACCTAATGGAACATTCTCTTAAGCAGTTCAGTGGGCCAGATCCACTAAGCAGCACTAGTTCCAGTTTGCTGTACCCATTGATAAAATTGGCAGTAGAAGCAAACGGACAACAGGACTTCATGCAAGTTGGAAATGTCCAAGCATGCCTAATTCCAGAGGTTCAGCCTGCTCAGGTCTATCCTCTTCCCAAACAGCAGAACCTCCCAAAGAGGCCTACTAGCCTACCCTTAAACACCAAAAATTCAACAAAGGAGTCTCGGCTGAAATTTGGAGGGAAGCACAAATCAAACCTGAAGCAAGTAGAAACTGGAGTTGCCAAGATGAATACTATAAATGCTGCAGAACCTCATTTAGTAACGGTTACCACAAATGAAGTGGCAGGGAGGAGCCATACAACAAACTCTCATACTGTGTCAACACATTATGTCAACGGGACAGTGCCATCGGGCCAAACAACTAGCTCAGGAACACACAGAACCCAAGAAACGTTGCAACATCAGTTCAGTGGAGAAGATTGTCGTCTGAATATCAATTCAAGTCCTGATGAACATGAGCCATTATTAAGAAGGGAGCAACAAGTGAGCCATGATGAGGGCATCCTCGATCGACTAGTAGATAGAAGAGAACGGTCACTAGATAATGGCCGGACAAATACCAACAACAACAACAGTAACCTGTGTCTAGAGCAAGGTGTTTCTACCCAAAGCAGCCAGAGAACAGCACCAGCTTCTGGATCGATCCACACTAAAAGAGCACAGAGGCCTAACTCCCTGGATCTGTCTGCCACAAATATTATGGATGGGTGTAATATTCAGTGTGAGTTCTACTGGGATACATCAGTGAATCTTGGCAAAATTATTTTCAGAATTAAGCATGTTGATTTTAAGTGACAAAAGTTGTTGAGTGCACCCTTTCCTCCCCCTTCCCCCCCAGAACGAAGTATATGTCCATTTCTATATTTGTTCCATTGCTGCCTGCCTCATAGCTCAGTTAAATTATCTCTGTTCTTTCCAGCAAAGCATATCCTTTCATCTTGTAAGCATAAATATGTGCTTATGTTTATGAGATCTAAAAATAATTTGTGCAGGCTTTATTGTTTTCTAAGAGCTGTGGCTTCAAGAACATGTTTTAGGAAAACTGGTTTTTTTTCCCCAAATAGTTGATCTTTGGCTTGTTATACATTCCCCGTGTTATCATAGAGTCTTCAGAAAGGCAAAAAAATAGCAAGGGAAATCTCATATCAGTGTTTTCGAGATGCATGAAACAGAATGCTTTCAAGGCTTGAGTAAACCTTCTGTTGCTTGATAGATTGCTCATTAACAATTCATTATGTTATTCTAAATCACTCTGAGCAGAAATTCTTTTACATTTTAGAAAGCTTCTTATCCTGTAATAAGCTGCATAATGGAACAGATCCTCAGTTTTAGTTGAATTCTACCAGAATAATTTATTTTTATCTATATAAAATAGCAAGTATCAGATTATCAAGTATAAGATTTGTATAAAACATTGCATTATTGGGTTTAAGTAGTTTGATTACAAAAGGAGCCTTCTTCCCAATATAGTTCTGTAGACACTATTGAAATAGATAACTCAGTCGTTAAGTGAAGCAGTCACTAAGTGAAACACTGGTGGCACTTAGGATCTCACTTCAGCTTTCCTTTCCTTTACAGATGTGAGGTTGTAAATGTGAGCATTGATCATAAAGTTATTATTACATCACTCTCATAACTGAAAACAGTCATTGTACAAAGCAGTTGTTAATCAAGTACTACCTGTAGTTCAGTGAAGCCTTCATACCAACTATGCATTAAATATATTTTACAACTTTATGTTTGAAATTTCAAGCACCAGAGAAAACACATGGTTTAAAACATTTTTGTGTACTTTAGTTTTTTCATAGCATACCAGTCTCCTTAGTGTGGTAATTTTCAGAAGCAGAGCTACGAATGGGGAGGAGAGAATTCTTTATTGGCCATGTGTGATTGGAAACTCAAGGAATTTGTCTTTGGTGCATAAGCTCTCAGAATACATAAAAGATATAAGTGATGAATTAAGAATTTAACTAGTCAGTTTAGACATGCAGCAACAAATCTTTTAACAAAAAACTTCCATAAATTATACTATTTTTAAAGCAAAATAACAACATGATTTTTGGTGTTTTTCAAACAATTTTAGTTATTGAATGTTTGATACTTCTCCATTTAAAACAATTTCTACACAAAACAAATTACATCCTGAGAAGTTATGGCCAAAGTATTTGATATTCTTTTGTATTCTGTTAAGTTTTGAATTGTTTTCATAGTAATAGTGCATTCTCATTTGCAGTCTAGCATGAACTATACTTTAAATGTTGTGTTTATTCTGCTGAGATCTGCCATTCAAGAATAAGTCCAAAATAATGCCTTAAAGATTTTAGTTGTGACAATAATACAAATGATGATGATAATGATGTTGATGATGATGATAATAAACCTAGGTAGTAAATCACTTCATCTTTCATTTTAATTATTATACTTTGCTTGAATGCAGAATATGATTAAAGAATAGTTATCCTCTACAACTTATCACAGGATTTTGCTCTTTTTGTTTTTATGTTTTTCAGCCTGTGTAGTAACATTGTCTATTCTTTCTTTTTAGTGGGTGAATCATCTCTTGAGGGGAAATCTGGCTCAGGTGAAAAGATCAAGAAACGTGTGAAAACGCCTTATTCCCTAAAGAGATGGCGCCCTTCAACATGGGTCATCTCCACAGAACCCCTGGATTGTGAGATTAACAACAATGGGGGTGACAGGGTGGTTAGTTCTAAGTCCAGCACAGCTGTTTACCTTGGAGAAGGAGGTACTGCAACAACTATGGTATCTAAAGATGCAGGAGTGAACTGTCTGTGAATTGTTTAAAAGCTTACACAACTGACACTATTGTATTCTGTTAATGAACATGCAGAAGACTATATATATATATATATATATATATATATATATATATATATATATAT
>NW_020769315.1:1319440-1357494 GCF_900518735.1 Pseudonaja textilis | reverse complement strand
ATATATATATATATATATATATATATATATATATATATATATATATAAATAAATCAATCCTGCTTTCTTCTGTCAGTACTCCTTACCAAGAACTTGCTTTAAATAGATTTCATCTATGCAGACAATTTTTAGCTTATGCTTCCATAATTTTGTTTTTGTTTTTTTTACATTTTTGCACTTTTTATTTAGAATTGCAAAACAACATGTGTTCGTCCTTGACCACAGAATTATATATGTATGTATCAAATATTGTGGTCTCAAAATATTTTTTTTAAAAATCAAAAACAAAAAAATTTATTGCTGATAATCAGTCTGGACCAGTTTCCAAAAGTCACTAAACAGCAAAGCCAATGGACTATGGTGGCATCCACTGTTCATGATTTGAATTGTGTGCACAAATCATTTGTATGTTTCTGTGTAACGAGTGTATTTTATTTCATACTTTCTATTTTACACTTGTATTATGTTGAAATGTGCAATAGTCTGTAGTTCATAATATACTTTGTGTTTCCATTCCTACAATACATTCTTCTTTTTGAAGTTAAAAATGTCAATAGCTGTGTTTAATCTGGTAATTCAGCAGCCAGTGGTTTCTAACCATGAATTCTGCAAGCATAATCAACTGCTTTTATCTATCAGTATATGTGCTCTAAGATTAGAGTTAATGCATGATTTTTCCCCTCCCTTTTAAAAAAACCCAAAAAGAACAAATCTTTTATCTTTCATACTTCCAAATTAGAAATTTAATTTTTCTTCATATAATGAATGACATAGGTTGGGAAAGTTTTAATCAAGACAGTGTTTAAGTGATGTAAGAAATCAACAGTTATTCTCCTGATTAATGTGATGCTAATTAAATGTATTTTCAATTAGGAAGTTTACAGGGTAAAGAAAGTTCTACCTTGGATAGGTGATTTATGGTTTATTTTCACCAAACCAAGGTGCATGTGAGAATTAGAAGTACAAAAACAGAGCAGAACGGAAGGGGGGTATGGCATGGAGGGAGGAGAGCAAAGATAAAATTTCTTGCATATGGTTATGGGTGGTTGGGTGTAGCCCCGCTTGTGTGTGCATTTGTGCGGCTGGCTGTCATTCTTATGGTATAGTTTATGCAATTTGTCAGTTAAATAATAGTATTTATGTATATTTTTCCTTAATGGATGTTTTTGATGCTTGCTGGAAATACATTTTTGCCTCATCTTTGTAATTTACCTTAAACACATTCTGTACAGGCATATTTTTAAGTGAAAAAAACTAAAACCTCGATTAATTTCTTGATTTCTATGCCTTGGTTATCGTCACAGTTAACATGATTTTCCTTAGTATTGACATTATGTTGCCTATATCTGATTGACCATATAAGAGTTTAATGAAAGGATCCAGTTCATCTCTTCTTTTTTCATTAATTATTCTTCTAGATCTAGAATATGATAGTCTTTGGCTGTTCTGACCAGGAATTTTAGAAGTTGTAATCCAATGCTTCTGGAAATCATCCAATATAAAGAGTCATATAGAACAGGTGTGTCCAACCTGCAGCCTGGATAGCTAGTAATGGGCCCCACAAGATATAATAAAATATTAAAAAATAAACTAAGTTTGTTACTTCTATACATCAATTATATTATATATTTTATATGCAGCCCAGGACGATTCCTCTTCATTCAGTGCGTTGGACGGCCATGATACAGAACATATATGGAGCCATACATAAATGTGCATGAGTATTACAACCTCTGAGTCATTATCTTGAAAATAGGTAGGAGTATTTGCTTAAATTGAAACTAGTATAAACATTTGTCATAGCTTGAACCCAATTGCTATGCAGGCAGGTAGATTCATACATACATTCATACATACATACATACATTCATACATACATACATACATACATACATACATACAACATAGCACCTAACATGACAATGTTCTGAGTGAAATAATTTTATTCTAGTACTATTTTTCACCCTCTTATGGCCACTTTAAATAATTTTAAAAGTTACCTCTTCCTATTATTTATTGTCTTTCTAAAAGTATGTTGCCTTTATTCTTAGTCATAGTATACCTACACCTTGGCTGCTAGTTTTCTTAGAACCTTGTCCTAGAATCATGCAATAACACGTTTACAGAAAGTTGTAGCCTTACCATATTTCATTTAAGCTTGTTTTTTATTGTACAACTATTCTTAGAATTAGATTTTCTTAGCAACATTTGCACCTTGAGTTAGCAGTTTTACATGCTTGAATCTATGGCTTGCTTAAATCAAGCTTTTCAAGTCAAGTGTTGAGATATCCACCTAAATTGCTGTGCAGTCCCTAAATCTCAGCCTTAAAGAACAAGTTTAGAATTTTTTGTGTGGAAAAAAAACATTGTAGGAGCTTCATCTTTTACACTTCTCAAACTGATTTCTCAAGGTAGCAATATTCAGGACCAAGAGGAAATCTGTGGGACTTAAATACCCTCCCAACTGCCCCAGAGTGCTATAGTCCAAAAGAGTATACCAGAAAAGGAAGGTTTATTTTGAAAAGTGAATTGCCTAGATGTTCATTAGCTTGAATGGCCCCTGTTTGTCTGACTGCTTTCTTTTTATATTTCAAATATCCAAAGGGTCAGGGAAGAGGTGGGTCTTATTTCCAAACTTTCTTTGGACGGATGCTTTCCCCTACTTTTCAAAAACAGGAAGCATGAGATGTTTTCTTAAGCATTCTAGATTTTATTTAAATATGAAAAGCAGATAATTAAAAAGAAAAAGAAAGAAGAAGGGAATATTGGTGCAAGGAAAAGTCTCTGAAAGTAGTTCAGTTCCATTTTAGATCTGTTTGGTATTAGGTGTATCGGAATATATTGACAACGATTGTAGGATGTGGCTATTATTTTACTTGTTTGACGTCAATATAATTCAATGGCCCAAGTTTAAAAGTTAAAAAACATAATTTATAATATTATTTCCCCAAATATGATGTATTATGAACATTTTGCTCTTAGTTAACTTTACACAGTTATAGAGGTGATCTCTTCCTTAAAATTATACTGCTAGCAAATGATCAGTTGAAAAGTGTTTATTGAAAAAGTACTTCCCTTTATCCAAATTGCTTGCCTTCCTGGCACTGCTTCACAGCTGCTTTTCAATGGCTGAAGTCAGATCTTGAGGTTGGTGACTTTTGGAGTAGTGGTGCAAGAAGACGCTATGAGCCCAGCTCCCCATGCACATGGAAACAATAAATATAGGTTATTCTTGATGGCCCCAGTTGCTGAGAACTCTTCGCTCCACCAGATGGAAGGCTGCCTGCCTGTCTATATCCTTAAAGTGAAATGTTTGGATAGGATCCCCATCTTGATTGTATGTGAACTTCCCAAGGAGAATGCTTTCTTTGATGCCCTTCTTCCCATAAGCCAAAGATTGCAATGTCCTTGTGGGCGCTGGGAATGGTCCCACTGGGGGAAAGCGACTTGGACATACACTCTAACATCACAGCAATAGGATGGATCCTGTTGAAAGGTGAATGACAGCAAAATGTTGGGAGCCTTGGAAGGCCCAACAATTTCCATGTCTCATAGGTTTCTGAACACCAGGTACTGATTACACTGGCCCTTTCAGATTCAAGTACATGATCAACCATTCCAATGCGATCTTCACTGTAGTGCTTCAGGGCATCACAATATGATGAATTTGCTCCTCAATCAATCCTGTAATTCCTTCTTTATGAAGCATGATCTCAACATCCTGCACAGACAATTCTTGGTTCTTCAAAATCTTGGCAAGAACCTTGTGCTTCAATTTGCATAGCTGCTTCTGTAATTCTTCATGCTGGACAAAAGGTTTTCCAGTTTTATCCTTTCTAGATCAGGACAGAAATTGGCTAAACCATGTCGGAAACTGAATTTCCACATCTTCTCACATTTTCTTAATCTGCCCTGGAAAAGATTCCACTTGTCTTGACAGTGCCTTCTGATCAGAACCTAAAATCACAAATTCTTTTTTCAGATGTGATAAATGTTCCTCCCAATTTGTCTATTTCCTTTCATAAAGTATTCATTAGGTCTTTTATGGAGCTTTGCCACTGAGCTGTCTTCTCAAGCATCCAGGTCTCAGAAGTCTAAGAGACTTTCTTTAGGAGACTGTCAAAATCCTTCTGCACCTGGGATTGGAAAACATCCAACTTATTCTGGACATGAAGATCTATGTCTGAGCCAAGCTTCTCTCTCATCACGGCCTCTTGCTCAGTCATCAGCTTATCCAGAATCCAGGGGTGGGTTTCTACTGGTTCTGTCTACCTCTGTAGAACCGGTAGCTCTGAAGAGCAGCAGACATAGATCTGGTTCTATGTCTGCTGATGTTTTTACCCACCCACCCGCCCAGGCTCTTACCTGACCTTTATTTCCTGCTTTTTCAACTTCAGCTGCCGTGCGAGGCACAGCTGCAGTTAAAAAAGCAGGAAAAAAGTGCTTTTTCAAAGGCTGCTTCTCAGCACACAGCGTGCTGATGACAATTTACAGGCACGCGCACAACATGCAGGGAAGCACATCATAAATCACCGAACCGGTAGTTAACTCTATCAGATCCCACCCCTGCCAGAAGCACCAGGATATCCTCATGTGACAGAGTGGCACCTTCTGTGTTCTTTCTTTTCTGGAATTCTAGCATAGAAGCTCCAGTTTCCAGGGTCTCAAAATACCTTTCCAGTGCCTGGAGCGGAAACAAAACCTGTTACTGGGCCTCAGAAAATACAGCAGTCTCTCCCATTTCTTGAGAGAGGGAAATAATTTCATTTTCCCCAAGAAAACAGAAGGTTGGAGCCCAAAGGGATAAAAATACCAGGCATCATAACCAACACAGCTCAGGAACAAAAGCAGAAGCATAAACAACATTATTGTCATGCCCCTGTCAAAGCCTGAATCTGCTGGGGAACATGAGCTGGAACATGAGCCGAAAGAGATTGAGGGGGCGCTTCATTGTCTTTGGAAGAAAATGGAGAAGGCCAGCGACTTTCAAGATTAAGACAGATTATACGCAGGATGAACATGAAAAAAAGAGCTCAGGCGAGGAGCAAGGACCACCCCCTCCTGATCCAAGAGCTTGGAGAGTGTAGAGAAGGTGTCAACAGCACAGCCTGAGCAGGCTACTTGGGAGAAGAGTGCCCCACCCATCTTCACAAGGCATACCTGGGGAATGAGACTTGAGGAGAGGTATTTGTTGGGAATAAACACAGTTCCTGAAGTGTTGCATGCTGATGTTTGAACTTTCCAACGGTCCTTGCATGCCTTCTGGTGTTCTGGACTAATTACCTTCATCTCTTGCTTCCTGACCACCTTGATTTGCCCTGTTGGATTTATTGCTGTGCAGCCTTGGTGCAAATAGCGCTGGGTATTAAAATGAAGACATCCAGGAGAGAGGCTGTAGTTGTTAGACAATGCCACATGGTCCCCATCCACCAGTATAACAAACCAAAGAACCATCCTTGGGCTGAAAGCACCACCCCAAAAAGGACCGTACTTTGGAGAGGACACTCTTGAACCCAAAACTGGATCTATTCTGGTCCATGGAAGAAGCACCTGTGTAGTCATCCTCAGAGGAAGAACCAGATGAAGAACCATAGGTGTCGTATGTCTTCCTGTCTCCTAATCCATTGATGTTCTTATTGGACTTGATGCCCCCTGTACCTCTTCTCCTTCTTGGTGAAAGATCCTCACTCCAATAAGAACTGCTTTCCAATGGCTCATCAAAGACCACATTAGTTTTAAGAGAATATCCTCTGTCGTCAGTTAGATAAGATTCATTAATGACAGACTCACTGTAGTAGTAAGGTAGTATGTGGAGCACAACTTATCTCTAGGCTATGTGTAGGAGAAAGACATTTCACACTGCTTGGTTTCCTTCTCAGGGATCGACTGAATTCTCTATAAACGAGCTGAGGTCCACTTAACAGAGAACTTCCTCCACTGATCCTACTGTTGCCAATATCCTCACTTTGATAACTGTGAAAAGTTCCACCAATGCGTTGACTTTGTTGAGACCACCTCCACATTCATTTCAAGGTTCTTTCACAATGGCTTTGGAAGAGACACACACAAAAGAACTCCAAACAAAAACACAAGCAGCCCTTCCCCACACCCCAAATTCAAAGAGGTTCGGGATTGTCTCCTCAGCAGGCGAAGTTAGCCAGGCTTTCTAAGTTATTTGATGAATCCCAGGAAATTGCCATTGCCAGTTGGATCCGCTTGAAGCATTGGCAAGCGCCCCGCGCACCAACAATAAAGCCAATGTATCCACATTATTTGTGATATTCTAGTAGTAAGTCTTTGCACATCTGCTGCATCTCTAAGCACTTCTTCTGTTGTATTTTTTCTCATGATTGTTTTTTAACAAAGCATTAGTAGAAATGTTATAGAGCCTATTTCATCAAAGGATTATTATGAAGAACAATTTCTGATTCATTGTTACCATACTTGTATATCTTTTATTACTTTTTCCAGTTAATACCATTCAGTTCTCTGTTGCAATTTTTAAAATATTAATTTTATTAAGAAATTATAAGGTAAAGAATAGTCATATCTTTATTTTTCCTTGGTAATGATCTAGCCTAAACTAAGTCAGTAATTTGGTTTGCTTTCTTTTTTGCAAAGGCATTTTATATATGGCTTTCATCTCTTTCCCCCTTTCCCCCTAGGGTCTAGAGCACGGGTGTCAAACTTGATCGCATGACATTTCGTGACGTATTGTGATGTTTTTTGCCTTTCTGGAGTCGGGGTGGGCATGGCCTGCGTGTGACACATATGGCCTGTGGGTTGCCAGTTTGACATCCCCACTCTAAAATAACAAAAGGAATTTGAGCAAGCAATTTTGAAATAAAAAGTATTGAGCAATCTAGGTTACATATCCTTGTTATTGTTTTTTTTTCTTCTACCCTAAGTCCATTCAAACATCAGAGGAATCATAGTTTGTGGAATCTAAATTGCAAAGACCTTGGGAAATAATGAAACCATATCTTACATTTGGATTTCATGTTTAATTGTGACCAGTTTTTTAAATAACAATTTCTTGGGGGAATTGGCTAGATTCTCTGCAATGAGCCATGCTTGCTATAACTGCTGCTCTAGAGGAGGCAGCAGTCATTTTGTATTTTCCATCAATTGGGTAAGTGCTCTGCCATTTAAACTGAAAAGAGCTAATCTTAGGGGGTACAGTTTAAATACTTGAAAAAGCTGAAGGTTTTTTTATGAGTTCCAGAGTGCTTCCAGAGACTTGTAGCCCAAGTATTGGGTGCTTCTTGACCAACACAGAAGGATGTACTTTGAAGCCAAAGGCAAGAGAGAGTGAAAGCTTGAGCTTGGGTAGCCCCTCAGTGAACCTTTTCAACAGATGCCATTGCCTATTCCAGTTTCATCCATGTCATTACTTTGCCAGAACTACGGAATGCCTATTATCGGCTCCAATTTCAGGATGCATTGTTGAGTTGTAGAGGGAAAGCACCTCAAACTTGAGATAGGCAAGTTTGCAAATTTAAACTGAAGCATTTGCTTTTTCAAGCATGTCGTTCAAATTCCTGAAGTATCTCTGCCCTGCTGTATGCTTGCTTCTGATGTGTAAGTCCAAGTCTAAAATTACAAACACAGATTCAGACAAAAATATTGGCTTTCTTTTGTCCAATATTGCTACATTTTAAAGGAAGTCATTTAAAAAGACAAGTGGTTAAAACACCATCTTAATAAATTTGCTTCTTATTTTGTTTTATAGAATTTATTTGGTGACATAATAGTTGGCACTGTTAAAAATTTTGGTCTCTTAATACTAAAAAAGTAAGAATATTCTCCTTCCTTTATATAAGTTATTCAGATATTAGTTACTTGATTATTCCTTCTCAATAGGGTTTACAATGCAAGGGCTCTTTAAGAATCTATTTACAAAACTATTAGAATATTGGAAGTGAAGCAAATATTTGGGGGTGTACTTTAAAAATTACCAAATTTATTACAATATGAATTCATGGACATATGCTACATTAAGTAGAAAACTCACCTCATTGCAGGTAGTGCTTAACTTACAACCATTTGCTTAACAGCCATTCAAAATTACTATGGCACTGGAAAAAAGTGACCAGTCTTTGCACTTATGACCGTCACAGTATTCCCATGGTCACATGATCAGAATTCATGTGTTTGGAAACCAGCATGAATTTATGACAGTTGGCAGCATCCCTGAGTCATGTGACTGCCCTTTGCAACCTTTCCTGCCAGCTTCCAACCAACAGAGTCAATGGGGAAAATTGGATTTGCTTAATGACAATATGTTTCACTTAACCATGGCAAAAAAGGTAGTAAAATCGGCACAAGTTAGTTAATCACCATTTTGCTTAGCAATAGAATACACACACACACACACACACACACACAGATTTGTCAAGCACTTAGTTCAGAGTATTTTAATTTGGGGGGATTTTGCCCAATGTTTCTATGTAACATTTGTTTAGTACTAATATTATGATTATGGTTATTCTTTTAGCTATATCCCTGGTATTTACAGACTGTCCATGAAAAAAATCCAAATTAAATGGGAAAGGCAACTAAAAATTAAAAAAAAAGAATGTTTCCATATCTAATATTTGTCTATCTTAGTTTGTGTTGGTTCCTTAAGATCAAATGATATCAGTGCTGCATATTTGTTTTCTTATACTGAAGGAAATGTACTGGCCAGCATGCAAGACTGAAGCACACCTTTCTTTGCTTCAGATTAAATGTTTTCTTTTAAAAATGTATTGGGACAATAGCCAAATACAGGACAACATTAACTGAAGCTGAAATGTGAAGCTATATATATGCTCTAATTACAAAAATACTACTGTATAGTCTTCAATCGTCAAGCCCCCAAATATTTATAGAAAGTAAGATGAGCTGAAGAATGCTAGTTTGTCATATTGTAGTACTATTGTACTGTCTCCCACATTACTGCTGAAATAGCCAGTTTATAATGATTAGTTTTATTATTTTTGTATAAACTGCCCAACATTTTGCTATGCTATTTAAGTTGTGTATTTCAGGATGTGACTTAATTACATGTATTGCTTTTTTAATGTTTTATGGAGGCCACTATGAAAGCTGACATTACTGAAAGCCACTTTAGAGTTTTCTATGAATTCTTGTAACAAAATGCCTTGTGATATGAATCTGAATAAACAGACTGTTTTAATGAAAAGAATTGATCAGAACATTTAAAAACTATCCTTTAGGGGGTTTGTGGAGAGGGAAAGGCTTGCTGTAAAATTATGCATTAATCAATTTAATAAATATCACTTCATGAAAGTATGAAGTTTGTACATGTGAGTCACTTAAACATTTATAAATTGACCAATAGGTGTCACTCTTACATGCAAAAATGCTTTTATATTGACCTGATATCTTTTATGTTGTTTTTCAGTTTAGTGAGATTTCAGTTTATCCCCATAATTGCAAAATAGAGAAAAATGCTTAAAAATGCAATCAGGAATAGGTCGTCCTTATATATTATTTGCCAGACCTTTTCCTTATGCTTACATGATCTTGTAAATGGCTACTTTGATATTTGAGACTTGAAAATTGCTTCCAGACATTTAGTTGAGAAACTTTTAGAAAAAGAAAATTTTAAAGAGAATATTTCACTGTTCATAGGACACTGAGGAATAATGCAGATGTGTATATGGGATGAGCACTGACTATTTTTGAAATGTTTGCCATAAATTAGCTTAAAATAGTAATACTGTCATAATATGTACAGAATTCTGCAGTAAAAATGTAATTTGAAGGTATGCTTTATGAAACAAACCTGCCTAACTCAGAGTCTAGGTCAAGGTTGAAGGAGGAGCACATACACTTGTCATATTCAGTCATTTTAAATCTAGTGCATAAACTTAAAATATTTAGGCCATTGCATAATTTGTTTTGCAATAAGGGCAATTTGACAATTATACTTTCAAAATCAATGCTGGTCTTTATCAAAGGAACAAGATAAGTGGAAATGTTACTGCTTTTTAACAACGTAAGTTTGTTACATAAATCAGCTCCTTTATCTCCCTAAACTGGGGAACTAATCATAATTTATCTTGGGTAGAATGTACTGGCTAGACCAATTCCAGTGGGACAATGCAGTTCTGCAAATTAACTTGGTGTTGAACCATGTAGAGCTTTATGGGTCAGTACCAAATTATACTCTGAAACCTACTGTTAACCAATGTAGGGTCTGGAGCACTAGTGCAATATATTTCACCAGAGAATGCCAGTTAGCACATGGATTGCATCATTCTGAGCCAACTGCAATTTCCAAGTAATCTTTAAAAGTAACCCAAGGAATACAGGTAGTCCTTGACTTAACAGTAGTTTGTTTGGTGACCATTCAAAGTTACAATGGCATTGAAAAAAGTGACCGATGACCATTTTTCACACATGACACTTACAGCATCCTCATGGTCACATGATCAAAATTCAGATACCAGGGGCCCCTGTAGTCCAAAAGGCATGACTTTGAATTAAAAGCTCCCTAGGAGGCAGTTGAATGCTGTTTTCCATTCATCCCCCTCCCTAATACAGACTCAGTAGTTTGCCTCTCTGAGGATGAATTTGGTAAAGACCAAATTCTTGGCCAGGTGAGATAGCATGTCCTTCATGAGCGGGAGGAGGTATAGGTTGTGTAACACAGGTCGTTGATGCTTCTAAAATTGACGCATAATCTCTCTTTTTTCTCTTTGAACAGGACTGGGGCTGCAACTTGTGCTTGGCTGGCTTGATGAACCCCCTTTTTGTCTATTTATTTGCTCATTTCTTCCATTTCCCAGAATGTCATGGCGTACATTTTGGGATTTGGTAGTTTTGCCCCGGGGATGATTTCTATGGTGCAGTCTGCCTCATGGTGGGAAGGTAGGACATCACACTCAGTCTCGCTGAATACCTCTGCGAGGTCCTGATATTCTCTCGGGATCTGTCTAGCCCCTGAGGTTTTGTCAGAAGTGGCTGACAGTTGTTTTGGTGAGCTCTCTGGGAGGGTTCCCTGCATGGGCAGTGCTTCTATTTGATGGTGAGGAGGGAGTTGGGGTCCCTTTGATATCCTCAGTCTGTGGCTGCCCCCTGCCACCAGATGATTGGGCCCCACTTGTCTAGCTAGGAGAGTCCCAGTACAACTGCATCTGTCATTTTTGGGGCCATTACGAATTGAATTGTTTCCCAGTGATCTGCTAGCTCTACCCTCACTGGTTCAGTTAAATGAGTAGCATGGGCCCCTCCCAATAGGCACCCATCGACCTATTCAAATCAGATCGGGTGGGCCAGCCTTTTCACTCTGATCCCCAGTTTCAGGACTGTGGTTAGGTTGATTAAGTATGTAGTGCAGCCTGAATCAATTAGGGCTTGGAAAGTCCCCTGAATTCCTGTTTTTGGGGCTGTGAGCCATATTGGGTCATTTTTGCCCTCGTCCTCACTGTCATAGGAGCCAAGTGACTAGTTATTGTCTGAGGGCTCCTCCCCTTTGGCTGGGTGGAGAAGGACTTCTGCAGCCTAAAGGGCCTTCTGGGATGCCTTGGTGGCTTGCCTGGGGCCTCGTTCCAGACATGCTCTGGGTGGTGGTTCTGACCTTGGTTTCAGGCCTGGGGTTCTGTACGTGCTGCCATGTGACCCATCCCCCCACATCAACAGCATTTAATTGGGCTTTGTAGGAGGGCTGGTTTGGGGAGGCAACCCCTCCATTTTCGAGAGGCCAAAATTTCTTTAACTTCAAAATGTTCACCTTCAATCAGCAATGGTATAGGAGGATCAGTCTGGGTTGGTCTCAGACCAGAAGTGTGTTCAGCTTTCAACAAGCTAACATGGAAAACCAGATGAATTCGTCGAAGAGTTTTTGGTAGTTTCAATTGGACTGTCACAGGATTTACGATCCGTTCAATCGTGAAAGAACCCACATATTTAGGACCAAGTTTCTTCGACTTTTGAGTGGTTTGTAGGCATTTGGTGGGCAGGAAAACTTTGTCACCCACTTGATAGGTCTTCTGTGGAGATCTCTTTTTATCTGCAAACTTCTTATGAGATTGATGTGCGTCATCTAATGCTTCATGGGAGACTGGCCAGTTAAGTTGGAGTTGTGATATCCATTCGTCTAGCTACTGGATGTTAGGTCTTTCACGAGGAAGCTCAGGTATGGGTACAAAGTCTTGTCCCGACACCACTTTAAAGGGGGTGAACCCAGTACTACTATGAACAGAATTGTAAGCCACCTCGGCAAATGGCAATAAGTCAGCCCAATTATCCTGTTGATAATTTAACATCTGAGGTATCGTTCTAGCACTGCGTTAGTCCTCTCACAGGCCCCATTGGTTTGGGGATGGTGGGCGGAGCTTAAGCCCTGGGCGGAGCCTATTAACTTCAGGAACTCCCTCCAAAAGTTCGAGGTGAATTGAACCCCTCGGTCAGAAATTATATGTTCGGGAACGCAATGCAATCTATAGATATGTAGTATAAACAGTTTAGCCAATGATTTTGCAGAGGGAATCTTAGAGCAAGGTATGAAATGCGCTTGTTTGGAAAACAAATTGGTTACTACCCAAATAACCGTGTTTCCAGTGCTCTCGGGTAACTTTACTATAAAGTCCATGGAGATTTCCTTCCACAGAGCCATTGGCCTAGCCACATTTTATAACAGCCCTGCTGGCTTACCAGGAGGCCTTTTTCCTGAGGCGCAAACTGAGCAGCTAGCCACATAAGTTTCAATGTCCTTCTTCAACGTAGGCCACCAGAATTGTCGCTTAACGAGGTGTAAGGTTTTCATGAATCCAAAGTGACCAGCCGCTTTAGAGTCATGAGCTTGTTGCAATATTTGGCTTCTCAGTGTCTCTGGTACATACAACTTTGCTCCCATCCAGGCCAACCCATCTCTAACCGTACAGTTATTCAAATGAGCCAGGAACCATTCATCCAGTTTTAGGGCCTCCTTTAATTGCGCCATCAAATCATTCGATAAATCCACTTCTTGTTTCTTCTTTTGCACTCTAGTGACCACCGGGGCAGCTAGCTATTTGGTTGAGACAATCGGCCGTATCACTTCCTGTTATACTGAGGCAGTCTAGATAATGCATCCGCCATAAAATTCCCCCCCCCCCCCCCCCGGGATGTACTTCAGTGAGAAGTTAAACTGCTTCAAATACTGGGCCCACCGAACTTGTTTAGGAGACAGTGTTCGAGGTGTTTTTAAGGCCTCCAAATTCTTATGGTCACTCCATACCTCAAATGGGTGTTTTGCTCCTTCCAAGAAATGTCTCCATGTCAATAGAGCCCAGCGAACTGCAAAAGCTTCCTTTTCCCAGACGGCCCACCTCCTTTCCGTTTCAGTTAGTTTACGGGAGGTGTAGGCGCGGGGTTGTAAAGTTCCCTTCTCATTGATTTGAAGTAATACCGCTCCAACGGCCACATCACTTGCATCGGCTTGGATCACGAAAGGGGCATCCATGTCCGGGTGCTTTAGCATTGGTTCTGCAGCGAACAGTCGCTTCAGCTTTTCAAAAGCGGCTTGGCATTCCATGGACCACTCCAGCGGCTTGCTAGGCTTTGGTTTCGCCTCCCCCTTAGTTTTTAAGAGATTGGTGATAGGCATTGCTATCTTAGCAAAATACGGGATGAATTGCCGGTAAAAGTTGGCAAATCCCAAGAAGTTTTGAAGTTGTTTTCGGGTGTGCGGTGGGGCCCACTCCAACACAGCCCGCACCTTCCCTGGATCCATTTCAATGCCCTCGTGTGAAATGCGATACCCCCAAATAGTCGATTTTCTCTTGATGGAACTCACATTTGGACAGTTTAGCATACAATTTAGCGGCTCACAGTTTCTGTAGCACTGAACGCACCAGTTTCACATGTTCATCCCAAGTTTCTGTGTAAATAAGGATGTCATCAAGGTAAACCAAAACCCCCTTGTATAAATGTTCATGTAACACCTGATTGATCATCTGCATGAATACAGCTGGAGCCCTTTGTAGGCCAAATGGGAGAACGTTGAACTGGAAACAACCCATCAGGCAGTTAAAAGCAGTTTTCCACTCATCTCCTTTAATTCGAATTTGGTAGTACGCTTCTCTCAAGTCCAACTTCGTGAAAATTTTCCCTTTAGCCAGGTGGGCTAGCATGTCCTTCATCAGGGGGAGGGGGTACATGTTTTCCACGGAAATTGCGTTCAGGTTTCTATAGCCCACTACCAAACGCTTGGAGCCATCTTTCTTTTCACGGAATAGCACTGGGGCCGCTACCCGAGGTCTAGCGTGTTGGATGAAACCACGTTTCAAATTTTTATCGATAAACGATCTCAACTCTTCCAATTCCCGTGGTGTCATCGAATATAGCTTCGGTTTCGGGACTGTCAACCCCAGGCAAAATTTCAATACTACAATCTGTTGACCAATGAGGGGGAAGCTCATCTGAAGCCTTTTCACTGAACACTTCCTTTAAGTCCCAATATTCTTTCGGAATTTTTTCCTCCCCCTCCAAGTCCTCGGTACCTGTGGAGGCTAGCTCAACCGGATTCTGAAGCTTCTGCTGGGATCGCCCCTCCCTTTCCGGTCGCTGATTGGTGCGTATGCGCAATGACCCCTTCTTCCAGTTCACATGAGGGTTCCACTTCCAGAGCCAGAATGGTTGCTCCATCCCAGGGGCCACAATAAAACACAGAGTCTCTTTATGCTCCCCCATGGTCATTCCTAGGGGTTCCGTTATGAAACATGCAGGGCAACTTCCCGCCACTGATCCATCCAATTGGCAAAAGGCTATGGGCGTTTCTAAAGTTCTCAGTCTGATGCCCATCTCCTCAACTACTTTCATGTTGATTACACACCTCGTGCACCCAGAGTCTAGCAAGGCTAGCATCTCCCCTTCGGTCCCTGAAGTGGGTACCCTCAATCTTACTGGAATGGTCATTGGGCCCTTGTTTGGACTTACCAGGAAGTCGTCTTCCGAGTCAGATTAACTCTCTTCAGGCTTCCTCCTTTTGGCACCCCCTTTGGATCCAGCTTGACCCTGCAGTCCCCAATCCAGTGGCCCTCTTTCCCACATCGAAAACAGGCAGTGGATTTGGGTCTTGCCATCACTCCTTCCTTCGGGGGCTTTGGGGCCTCTTGGAAATGTGGGGAGGAAGGCTTGCTCCACCCAGAGCCCCCCCGGCATCTGCTTCAGGTCAAATCTATTTCCACTTCTTCTGCCAGCAAGTACCACATCTGCAAATCATTGGGGTCCCTTCTAGAAATGCATCTCTGGTATACGTCTTCATTTAGACCATCTTTGTAGGCTTCTACCCTGGGACCAGCCTCGGATATGGCACGCCAGCTGTCTAAACTCTTGAGTATAGTCAGCCACTGACCTCCTCCCTTGATTTATGGTTTTCATCCTGATCCTGCCCTTTCGGTCCGCCAAGGGGTCCTCAAATCTTGCCCGCAGCGCGGTCATGAACACATTATAATTCAGCAATTGGGGGGAGTTATCATTATACAAAGTCACCATCCACTCTGCAGCTATTCCCTCCAGGGCCCTGGTAACACATCTCACTTTGGCTGCTTCTGAGGTAAACTCCTCCCCGTATTCTTCCATATAGCTCCAAACTTGTACTAGGAAGAAACCCAAGTCTTTGGGATTTCCCCCAAATTTCACTTTTAACGGAGGCAGCTTGAAAGCTCTGCGCCTTCTAAGAATCACACCTCCCGCTGGGGGCCCCGGAGCTGCAGCTGGCTGCTGCGCTGCCTCGGGCTTAATTATGGGGGTGGGGGCAGCTTGGCTGCCTCTGGCTGAGATTGCTCCCCCTTCCCCTTCATACCTTGGTGCAGCATGGGGTTGTCCAAATGCCTCATTGAGGAGATGCCTGGCTTGGTCCAGTAAAAATTCTCTCCTTTCCCTCTTTTGCCATGGCTCCTCTCTTCCATGCCGTCTGGAAATGGTGATTCCAGGAGGGGGGGGCTCTTTGGGATCCTTCCAGCCAACCCGCAACGACCATCTGGGCTTCACAGCTGGAGCCTCTTCCAGGTTGAGATCCGATAGCAATTTAACTGCTGGCACCTCCGGTATCAGCAAAGAAGATTGTCCTCCCATAGCACCCAGGTCCTCCTGGTCACTAGCTGGAGATGACATGATGTTCAAACCCCCTCGGGAGAAAACTGGATATTTTCTCCGGGTGGGCTCGTGTGAGATTCAGAATAATGTCAGGTGGTGCTCCATTCAAAATTCAAGAAAGAAAAACTTAAGACTCTTTAGATTAGAGCAAAGATGTCTTTTACTGCAGGGGTCCCCAACCACCGGGCCGCGGACCGGTACCGGTCCGTGGATCATTTTGTACCGGGCCGCAAAGAAAATAAAAATAAAAATGGCGGCTTTCTTCGCCTTCGGTGAATGCTGCTGGGATCAGGGATCAAGGACACAAATGAAAGAGGGGGAGGGAGGAAGCAACCAAAGCCTGTCCTGCTCTCCGGCTCAGCGGCTTCGGTTTCCTCCCACCTCGTTCCTCTCTCAGTCATTCTCTCACTCCTCCACCAGCCCAGGAAGAAACTGCTTCAAAGAAGCCGGCAGGGTGGCTTTTCCTGTCGGCGCAGCTCCTCCAAAGCGCCCGTTCACCCCCACCCTGCCGCCCGCGGTTCAATCCAGTGCTCTGTTCTGCCTGCCTGCCTGCCTTCGTTTCTGGTTGTTTCGGAGCAGCTTTGGCTGAGAATAATAACTATTTGCCTCTTTTACTCAGCCGAAGCTGCTCCGAAACAACCAGAAACGAAGGCAGGCAGGCAGGTAGGCAGAACGGAGCACTGGATTGAACCGCGGGAGGCAGGGTGGGGGTGAACGGGCGCTTCAGAGGAGCTGCGCCGACAGGAAAAGCCACCCTGCTGGCTTCTTTGAAGCAGTTTCTTCCTGGTCTGGTGGAGGAGCGAGAGAGCAACTGAGAGAGGAACGAGGCAGACACCTGAGGGATAAGGTTGAGGGAGGGAGAGAGACACTTGAGAGATAAGGCTGAGGGAGGGAGGGAGACACCTGAGGGATGAGGCTGAGGAAGGCAGGGCTGAGAGGCTTCTCAGCCATCCTGCAGGGACTTGTCCTGAGCCGCGGAGACAGCCGCAGGCGGCCGCCGCCCAGCGCTCAGTTTTGAAGGTGCTCCTCAGCCTGGCCTAGTTCCTGAATCTGCAGCTGAAACCCTCCATTTTAAATGTCCCAATAGAAGAGAATATCTGTCGCTCAGGGTTGCAATGAGGAGGCATTGGCGCTCCCTGAACTTGGTGGTTTGCTGGCAGATGTTTTATTAACCGACTAGGTAACAACATCAGATGTTATCTAGTCAGGTAATGAAACCTCTGCAAGCAAACCACCAAACTCAGACTCCTCCCCCCCCCCCCCCCCCCCCCTAAAAAAAGTGTCTCCCCCCCCCCCCCCCCCGGTCCTTGACAAAGTGTTTCTGGGTGAAACTGGTCCCTGGTACAAAAAAGGTTGGGGACCACTGTTTTACTGAAAATGAAGTGGTAGCATCAGTAGAATTCTGAATCTGAGAAATTAGGCGCGCAGATCACATATACAAAGTGATGGAAACATTCCCACCCCCCCATAGTTCAAATGATTCTTCCAATTAAAAGTTGCGAATATGATCATGTGGACATCTTCAGGTGGTAATGAGGCCTCTGTCCGTTGACCTTGGCATATTTTGATAAAGATTTGCAGCTGCGCAGAGAAAAGAAAGCTAAGCGAGAAATAGAAACCTAAGAGCAGGAATTTATACTCCCCCCTCTCCTCATTTACGCCACACAAGAATGTAACATCTCCAGCTCTCTTCCCAGACGTTATCCCCCCTCCTCCCCCTGTTATTTATGGCAGCCAAAAGATGCAAAGCAATAGTAGAAGATCTGGAAGGCTGACAGTTTATAGAATTATAGATTTTTATCCTAAATGTCCATGGTATTTATATTGCTACAGCTGCATTTATACAATAATAAACCAGCATTTTTAATCATGATTGGTCTATTTCACAAATAATTGTAAAATACTATGTGATTGACTCATCACACTAAGCCAAAACCTTCCTATCAAATTATATCTTATAATGATGCAGCAACCAGATCACTGGATTTTATTTGCTTTTAAATTGAGTCTGCCAGATCGTCAAACAAAAATGAAATACCCTCTGGATGAATGAAATTGGAGCATAATAAATTCTTACTAACAGGGGTGGGATTCAACCAGTGTTACTGCCTGTTCGATTACTACGTTTTGCGTGCGCGTGTAAAAAAAACATCAGCTGTGCTGCCCGGACAGCTGAAAAGCACTGCGCACAGGTGTGCTGCACAAAGCAGCTGAGGTTGAAAAAACAGGAAATGAAGGATAGGTAAGAGCCTGGGCCAGTGGGTGAGCCAAATAGCAGCAAACACAGAACGGGTGCGGTGTCTGCTGCTCTTCAGAGCTACCGGTTCTTTAGAACCGGGCAGAAGGGTAGCCTCCCACCCCTGCTTACTAAGTAGCAAGTAGTAACTGCAACAACATGTTGAAGTTGTCCTCACCCAGTTTAAGGAACATTCTTAGTCAAAGTTTCTATCAGCCTGGTAATGCAGTGCAGGTTCACAATAGTATACATGGAAGTGCCTACAGGAAAATATATTAAAAAATAGGGGAAAAAAAGAATATAGCAAAGAAAAATAAAATACATAAAGAAATTATATCCCCCTTCATCACACGGATAAACAATTTTAGTAGCTTACTACCTTCTCTTAAAACAATATCTTCTTCCCATATCCCATCTCATCTATAAACAAAGCTTTATTGTTCAGTCCTGATCAGCAAAGCCCGTTTTGGGCAACCGTATATCTATTTTAACCTTGATCAAGAAGCAATTTTTAATAATCTTTAGTCCCTTTAATAATGTCTTAGAACTTTTTCCCCCACTTTTTTTCTTTGCTCCTTTTGAGAAAATTCTTCAAAGTTTTAACAATCCTCTCTTGGTTTATTACTTGTATATCCCTTTTAATTATTAAGACATCAGCTAGCTTCTTATTAATTATTGAGACATCAACTATTTCTTTTATATGACCTGTGTACCATCTTTTTCCATATCATTCTGGTGTCCTGTCATTTTCAAATCTACTTTCAAATCAGATTCAATCGAAACTCTTTCATAACATCTTTGAAAAACAATGTTTGTGAAGGGATTATAAAATTAAAATTTAAGTTAAAATTAACTCTTAAAATTAACTTTTGGGTCCATTAAAAATATTCTTCAATTTGTTCAATGTTAAAATATTTTGTATGAGTAAAATTTAACTGTTCTCCTTTAATTGTAACCTTTCTTTCTGGTTCCCTCTAATGTCCAAATTCAATCCCTGATCCTAACATTTTTAAAAAGAATTCAAAACAAAAGTGTTTTTTCTTGGAAAGGATTCTTATAATTCATTCCAAAATTTTATTTCAAATCCATCTGGACCCTTAGTCCATGTAAAAAATCAAAGTTTGAATTGACCTTTTGCTGTTTATTCCAAAAGAAAAAAAAATAAGTCCCTAAACTTGTATTTAAAGTGTCTTTTTCAAAGAATCAAAGTAAACTCACCAGATGTTGTCAAACTTATTGATCCAAAGGTTCGTAATAGCTGCAAAGCAATTAACAAGCAATTTTTGAAAGTGATTAGAAAAGGAAGTATGCCAACCAGTGTCCTTTTGATAATCAAGAGGAGCAATTCTATGGAGCACTTGTGAGTATTCTCAATTACCTGCTTGTCCAGAAAGAATTAAAAAGAGCCAAATCTACTTACCAGCTCTTCATTCCACTATAGCAGGGGTGTCCAACTCAAGGTCCGCAGGTGGATCCGGCCTGCAGGGTACTTAGATCTGGCCTGCAGAGCCACCCTTGAAACAGCAAAGGAACCTATGCCAGTGAAAATGTTGTGTGGCCCTCCTGAGCTCTATTTTTGCTGACAGAGGGTTGCAGGAGGCTGTCTCTGGAGCCAGTTTTCACTGGTAGAGCACTTGGGCCATCACCAGTGTTGGAGGCAACACAAGTGACATTGAGCTGGCCAAGCCCACTGCAGGCCCCCAAGGTCAAACACAACTCTGATGCAGCCCTCAATGAAATCGAGTTTGACACCACTGCACTACAGATATTGACCCTGACTTTAGCTGCGTTTCTTCAGATCACCATCTCTCTCCCAGAAGTTAGATAGCTGTTCTTAACCTGATATCTTCCAGATATATTGGACTTTTGTTGCTATAATTTCTAAGTCAACACAGAAAGTGTCTTTTTTTTCAAGACAATATTCAACTATATCATCATTAATGGATTCACTTTTTACAAAATGATGAAAAAATATTTTGAAGGTTTTATCTAAATAAGACAATCTGCACAATTAATACCTGCTTGGGTTGCTTTTAAGATATTTGTAATTGTAGTACTGCTTATACTTCATGGAAAGGAAGAAAAAAAATCTAAAAGAATAGAAACATTCAAGTGTTCATTCAAATGTTAGTCAACCTACATAAAAACTACATAAAGCTGTTAGTAAATTAGAACTGAATTAACTTCTATCAATCAACCTTTATTGTCAGAGTACAACATGTGTACAATGAGATTGGCTGAGCCTCCCTTCATTCACTACCCCCAACACAACTCACAGTGAAGACAGAAATTCCCTAACCCAGTGAATCCTACTAACAAACATGCAATCTTATTACACTATGTGAACTTATTGCACAACGCGCAAGTCTATCATACTATGTTGACATGAAGTTATTTTCTGTTCAGAAGTCTGACAGCCCACAGGTAGAAACTGTTCTTCAGCTAGTTGATGTGGCTGCCTATGCTTCTATATCTTCTACCTGATGGTAGGAGAGTGAAGAAATGCTGACCAGGTGTGAGTCGTCGCTAAGGATTTTCCTTGCTCTTCTAAGGCAGCGAGCCCCAGCAAAACATAATCACTGAACGGTAGTAACACCAGTTGAATCCCACCCCTGGACAATAGAGGCTGCTTTTAAGCATGCTGGAACACAAGCCGTTTGAAGGGAGATATTAAAGGTCCTTGTCAGGACCCCTGCTAATTGTTTGGCACAATTCTTTACCACTATCCCCAGCACCTCATCTGGACCTGCAGCTTTGCTGGGATTCACAGCCTTCAGTGCAGCTCTCACTTGATGTTTGTATAGGGTGGGTGGGTGGGAATCAGAAGAATGGAAGGCAGAGGCTACAGGGTCTGGTCTTTTCACCTCATAATGGATGAAGATGTTCAACTCCTCTACCAATGAGGCATCAGCATTAACAGTGTTTCTCATGTTGCCCTTATAGTTAGTTAGGTGTGCAGTCCCTGCCACACTTACTTCAGGTTGTTATCTGCTAGGTTGTTCTTGACCTTATGTATTATTGTTTTGCCATCTTAATGCCTCTTCTAAGGTTTGCCCTGGCCTCTCTCTATATATTCCTGTCCCCTGCCTTAAAGGCAGAATCCCAGGCTCTCAGTAGTGTCCGTACCTCGGCAGTCATCCATGGTTTACAATTCCCATAGACTCTGATGCATTTGTCCGTTGTTACACTGTCAGTGCACACTTTGATGTAAGAGAGTACGGCATCAGTGTAGTCATGCAGGTCTTGATGTTCAAATACACTCCACTCAGCAGTTTCAAAACAGTCCTGCAGCTGACTTGAGAACACCCAGATTTTAACCATTTTCATGACTGGCTGAGTTCTTTTCCTGACATACTTTGGGCATAACAGAAGTGAAAGATGGTCAGATGTACCCATGTGGGGGAGGGGGATTACTCTGTATGCCTGTTTCAGGTTAGAGTACACACGGTCTAAAGTGTTCTTCCCTCTGGTGGACAATTGCACATATTGCACAAACTTAGGGAGAACTGTCTTTAGACAGGCTTGATTAAAGTTCCCAGCCACGACAAGAGCGCCCTCTAGATGAGTTTGCTGCTGCCTGGAGATGACATCATATAGCTTAGAAAGTGCCATGCTGACATTGGCATCAGGTGGAATATAAACAGCTATAATAATTAGCTCAGTGATTTCTCTAGGCAGATAAAATGGCCTACGTGTGACAGTCATCAGTTCCACATCTGGGGAGCAATACGTATAAACAACTCTGCTGTTAACACACCAGTCACTGTGTATATAAATACAGAGTCGTTGCTCAAAAAGACACTTGGCAGCACTAGTCTATGAGGCTGCTTTTTGAGCTGAGCTAACAGTCCAGCTCTACAACCGCGCTTCTGTTTCTGCTCCTTTCCCTTTCGCTGGCACCTCCCCAACCTGACAACAACCCATGGAGATCCTGGAAGCCTTGCTATGTTGTGGGACTGCTGAAAATCACTGGTAATCCTGGATTGACTTTCAAGCCCGATACTTAGCAGCTCTATGCATGTGAGGGCAAATTTGCCCCTTGCACTACATTGTGCACACACATCCATACATACATCATTCCAAATACTGCATATCAATAGCGGGAGCTCGGGGCCGCTGAGTGAATGCACCGCCATCTTGTGGAGAAAAAAAATGAATTGGAAATTGAATTGTCTTTTAAAAATAGATTTACATCTTCTGTTTGATTTTAGATATTTTTATTAGAGTGTGCATTTTTGTGAAGTTTTTCTTGATTTTGCTCTTAAATTTTCCTTTTTTAAAGTCAAATTATAAAAATAAACAATATTTTTTATCTTTATGAATTTCTTTCAGATCTGCTCCTTATTTAGTATTGTACTTTATTTTTTTCAAAGAGAAAATTGGTTACCATACTTTTATTAGAAAATTTCCTATGAACTTTATCCAGGTTGTATAGAACCTGGATTCTTAGAAAATAAAGGCAGTGGAATGCTGCCAAGTGCCATCTGTTCGAGGAAAAAAAATGAAGATAAATTGAAGTGATAAGTGCTCTATCGCTCTATGGATAGGGTATTATATGACTTTGGAGGAGGGCATGGCATAATGTAATATCTGCATTGTTCTGTTCTGAGACTTTAAGGGAAGATGGACAATTCTGATACAGGTTTTAGATATCACTTCCTGCAACCACTTAGCACCAATTCCTCAATAGGTCCTAAAAGTAATACACTGCATGTATTTGTCTGAAGTGTGACGGTCTATGACAGAGGTCCCCAACCCCCGGTCCATGGACTGGCACTGGCCACATCATGCCAAAAGCTGGGTCACGAGATGCAGACAGCATACAAAACCATGTCCCTCCAGTCTGCTGAAAAACCTGTATCCATATGCCCAAAACCTGTATCCCTGGTGCCCAAAAGGTTGGAGGCCACTGGTCTATGTGTTCAATTTCTGGTAATTTGAACCTCACAGAATAATATCCAGCTACCAATATATGAAGAGTCCCAATAAAGGATGAAAATGGATATGTGCCTCGTGGGGTCAATGTAATGAGTAAAAAAAGATCGCTCTTAGAAAGAGAGTAGCAAGGAGCAATATAAGTGTTTTCTGGCAAATAGGACTTGCTTTTTACTAGCATCATCTGTAATAGTAGCCATTTTATGTCTATACTTACAATACTTCCTCTAAATTTTAAATATGCCCACCATCTTAAAAAGTTTTTCTATCCTTGCCTTATATTTTGTATTGGCATACCTGTAAGTCGAAGAATATTATACAAGTTCCATTGGAAACTGATTGACTGAATCCTGATACACAAGGCATGATGCAAAAGCTAAGAAAAAGAACACCTGTGCTGTTTCCCTGACCAATAAATGGGGCCAGATAACCTTTGCTTGCCAAGACCTTCCTGTGGGATCTGAAATATAGTTTCCCAGTGCCCTTGTGTGCTTGTTGCTGGACAGGAGCTTCAGCTCTGTGCGCAGAAAGCAATCGTGGCTGCCTCCTCATTGGGTGGCTCTGCAGGTACACAGGGTTAAGAGTGATCAACAATAACTCCTTGAAGAAATATTGATTCATGCATATTTCTAAACTCTTTGTTGTGTTCTGCTTTCACTTACATTTGTGTGTTCCAAAAGCATTTATTTAAAATCTGATAATATTGCAGTCTAATGTTTCAAAACATCTCAAAGCAGTGTACATGTTTGGGGAAAATATTAAAACACAACAAATATATGTGTTTTACTAACACTAGAAATTAATATAAAACATTGAGAAATGGTGGCTTGGGTTCAGACAGCTGATGAAACCAAGGTTTGTTATTCGCAGCTTATAAACTATCAGTTTCAATTCCAATATAGTGTTAAATGCTTTCAATGATTGCAGAAATATCTAAACCAAAGAGTGGCTTCAATAAGGCAAGATTTAAACTAGTCATGTGCCAGCCTTTGTATTATAGCAGTTTTTTAAATGGGAAAAGTGCATACATACAATTAAATCTTACAAGAGTTCCTGCTTGACTCTTGCTAACGTTTTAAAACATGGTAAAGAAATATACAAGAAGGCAAAAAACTACATTATTTTCTACATGAGATTGGATAACTCCAATGGGATTTCTGGTTGATTTCCTTATCCCATTGACATAAGTGAGTTTAAAATAGAAATGATCATGAAATTGTTTATATGACTTCAATTTGTCATTGAAAATTGCAGCAATACTAGACTCAAAATAATTATTGATGGCTCATACTCTAAATAAAGGAACCAAAGGAGAATGCTTAAAGAAAAATTAACCCACACTTTTAATTTGCAAGCCAGGTTAGATTCTTTCCCTTGATGCGTCATCTCAAATAAGTTGTGAAGAAGCGACTATTGCAAGACAAACATCTGTTCCTGAGATCTAAACATTTTTATATTGGCACTACTGATGCACAAACAATGGATAAATTATGCTCTTGTATAGCAGGATCTAATGAGGGTGAAAAGATTTAATGCCAATTTTTTTCTTTGGTTATAAAAATGAAAGGTTTCCTTCATTCATCCACCCCATGCGATTGCCTTACTTTTTTTTTAACAAAAGTTTTAAATAAATTTATTTTAGAAAATTGGATGTGGTGTGATAGTCCTGACGATCCTGTTTGTCATACATATTATGGCATAAAGTACATGTTTTATATACATTTATACAATATTTTCTATTTCTAATCATCCGTTCTGCCAACCCTCCTATCTTTTGGATCTAGATCCTTCCTTTTTTCCCACCATTGATATTATTTATCCCATATAGTATTCGGTTTCATCTTTGTCTTTCATTTCCAAAGTTAATTTATCCATCTCAGTGCAAGTCCATATCTTTTTTATTACTTCACCTTCATTGGGAATTTCTTTATCTTTCCACTTTTTAGCAAAGGCTAACCTTGCTGCGGTGATCCCATGTATTATTAAATAGATCACCTCTTTGTTATATTTTTCTCTTACAATTCCGAGTAAGAAAAATTCTGGTTTATATTCCACATTTTGCCCTATCATCTCGTCAAGCCACCCCTGGACTCTATGCCAAAACTCTTGGGTTTTTCTACATTTCCACCATGTATGGTAATATGATCCATATTCTTGGGTACATTTCCAGCAGTTGGGTGATATATTTTGATACATTTTGGCCAATTTTGTTGGAGGAAGATGCCACCTATAAAATATTTTTTATAGATTTTCCTTATAGGAAGTGGCCAGTGTTATTTTTTTGTTTCTCTCCCATAAAGTTTGCCATTTATCCAAATTAATACCATACCCAAAATTTTTAGCTCATGCCAACATCGTTTCTTTTACCTGCTCCTCCTCCATCTTATAATCCAATAAGAATCTATAAATTTTTCTTATCAGTTTATCCTATGATCCAAGTAGTTTTTAATCTAGTGTTATCGGCTGTCTACTGATCCCCTATTCTTTCATACCTGTCCCTTATCTTGATTGGATTTGTAGATGGGCCCACCATTCCAGTTCCACCCCTTGTTCTATTAATTCTTGTCTTGATTTAAGTTCTCCTGCCTCATTTGTAATATCTTTATATGTGGTGACTTTCCCTTGGCTAAAAAAAATTGGGCGTACTAAGGCTTCAAGAGTAGATAACCAAACTGGGGTTTCTATGTATATTTGTTGTTTGATTTTATTCCATACCAAAAATAATGCCTGTTTAATCTGATGTCATTGAAAATATTGGTGGGCCTCATATCTGTCATACCATAGAAAGGCATGCTAGCCTAGTTTGTAGGTTATGTCCTTCTAATGATAATTATCTTTTGTTTTTTAGGGTTATCCAATCCTTTACCCAAGTAAGTGTTGCTGCCTGATAATATGTTTCCCAGTCTGGTAAACCAAAGCCTCCTCTTTGGCATTTTGTAAGTTTTAGTTTAATCCTGGATTTTTTCCTTTGCCATATAACATTTAATGTTATTTTGTTCAAATTACCAAAAAACTTTTTGTCTAATTTTACGGGTATGTTTTGAAAGAGGAAAAGTAATTTGGGGAGGACATTCATCTTTATTACGGCTATTCTACCCATCAAGGATAACCTTAAGTTTCCCTATCTTTCCAGATTTTCTGCTATATATTTCGTTAATGTGGCATAGTTATCCTCCCTGATTTTTGTACATCTTGCCAATATTTGGATCCCTAAATATTTTATTTTGTTAATTATCTGGATGCCTGTTATCTTAGTCAGTGTTTCTTTTTGTTTATTCATCATATTTGCAGTAATTATTTTAGTCTTCTCTTATTTAATTTTCAGTCCTGCAGCCTCTTCATATTCTTCTAATAGTTCTACGAGTTTTAGCTGCAATCGTTGTGGTTCTTCCAGGATAAAGACTAGGTCGTGTGCAAGGATTGTAACTTAAATGTTTCTTTCTTAATTATTAGTCCTTTTATTGATGTTTCTTTTCTAATTATCCTTGTTAGTACTTCTAGTGTTAGTATAAACAACAGTGGGAATAGTGGGCAGCCTTGCCTCGTATCTTTTTGAATTTTAAAGTTTTTTGTAATTTCTCCATATGTTATTATTCTGGCTTCCTGCTTGTTATATATTGCCAATATTACATTTACAAAATTCTGACCAAAATTCATATACCTTAGTTGTTGCAGAATAAAGTCCCATTTAACATTATCAAATGCCTTTGGGGCATCCAGAAACAATATTGCCATCTGTTCCCTGCTATGTTCTTCATAGAATTCCAAGGTGTCTAGGATTACTCTTATTTTTGAGTTGTCTTTTTTTGGTAGGAAGCCATTTTGATCGGTGTGTATGAAATCATTTAGAAATGTTTTAAGTTGATCAGCTATTATTGATGCAAAATCTTATAATCTGTGTTTAAAAGAGATATTGGTCTGTAATTTTTGATAAGTATTGATATCTGTATTTTGATAAGTGTTTTGATATCTGTATTTTCTTTAGGGGTAATTGTAATGGTTGCTTCTCTCCATGTTTGTGATATTTTGGCCTCTTCTAGAACTGCATTAAATACTTTAAGTAGCATATTTCCTAAGATTTCTTGTTGGTCTTTATATAGTTCTGCTGGAAGTCCATCTGGGCCTGGAGCTTGTTATTTTTTTGTTTATTTATTGCCCCAATTACTTCAGATAGTCTTATCTCTTCGTTTAACATATTTTTTGTTTCTTCGATAATTCTTCTTTCTTTAAACATTCTATCACTTTTTCTTCTACAATGTAGCAATCTTCATTATATAATTTCTTGTAAAACCCTTGGATAATATTTTTCCCCCTCCTGATGGCATATCTTCCTTGGTTCATTTTGTAATTTGGTGATCCAGCTTTTTTCTCTTCGTTTCCTCAGTTTATATAAGCTAACCATCATCCTGGTTTATTGGCATTCTCAAAGAAGTTTTGTTTTGTCTTTTTTTAGTTGTCATGCTAATTCTTCTTTCTCAAGTAAGTTAATTTTATGTTTAATCAAATCCATTTGTTTTTTTAGATTTCTTTTTTTGTGGCTCTTCCTGGAGTTTTGTTTCCAATCTTTTATATTCTCCTAGGATTCTCTGTCGCTGTTTTTTTTTTCTTTTTTCTTTTTTTGCCATATATGCTATAGTCACCCCTCTCATGTAGGCCTTTGCTATGTCCCAGAGGATTTGTAGGGATGTGTCTTCTTTCTTGTTTTATTTGAAAAAGAACCGCAGGTTTTTTTCCATTTTAGATCTAAAGTCATCTTCTTTTAAAAATGATCTTTGCAAAGTCCATCTTGGAGTTTTATTCCATCCTTTCCAGCTAAATCTAATATGATTGTGGTCTGCCCATAAGTTCGTTTCTATTTCTACTTCTTTTATGTTAATTTTACTTCTTTTGCGTTAATTATCTATCCATACCATGTTGATCCTTGACCACAATTGGTGTCTGTTTGAATAAAAGGTGTATTGCATTTTCTCTTGATTTCTTTCTCTCCATATGTCTTGGATGTTTAGATCTTTGACCATTTTAAAGAAAGTTTTAGGTAGTGTTCTTTTCCCTATTCTTAAGATATTGCTTTTGTAGTCGAATGTTTTATCCATGATTGCATTAAAGTCACTTAGAATGCAGATCTCATCGTATATATCTCGAATTGTACTATGTAAGTTTTTTAAAAATGTTCTTGGGCCACGTTCAGTGCATAGATTTCAACTATTAATATTTTCCTGTCATTTATTTCTATTTCTACTATCAAAATTCTGCCTTCTTTATCTTTATAACTTTGGTTAGCTAGAATCCTATCTTTTACATACAACACTACCCCTCTCTTTTGTTGTTGATCTAATGAGATGAATGTTTTTCCTAATTTCTTGCAGTCTAACAAATGTTTCTGTTTTTCTTTTATGTGAACTTCCTGCAAGGCTATTCTATCTACATTTTGGCTCTTTAATTTGCTAAAAAATTTCTTTCTTTTCACTAAGTCCATTAATATTCATCATTAAAACCTTGCATTCTTCTCTCATCTCTTTACCTAAGTCTAGATCTATGATGGTGAACCTATGGCATGCATGCTGGAAGTGGTACGCAGAGCCATTTCTCCGGGCACGCGGAGCCATCGCCTGTTGCTCTTCCGGGTTCTGGCACGCTGGCCAGCTGGACTTCATGTGTGTATGTGCACCAAAAACCAGAAGAGTAGCCACCTGGTGCACATGCATGCTCCAGGAAGATGATCTTATTCCCAATGTGCGCATGTGCGTTGGCCACTTGGTCTGGTTTCTGGTGTGCATGTAGGTGCCAACACGAGCAAAGGGAAGAGTATTGGGCATGCATGCCAAAAGACCCAGGCAGCAGCAGAACTGAGAGGCAGGATAGGTGGGCTGTGGCTTCCCTCCCTTCTCTGCCTGAGTGGGGTTGTTGCGCGGCTCCAGCCCATGGCACATCCATGCTCCAGAGCACCTATCCAGCTTGGGTGCCCCAGAAGAGCCCCCCCCCCCCCCACAGCCTCCCTTCCCACCACTTTTGCCAAGGAGGCGCAACCGTTTCTGTCCCCGGCATTCTCCCACCCAGCTCAGCATACCAGTGATCAGGCCCTCAGCAGCATCTCCATTCAGGTAGCTCACCTCCCCACTAGAAACTCCTCCTCCAGCATCCTGCCTGGAAGCAGCACTGCAACAGCCACCACCACCAGAGGTGAGGGGGCAGCGGGGAGGGATGGGGCTTCCCTCCCTTCTTGAACAGCCCCAGCCGTCCTGGCTAGCAGCTCTGTTCCCTTTGCTCTTCTGGGTTCAAGCATGCTGGCCAGCTCAGGCATGAGGCAGCCATCCACCCAACCAGCAAACACTGCCCTGTGCACTTGAGCCGGCCAGGTGCTCCGGACCACAGATGCGCATCAGTGCCGTGGGCTGAAGGGTTGGGGCCATGCAAGAAGCATGCTCGGGGGGGAGAGAGGGAAGCCCTGGCCTGCCCATCCATGCCTCCGTCACCCCCTCGTCCCCTGCAGCAGCAGTGGCTGTTGCACATGAGGTGGGCATGGATCAGTCTCTGCAATAAATAAAGAGAAGGAGTCGTTTATGGGAGATTTCCTGTCTGGGGAAAAAATCCAGGTGATCCCAAGGAAGGAGGAATTTACATTCCATCTGGGTCCCCTGCCTTGAACTGGGAGGGAAAAAGATCCTTCCCCTCCTTCTCTTTGGATTGTTTTGTAGCTACAAATAAATGAATCAGCCTGACATACTCAAATATTCAGTGCTCAAACCTATCAGAATTCTGCCTTCTTCAGCAGTGGCTTTTTCTTCAGGGCATCTGTGGGCCCTCTTACCTTCCCCCTCATTCACAGATCTCTCTTCATAGAAGTTTTCCTCCCAGATCTGCTGCCACAAATGATCTGGAGCGCATTTGTGGCGCTCCCTTACACACCCCTTCCATAGCTGAGCCAGGCTCCCTCAACCCACGCTCCCAAAAGACCCAGGCGCTGCCCAGCACCCCAACAGGATCTGATGGAGTCCTTGCTCCCATTGGAGAGAAAAGGGATCCAGCAGGAGAACTTCTCGGAGAGGAAGGAAGAGGCTCCCAGGAGGACGGATCTCTTGGAAGGGCTCAATGGCCAGTCTCCAGGCTCCTTCTGGCTGGCCCTCCAGCTCTGCCCGGCTGCCTCCTCAAAGGGCTCAGCTGAGTCTGAAGGGTGGGGGCTGGGAGGGTCTCTGGGGCTGCGGAGTCCTTTGGGGTCAGCAGAAGGAGCCTGGGGGCACGAATGCTTCGGCTGATGGGAAGGGAGGCCACTTCCTGTACGAAGGGAAGGGCCACCTTGGAAGCTGCTTAAGGGAGGGAGGGAGACCAAGATCTTTTCCCCTCCCTTTTTTCTCTTGTGCTCCCTTGACACTTTGTATGGACTTGATGGCGTCCTTTCCCTTAATGGTGTCCTCATCTCCTTGGAACTCCCACCCTCTGCCTTGCCCTGCCAGGCTGCCCCGGAGCCCCTCCAGGAAAGCTGGGTCAAGCACCGAGGAGCTTCCTCCCAGCCAGAGGCCAAGTCGACACTGTTTCCTTCCCATCGGAGCTCTGTCTTCAGAGTCTGCAGGGGCCCCACTGAAGGGAGGGGAGGGGGAAGGGAGGAGGCAGGTGGGAAGGGGGGCTGTGCGGGAGCGGGCGGCTCTTCTGGGGCAGCACAGGAGCTAAGCTGCATGGGAGGAACTCCAGGAACAGAAATGGTCACACCTCCTTGGCAAAAGTGGTGGGAAGGGGGCTGCGTGGGGGTGGCCAGCTCTTTTGGGGCACCCAAACCAGCCAGGCACTCCAGAGCATGGATGTGTTTTTGCTGGCTTGTTCTCAGTGGTGGGCTGGAGAGGGGCACTTCATCCTGGCCAGAGTTGGCGCAAAGCTCTCCCACCTTCTGGCTCCACAACCCAAACCCCAGGAACACTGACGCCCCTTCCCTTCAAGGCCAGGAAGGGACTCCAGCTTTCCAGTGGAGGGAGGCTGCATTCCCCACCCAACTTTCTTTCCCTGTCTAGGGCTGTGGAACCAGGTCGTTGGTAGGGATGTCCCACCATCCCGACAGGGGGTGGGCGTGAGGCGCAAGGACCCCCAAAATGCCAGGTGGATCCAGTGCATGTACACTGGCCAGCTGGTCTGGGCATGCGCACCAGAAACCAGAAGACCAGGCACACTAGAAAGTGGAAGATCATGTGTTTTTTCAGTTTCCAGCCCACGCTCCGTTTTGGCACATGGTGCCAAAAAAGTTAGCCATCTTGTGCTTCTTGTTGTTCTAGTCTCCTTTGTTTCTTTATCTCTTCTCTCATAATCCTCTGTATTTCCTTTTCTTCCATTTCCTTTGTCCTTAATATATAATGAGCTTCCTTCCTTATTCGGTCTTTCTACGTCTGTTGCTTCTGTTATGTCTCTTTCTTCTTTCTCTTCTGTTTCTTCCTCATTGGTAAAATGTTGATTGTGGAATTCTGCTTTATCAACTGAGTCCAGCCTATATCTTTTTTCTTGCCAAGTGACCATAATGCCCTCTGGAATCAACCACCTGAACCATTGTATCTGGTCAGTTTTGTTGTCAAACATTTATAGGGTCTTCTTAGATCCCTTACCCTTCTTGGCACTTGTTTGAGTACCGATATCTATTTTCCTCTATGTTCAATCAGCTCATCTCTTGTTCTGTGTTGTATCTCATCCCGTATTTTTTTTTTTTTTACAAATTTAACATGTATCTCTTTTGGTTGTGCCTCCTCACGTAATTGGTCTGTACCCTGTATAGTTCATCTATCTCCATTATCATTTTGTCTTTTTCCATTCCTAATACTTTTGCAATTAAATTGGCCATCAAGTCCAGTAAGTCTTCCCCCTTTTCTTCCTTTACATTTTGGAAACGCAAACTGTGGGCTGCTTTTTCTGCCTCTAGGAAGATCACTGTTGTTTCAAGCTCTTAGTTTGTCTGTATTAACTTTTCATTTAGTTCAACTCTTTTTTCTTCCTTTTCCATTCTAGTTTCTGTTTGTTTCTTAATATCTGTTGCTGAAATGCTTTGAATTTTCCATCCATTGTCTGTATTTTTTCTTTAAGCTCACCTATGTTGTTCCTCATCACTCCTATCTCTTTTTTAGCTCTTCATGGTTCTTGGTAATTGTTTCTTGCATTAATTCTTGCATATTTAGTAACATAGTTTGCAGGTCTTTGAAAAAGTTTGATCTTTCCCTTTGTAGCATTTTCTCAATCGATTTTTGATTAGAAGGGCTTGATGACATTGCCAACGCCTGTGGAGTTGTTTTCCTTCCTACTCCAATCTTTGTTAGCTTAGTAGTGATGTTTAACAATCTTTTCATGAAGTTACTTTTTCTCAGATATTCCCATCTCTTTCCTTCATTTATTAGACCCTTCATTGCTTTATATCTTAAGTTTCCTTCCTACTCTGTATGTTGATATATAGATATTGCTATGTTTCACCAAGAAACGTTCCTATCACTCTTGATATCAATCATGATCCTATAATGTCTTTAACAATAATATTTCTTATTGACAATATTCTTAATTCATTAATTGATTGTTGATTAATTATTTAATTAATTAGTTGATTATTGGTTAATCAGTTACTTATAATGTCAATTTAATATAATACAATTACTATTGGTAATCTTATTTAATGTAACTATTAATCAGAAATAATGACAATAATAGATATTAAAGTATAGTAATAGATAATAGTATATGATCATTAATTTCTAATAGGTAAGACTAAAAGCAAAAATATTAACAATAAACAATAATAGCAAATATAATAACAACACTAGGCAATTCAGTATATTAATAATTCCACAACTGTTTTGAGAGAAAATAGTATTAATTCCTCCCCTCACTTTCCCCCCCTCACTTTTTCAGTTGCAGCTTGGTTTTTCTCTCAATGACCAGCAGGTGTCTCTCAATCTCAGTCTCTCAGTCTCTTTCACTGTAGTACAGATGCTGTGTCATTGTCTCTTAAGAGTCCATTTTAATTCAAAGATTTAGCTCCAAAAAATGCCAATCTGTCAAAACTATTTAGTTCACTGTCCTGCTCCTTTTGTTGGACCACAACAACATAGCAATTTCAGGTTACCTTGTTAGGTTACCTTGTTATTCCAAATCTTTTGTGATTCTCTTCTTTCTTGCTTCCTGGTATTTTTCTCTGCTCTTTCAGTGATCTCTTCGCCCACAGTTAGTCTGTTGTACTAAATAAACTGTTCAGGATTACCTATATTATAAAAAAACTGCACTAGCTATAGGCTCTCTCTTACTTGTTTTCATTTTACATTATACATAATGGGGAATTTGTAATTTCTTCAGTTCTCTTTGGGGTTTTTTTTCCATGAGTGGGTGAGACATGAAGTACATATTGAAAGAGAAGATAGCCAAGTGCCCATTGGATTGTGGAAGGATATAAGTGAATAATAACATTAAATAAGTAAATACCATATTTTTTGGAGTATAAGATGCACTTTTCCCAAGAAAACAGTGGGTGGAAATGTCTGTGCGTCCTATACAGCAAATACAGGCCCATTTTTGGCCTCCCAAAGTCTCTGTGTGTCCTGCTATTGCCCTCCCTAGCATCCAGAAGCACTCTGCAGACCAAAAACGTGCCCTCAGGAGGCCTCCGCTGGTCCTGTTTTTGTCCTCCCTGGAGTCAGGGAAGTCGAAAACAGGACCCACAGAGGCCTCTGGAGGCCAAAAACAGGCACATTTTTGGCCTGTAGAGTGCTTCTGGACTCTGGGGAGGGCAAAAATGGGACGCACAGAGCAAAAAACTATTTTTTTATTTTCTTCCTCTAAATCAAGGTGCATCTTACAGTGCAGTGCATCTTATAGTCTGAAAAATGTGGTAAATAAAAATATTTTATAAATATGCTGTTTTTGATTTTTTGCTAACTGCATTTTCTGATAACTTTTCTTACTCTCATGAGAACAGAGAAATAGCTTATGGTGCCTAATTTATATTTTTTTATACTTTTCAAAGAAGAATGACCAGGCAATTATACAAAATAGATAGGACAATTTCACATAAATTAGTATGGATTTTCTATTTTTTTTCCTGAGTCTGAAGATCATTTGCATTTCATTTTTTTTAAAGCCCTTTTAAAAGCAATATAAAGCCTGTTTCGTTTACTCTACAGCTATCAGGAAGCTATGCAAGAAAGATTTTTGAGCAATAGGTTGTCCATTTCCTAATTAGGCTGATATTTTTTATTAGTTCAACTCAAAATTATCTCCTTTCCCAAAATGCAAATTTCCAAGTCCCAAACTTCAATTTTTTCTGCTAGAGAGACCTGGAAATATCAGAAATGTAAACCTTATCAGGAAGTTAATAAAAATATTGAATCTATGTAAATTTCAGAATTAATGTTATTAAATAGCTTCATTTGTTTTTCTACTATAATAGCAATGTGTTTTTTTAGATCTATAAATGATATAAAAATATATTTTCAGAATGTTTTTCAGTTCAACTAAAGCTACTTGGTCTAATCTTTGTGATTGACTGAAGTACTGAATCATGGTTTAATATATCATCAGAATGTAGAATGCATACTAGTTCTAGCTGGCACAACAACAACATAATGACTTTGGGGGGGGGGTGCTATTTTCAGGAAGATGTTGCCCAATTCTTTCATTTAGATGACACACAGCTTCAAAAAATAAATAAATGGATATTCTGATAAACACACTGTTCAGGAAGAAGTGGCAAATAGTCAACTTTATGCTAATAAAGCCATATGGCTTGCTGTATCATGTGAATTTCATATTTTGCTCAGACAGTAAAACCTTTATTGGAAGGCAGCTGGGTTGGTTTGGTCATACTCACCAGGCAAATTAACTGCACACCCAGAAGCTTCCGAATTTCTAGTCTATTCTCGGACTCAGTTTTGCTTTCCCTTTCCCTTCCCCCAATTTATCATGAAGTAATGAAAGAAAGAAACACTGGCACACTGCCATAAATAATAGTTTGAAGTTCTTCCAATTTCTGTGTCACAAGATTGCTATTGCTCTAGGAAAGTCACTAAACTGTCTTGGCTGCCAGAACTGCATTGTAAATGAAACAATCTATAATAATTGCATCTGTTACCTTGTTTCTCACATCTTTTGTAAAAACAGTCAGGCCTAAACTGCCTTAGTTCTAAAAGTAGTCTAGTTTCACATCCATTTTCAATGTATCTTATTGGCTCAAACTGATATATAGATTTAGGCCACATTCTTAAGTATACCTTAGGGGTTAACACCTTCTCTAATTCCATTCAGTATAGAGTTAATGGGATTTGGGATAGTTAGTTAGGAATTGTGAGCTGTCCCCTTAAGGGAATGCATCTTGGTAAATGTAGTTAAGGTATCCTGGGAAATGTAGTCCATGTCATGTGGTCACATCTGTAATCCAGATTGGTCACTAAATTGACCCTTGCTGGGTCAGGGGAAGTCTCCTTCAGTCTTGCCTGAAGCCATTACCATGCGGCTGCTTCAATCATCATGGGGTTGAGACCTTATTATCTTCCTACACCACAATTCAGATATGCAAAGGATTGGACATTAAGAACCTCATCATAAATGTGAGTTGACAGGATGCCTGATGAACTAATAAAAAAGACTTTGTATGGATGCTTTGTGGAGTTTATCTATCTGCCTTTGTACAATATTTGTACAGTATTTATACAGGGCAGGCAGAATAGTGAGGCCTAAACTGCCTTAGTTCTAAAAGCAGCCTAGTTTCACACCCATTTTCAATGTATCTTACTGGCTCAAACTGATATATAGATTTAGGCCACATTCTTAAGTATACCTCAGGGGTTAACACCTTCTCTAATTCCATTCAGTATTTCTGCATATGGCAACAACAACTCTATAACAAAGAATAAATCAACAATTCACTACTTTAAATGAGTTAAGCCTCTGGACATAGCAATAGCAATTCTTAATTATATTAGACAAAACACAAAGACATGTGTTCCTAACAAGTATGAATATTCTATTATCAGTGGCTGAATAAATATATTTCTTTATGATTGGCAAATAAGCAATTAATATTGCTTCCCCTCCAAACCAAAAAGTATACTTCTGGAAATAATTATTTTTGTTTTTGTATGATATCCTGAAATATTGTTCTGACCAAACCTGGTTCCAAGAGAGCAAACACAAGACAAAGGCAGCAGCCCAACCTTTTAATGTTTCATCTATGAATTCTGTTTCTTCACAGATAAAAGGCTGCTTCCAACTTATTAGCTCTAACAAGAAAGAGCCTTGCCAAGGTTTTGCAAGTCTGCCAACAAACATAAGAAATAGTTTACAACACAAGAGTCTTCAAATATCAACTGTAATGTCCACGAGGCTGAGTTTCAAAACTTCTTTGCTTCCTACAATGTTCGCTTCACAGCTGGCTTTTAACTTCTTGAAGGAGGGCCCATTACCTTGCAGCCTTACTCCCAAGTCGCCCATGCTGTTGTAGCTGTTCTTTCCTGCGAGCAATCCTCTGTGGATGCGCACTTGGCACAGTTTCCTTGGGAACCTCATCGCTGCTGCCAGCTCCCATAATCTCTGAAGTCAGCAGTCCACTCCCTAATGGTCCTGGCCCCTCATCTGAGCCCTCGCTCTCCTCAGCCGTCCACACCTGCTGCTGGCTAACAACAACAAATATCTGTTTGCATCCATGCAGCTATCTCCCCAGGTTATCAGTGTTATGATATGTACAGAATAACCCTTGAGTAACAAGGATATGCCCATGGAAACGTTTATGAGAATAGTTATGAATAATTATCCGGCCACACACAGATACACTAAACTGAGTTAAAGTTTACTTTAAGAAATAGCACAGTCCAATAAACGGTCCAGGTCATATACGTTTTACAGTCCAAAGAATATCCAATTACAAAGTCTTCTTACCGGTTGCCTTTGTCATTTACAGTAAACAAAAATATCAAAGTATAAGCACAGCATAAATACAACAGAGAACCTTATATAGCAACAAAATATCAGAAAGACAGAATGTCAGAGAGACAGAATGTCAGAGAGAGCAAGCTATGATCTCTAGCTCCCTCTTATGATGATTTGCAATATAATCAACCAATCGGAATATAGTATAAATCAATACAGTGATTTTGTCTTAAAGCTACAAACATACATTGTTGGTTTATATATTGCCAACCCAACTAATTGGCGGACAGATTCCTAACAATCAGCTCAGAATTTTTGTGGAAGGCTGACAGAAAGGCACTGAGGTGAATATAAGTCAGGGACAGCATGTGGTATAAAGAGGACAACCAATAACTAACTGTGGGCATGCAGAAAATGATGGCTCTTATGGACACTTTCTGGAAGCAGCCAGTATCAAAATGATTTGGGACATATGAACGTAAATAAATAAATCCAACCTCAATTTGAATAAGATTTTTACAATTTTATGCAGAAATTTTTTTATCTATCTACAACTAAAACCCTCCTGTTTGTGTGTAACCTTTAACTAAGGATAATGGTGCAATATATTTTGAATTAAGGTAATTTAAACTGGCCAACTTATAGAATGCATCCAAAATTCAGCACTCATGACTCTTATAGAGTTGAAATTTGGAGATTTTTTTTTTATAGCCTTTGATTTATGTCATATATACACCTATTCTATACATATATCACTATCTCATTATTATCAGTTAAAACTTTCCTCTTATGCCTTATGATATATAATTTATCTATGATTAATCCAATTATACCAACAATTCCAACTATCATAATATTGTGAAGTATCTTTATTTTTTAGTGCCAGAGTCAGTTTGTCCATTTCTGCGCATTTTGAAAT
>NW_020769315.1:1284175-1309440 GCF_900518735.1 Pseudonaja textilis | reverse complement strand
GGCGGTAGCAGCAAACGCCCCACTCCAACCGTCGCCGCCGCCGCCGCCGCCTCCCTTGCCTTCCGCGCGTGCCACCAGCCCCACGCGATCGGTGCTTGGTAGCGGCAGCAACGCTGGCGCGCGCGGGGGCAACACCAATCTCAGCAGCAGCAGTAGTAGTAGCAGCAGCAGTAGTCCGGCCGTGGGCACGCAGACGCTTCTCGGGGCGGGCGTCTCCGCCACAGGGACACCTTCCTTGTCCTCTTCCTCCGGCTCCGCGCGCGGCAGCCCTACGGGCGGGGGAGGGGCGCGTAGCAGCCCCCCTCGCCTGCCGGCGCCGCCCCTACCCGGTTCGACGCCCTCGCCTTGCTCGTCCCCGGTTTCGCCACCGGTGCCTGAAGGCAGTGCCTGTGCCGCCGCCGTCTCAACGGGAGGAAAAATCCGGCATCGCCAGCGACGGCATTCGCCGGAGCAAAACAGGGCCTCTCCGGAGAGAAAGAGCCCTAGTTCGCCTGTTTGTAAAGGTGAGAGAAATGGGGGTAACGGTGCACTTTTAAGCGGGCGAACGGATCTGGGGATGTGTCTCCAGGATGGGACAGAGTCGCTTGTCTTTTGTATCCTGGAGTTCTAAGTCCCAAGTTTTGCAGCCTCGTGAGCTGACCACGAGGCGCTAACTTTGGGCACTTCTCGTTCTCCTTCTGACGCTGTCTTAGGGAAATTAAAATCGGAGAGGGAAATCTCTTATTTCCTCTCGTTTTGTTTTTGGACGGACCTCTGACGTTCTCCTGCATAACTGTCTTCTCCCTGCTCGACTATCTTTTCTTCCTAATTCTAATGGTCCCTGGGAGAGTGGTGATGGTATGCCACAACCGACAGAAGTAAAATGCTGTGAAACGACAAATGTTAAGTCTACAAAGAGTAAGGGAGATTACAAGTACATGTCTCGACTTGTCTGTTTTTAAGGCAGATATTTATAGCTATTTTTAAATTTATGCCCTGCTTTTTTGTTTATATAAACAACAAGACTTGCAATAAAATAAAGTACAAAAGTTTCTTATGATGGTTAAATAATAAATCCTAGCCTAGAGATAATAGTCTTGAAGAATTTCTCTCTAATGTCTAAGAATGACATTGGTATTTCTTTAAGCTTTATTTTGTCTGCTCTCTGAGAACACAAAAGACAGCTATGCAGAAGGAGAAAGAATCAATAGCTACTTTGGAGCTCTGTAAGATTTCGTCCTCAGTCCAGGAGGAAAGTAGGTTTGTATGAAACAGGGATAAGATGAGGTAAATGCAAATAAAGGTAAATAAACTAGCTTCAGGAAAAAATATTAATATAACTCTCATCTTCAAATTTTGGCAACAGGAGTACATATAAGTAAGTGTTCTTTCTTTAATTTCACTGAGTAAAAATGCTTAGTACAAAAGGTTACAGGCAATAATAACATCTTGCTAACATGCATCTTCCACATTTAACTTGATATGCGCCCTGAAAGCTAGCTGTTTAATATATTAATGAATATGTAGGTGATGATTCTTTATAAAATGAGATTAAATGGTTAGCTTGAAATTGGTATAATGTAAGTAATAGTAATGTAGACTACCTCATTATTTTTGGTGACTGACAAGAGTGCCAGCTTCTGAAAACAAAGGAAAAGTTGGCTTTTACTCTACAACTCCTCCCCTGCCACAAATACCATAAATAACCATGTTTTGTGCCTATATTAAACATACTTTAAAATGGCGTGTTAATGTTTTAAGGCTAAATACTAAAGAGGCCTATGTTGCCATCATAGTCCATTTCCACTGAATTTCAAACACACTGGGCAATCTTCTGTTCCTTGCTGAAAAGCATGCCTTGATTAATTCAGTGCAATCTTAAATTTATTTAGAAATAAATTGTGTAATTTCAACAGTACAGAATTGTATCTAAAGTTTTTTGCCCTATGCTACAAGTGACTAAATTGACTTGTTATTGTCAGTTGCTATGGTCTTTGGAAACAGTGACTGCTTTTCAACCCCTCTTCATTCTTGAAGAGAAAGTGATATCTGAATTTTCCAAGTGAAACAATGTGGCTATTAGAATGCCTTTGCTGGGCAGGAAACAAGAGAAGATTCAGGTTTGAAGAGGCCAAAGTATAGTGTTTTATGGTTGAGAGCATTTGGTGTAAGCAGCCTGGGAGTGAATTCTTAAACTGATGACATCTGTAATGTTGCTAAACAGCTTTCCCACAGATTATAGATAATCTAAATATAACTTCTTATAAACTCCTATAATGCTGCCAAGAAAACTGTATTTGCATAGCAATAACATATAAGTTTGGTTCTCCAATGTTGGGAACCCTGCCAGGAGACATTCCTCTGGTTACTGGAAAAGTGGACATAATTTTTTCAAATCTACATGGCGGTGATGATGTGCCCAGATACTTCACTTAAAAGCATCAATAGGTTCAGGAAAATAACGAGAAAATAAAAATGAGAAAAATGTTTTAGGAAAATAAATCTCTAGAATATTTATAGGGAAATAGGACTGTTCAAGAATTAGTAAAGATAGAGACAAATGAAGTTAAAGGAAAATGGAAAGACTTTGGAGCCTTTAAAGAATCAAGCTTGCAAAATGGCAGTCATTTGTAGAGATAATTTATTCAGGAACTGACCGCACTACCATAGAAAAATGATCTATGAGGGGTAATAGATTGTGATCCCATGTTTATATGAAATACTAACTGGTTGTTATAAAATTGCAGGCAAACAGGTAGCTAACTGACTAACAATATTATATCAACAAATATGGAATATGAATATTTGGCCACAATATTGGGAAATATAATGTATTTATCCAGACTGAAGAAGATAATACACAAGTTACTGAACTATTGTGCCAATAGTGACATTTTGCTTAAGATTTTACACAAAAGAATAAAGCCATACCTGGAGAGAGGAAAAGTGAAATGAAAGGAGCTTTGGGGAAAAAAATCAGTGGGTCACAGAAACAGATCAGATGGGAAAATAAGTTGTTAATAGAGCAAGAGAAGAAGTGTACCTTTGCTTTCTTGACAGTGGTCTTTATTTGTAGGTGATCCCAGCATGTGGCATGCATTAAAGCTAATGAGGTGCCAGAGTAACTTTATTATTTGAGAAACTTATACAAATGAACATGACAGGACCATAAGAACATAGTTTGGAGAATAATACAAATTAGGAAAATATGAGAATACATCTCTGTTTAATTTTCAGAGTGATTATATTATGGCAGAATGGCAAGATTGGAAGAGATGACAGCAAAAATCAAATTTGGAGGCTGAAATACTAAACTATTGAAATATACAAAAATGTCACATTTCTATTCCAAATAAAGAAGATTTACAGGACTTTATGCAAGTAAAATGGAAAATAAACATTTAACGTTTTTGATGGATTTATAGTTGATAACAAATTTGGCAAAGTATTTTGTTTTCTTGAACTCTGCAAAATATAACAGACACTGGAAGATTAATCTTACAGGAAAGCAGTAGTAAACTTAGGAACATAAACAATAAAGAAAAGTGTATGATAAAAATCAGAATCATAAAGCAGTAGTTTTTCCCTTGAAAAATGGAAAATGAGAAAGAATGAGAGACAAAAGAAAGACAGTAGCTACCAGTACCTCTGGAACCATAATTCAGACTTATCTAAGGAGTACTATGAACTACAAAAAGAATCTCTCAATCTGTCCTGAACAAATAAAAGACAGATTACCTGATTATCAGAAAGCTGAAACTCACACTCTTTGGGTCTGTCATGTGTGAAACAATGGCTAGATAAGCATTATGTATGGCAAGACTGAGCATGATAAGAAAAGAAATGGATAAATGCAATTTTAAAATTCCTTGACTATTTCTGGAAAGCTATAGGTTTCCAGGAGACATTTGTCACAGAAGTTAAAATTACTACATATAAATTCTATTTTGAAAAATCTGTAATATTTATTTTATTATACCTACCTTTTGAAAATATATAGGTTTTTTTAAAAAAATGCACGTATTTTTCACCTGTCATGTCTGTAGCTATATTTCTAGAATAAAATCACCCCAAACTATTGACCAATTCACATTTTGATATCCTATTTTATTTCTAAGATCCCATGTCCAGTCTAGTAGGTGCACATATACCTGTGTTTCTGTAAAATATAAAATAGTATGATGTAAAAACATCAATCGAGCATAATCTTTGAAGAATATTTCTGTGGTATAATTTAAGAGGATTCTTGGAAAATAAAATAATTGTAGCTCAAATACCATCTTTCTTAAGATGAGTTAAGAAATTTTTTTAAAGAGCTATCTTAAATATTCAGGAGCATAAGTAATAAATTCTTTTTAAAAATATGTTTTGTCTGTTGATAAAATTCACTGCCACATTCAGGCTGAGTTTTGAAAATGGAAATTATAATTCTATGGGATCAGGATTTCTATTTGTACTGCAGATGAAACTAAACATATTGAAAGAGATAAGAACTAGGAACAGAAGCAGTAATTTAAAACCATAATAAGGTACATAATTTGAAGAAACAAAAAGCAATTAGAGATCAGCTGGAACTTATCTGTAAACCTCCAGACTCTTTGAAGATAATGCAGAATATAAATATAACAGGAAGTTAATTTTGACTTTTTGGGGTTTTTTTTGTGTTTCCTTTTGTTCTTTAAGACTTTGTAATACCATCCCTTGTTTCTTTAAACTTGAATATTGTCCAAAGTTATACTGGAAGATAATGAAACAAGATTCAAAGTTCAAGGGGTCGTAAAGTTTATATATAAGTTAAAATGCTTACAGTATTCACTTAGACGTTGTTGTATTTTGCAGACTGAAGTTCTTAAATATCCTTGTTATATTCATATTCTTTGTCATTCATCTCTGAAATCTTAAATTTTAAAAATACTAATATTATTCACTGTCCCTCAAAATAATTATTGCACAATTAGTCATTGCATATTGAATCGGTTTTGGAAAGTGATTTTTTTTAAGTGTCAATTTTTTGCTTTAATGCAGCTTGCTACAAAATTGAATGGGAGAATGGTGCTTTCTATAATTCTCTCTGGATTCAAAGCTGTCTTTAGCAATCTAGGTGAACATTTGTAGAGTATCTTCTCAGGAGAATAGATGGATCATAATACATCTGCAAGAGTAGTGGAGTTCTGTTTTTTGTTGGACTTTTGGAAATCTGCCAAGATTTAAGCATACATAAATATATGTATAATAGAATGTGAAATCTTGCTGCTATATAAGCTCATCTACTATCTTCTTCCATTGTCTCTAATACAGCATTTCATTATAATTTTTCTTTCTTGTGTGGTGGTTCAGTGCATAGGAAGTTGTTTAGGGATAGATTCCAGTATGTGATTGTTAATGGGACACTGTTTAAACAGAGACCAGTCACAAGCAGTGTACCTACCACAAGATTCAGTGCTAGATCTTGTTCTGTTCAGTGTGTTTGCAGATGATACAACAGAAAGATAACGATTTCCTCCCTCCTCTCTGCGCCCCCTTTGGATCCAGCTTGACCCTGCAGTCCGCAATGCGGTGGCCCTCCTTCCCACATCGAAAACAGGCAGTGGATTTGGGTCTTGTCATCATCCCTCCCTTCGGAGGCTTGAGGGCCTCTTGGAAGCGTGTGGGGGACAGCTTACTCCATCTAGAGCCCCCCCTGCATCTGTTTCAGATCAGATCTATCTCCACTTCCTCTGCCAGCAGGTACCACAGTTGCAAATCATTAGGATCTCTTCTGGAGATACACATCTGGTATACGTCTTCATTTAGACCATCTTTGTAGGCTTCTATCAGGGCTCCCTGGGACCAACCTCGGATATGGTACACCAGCTGTCTAAACTCTTGGGTATAGTCAGCCACTGACCTTCTCCCCTGATTTATGGTTTTCATCCTGATCCTGGCCTTTCTCTCCGCCAGTGGGTCCTCAAATCTTGCTTGCAACGCAGTCATGAATGCGTTGTAATTCCGCAGTTGGGGGGAGTTATCATTATGCAAAGTCACCATCCATTCTGCCGCTATTCCCTCCAGGGCCTTGGTGACACATCTCACTTTGGCTGCTTCAGAGATTAACTCCCCCCCATATTCCTCCATATAGCTCCAAACTTGTGCTAGGAAGAAACCCAAGTCTTTGGGATTTCCTCCAAATTTCACCTCTAACGGAGGCAGCTTGGGAGCTATGTGTCTTCTAGGGATCACACCTCCTGCTGGGGGCCCTGGGCTGCAGCCGGTTGCTGCGCTGGCGCTGGCTGAGCTATGCGGGTGGGGGCAGCCTGGCTGTCTCTGGCTGAACTTGCTCCCCCTTCCCCCTCATACCTTGGAGCGATGTGAGGCTGACCAAAAGCTTCATTCAGGAGCTGCCTGGCTTGATCCAGCAAAAATTCTCTCCTTTCCTTCTCTTGCTATGGCTCGTCTCTCCCACACCGTCGGGTCGTGGTGATTCCAGGGTGGGGGGAGGCTCTTAGGGATCCCTCCAGCCAACACTCAACGACCATCTGGGCCTCTCAGCTGGAACTTCCTCCAGAGTAAGATCGGCTAGCAATTCGGCTGCTGGCACCTCCGGTATCAGCAACGACTGCCCCCGCACAGCTCCCAGTTCGTCCTCATCACTAGCTGGAGATGACATGATGTAAAACCCCCTTGGAAGAAAACTGGATATTTTCTCCGGGTGGGCTGGTGAGGAGATTCAGAATAATGTCAGTCTGTGCTCCATTCAAAATCCAAGAAAGAAATACTTAGACTCCATAGATTAGAGGAAAGATATCTTTTACTGGAATTTGAAGTGGAAGCTACAGGTAGAATTCTGAATCTGAGAAATTAGGCGCGCAGATCACATATACAAAGTGATGGAATTGTTCCCACCCCCCAAAGTTCAAAAGATTCTTCCAATTAAAAGTTCTGGATATGATCATGTGGGCATCTTCAGATGGTGATGAGGCCTCTGTCCGTTGACCTTGACAAGGAAATAGAAACTTAAGAGCAGGAATTTATACTCCCCCCCCCACTCCTCATTTTTTCAACCCAAGAATGTAACACCTCCAGCTCTCTTTCCAGACACAACCCCCTCCCCCTGTTACTCATGGCAGCCGAAAGATGCAAAGCAGTAGAAAAGATCTTGGAGGCTGACAGTTGGTCTTTTTGCTGAAGACACAAAGGTGTGTAATAGAATTGACATTATTGGGGGGTATTTGTAAGATGGAAATTATATGGTATTACTGGAAAATTTGTCAAAAATATGGAGTCTTCAGTTCAATGTTTCTAAATATCTTCCATTTGGCAACATGGAAGTTTTTTATGAAATACTTTGTGAATAAAATTGCTCTCATCATTTCTGAATTGGCTGCTGTTTAAAAACTCATGACTTGATTACTGTCTCAATGAACCTAATGATATAGAACTATTAATTGCTTCTGTGAGAGAGAAGGCCTTCTGTACTTTTTGAAAGGATCTGTGTGAAGTTTGTGTACTAATTAGTGATCCCCATATTCTATAACTGTTTTAGTCAGTAATGTGATTTGGTTTAATGGTTTCTTGAATTATATTGTTTTCTTATTGCTGAGAAATGGATGTATCCCTCTTGTCTTTCCAAACTTGTCATCAAGGAGGTATTAGGTATTCTTTTATTTACGGCCACAATTGGGACAAGAATTTCCATTGCTAAGCAAGGTGATTGCTATGTCCGATTTTATGGTCTTTTTGCCACAGTTAAGCAAACCACTGCAGTTAACTGAATCATGCGTTTGTTAGGCAAAGCCAGTTTCCAGCATAAACTTTGCTTATAGAAAGCCAGTTGGAAAAGTCACAGATGACACTCACATGACCGTGTGATGCTGCAACCATCATAAATACATGCCAGTTGCCAAGCACCCAATACTTGATCATGTGACTGTGGAGATGCTGCAACAGTTGCGAGTGTGAGGAGCGATTGTAAGTCACTTTTTTGGAATTTTGTACAATCATGATCTGGTGATTGTAAGTCATCAGTATCATTATAACTTTGAATAGTCACTAAATGTACTAGGGGGAAGAGAAACAGAACATTTTTTCTTAAATGCTAAAAAGTATTTAACATAGTGTACTATCAACTACAGACTCTCTAGATAGTGTACAATGGGTTTTGTCATCCTTTTCGTCTCCTGAAATACTAGCTTGCCGTAGGTACGAAGATTTGGTAGATTTTATTAATGATCCTTATCTACAAATACTTATATGGATTTTACAATTTGAAAAAAGAAATGCCATTGTATGTATTAGAGCCTGGAAAATAAATGGAGAAGGGATTAACCAATAAGCTGAAATAATTCACAGAAGCTTTTGTTGAATATGGAATCCTATCTTGGACTCATTTAGTTGTCTAGGTGGCATGCTTAGCATTCATTTTTTAAAGATATAATTTGTTTGTGAGCCTTTGTGCAAAGATTTATATTTTGTGCCTTTCAACAAATCATGTGGTTGATAAAATTGACAGTTAAGAATGCACTTTTGCTATTGCTAAACAGATATGTAAGACAACAAAAATATAAGACTGGATCTTCAAGGGTTCTATTGTGACATAAGCGCACCAACGTGCCTACTGTCCTGTCCTATTGTTTCTTTTTATTTTTCTTATATGTATCCATTTCAGGTATTCATAGCTATGTTTATACTTATACCTGTTATCTTATAATCGCGCGACAAAATAAATAAATAAATAAATAATAAATTTATGAAAATTGCAGGGCATCTTGTTGAACTTTTCCATATATGCTAATGCTGTAGAAATTCATACATTCTAATACTTTTCAGCTAACTTTCTTATCCCTGTTTTACCAAACTACCAGTCTGAGTTAGCTACCCATTTAGTAGGGGTGTGAGAGAAGCAGCAGCTGTTCATATCAATTTGACACTTAGATTATTCAAACTGTTCATTAGCTATTATGCCTATTATGGTGTCAGAATTTATGTCCTGGCATATTATGCAATCTGACATGCAGTTGGCTACTTGAAGTTCTCTCTGGATTGTTGCCTGCAGTATGGTGACATGATGGAGCACCAGTTCAGCTAACAATTAAGGCAGTAGTCTAGAAACCAGGAAACCCAGTCTTGCTTGAGGCATGAAAGCTGGCCAGATGACTTAGGGCCTGTCAGTCTCCCTCAGGTTCTGGTAAAGAAGCTAGTTAGTTAATTCCTATTGCAACCAATGAATCAACATTCAATAGTTCCTCCACTTGTGGGAAAAACTTTAGGAAAAAATAAAAAATGTGACATGATGAATAAAGGAAAGGCTAGCATTTTACCTGATTAGATTTAATTCAAGTTTATCATGCAGTGATTTATCCATTAAAAGGTAAAGGAGTCCCTGCAGATTTTACTTGGCTAATCATTGCTGACTATAAAGGATGGTGCTCATCTCCGATTCAAGGCCATTAAGCCAGCACTGTCTGAAGACATTTCCATGGTCGTGTGGTGGCAGCATGACGTCATGGAGTACTGTTACCTTCCTATTGAAGTGATACTATTTATCTACTCACATTTGCATGCTTTCAAATGGCTAGGTTGGCAGGAACTGGGGTGGGGATGGGGGCTCATCCCATTGCATGGTGCTTGGGCCTTGAACCTGGGCTGTCAGCTTTCCAGCTGCCAGGCCTAGTGTTTTAACCACTGTGCCTCCAGTTTATCCATTGCCCTGTTATTGTTGAATCTGAAAACATGTAGCCGAGATGCTATGCAAAGAAAGAGTAGGAGTAAAAGCATCGATGCTACTATGAGGAGAGACATAAGCCATTCCGTTCTTCTGCCAGGAGTTTATATTTTTCTTGACATGCTATTTTATAAAATTATATTTAGAACAGAGAAATGTTTTGTCTTAATGCTTATTATAAAGATTAATGAAGCAGATGATTAATAAAACATGCCAAATGTGGACTGTTTTAAAACTATTCTGAAATGGACTCTGCTATAGTTTTATGATAGCAAAGCCATAGACTGCTCTATTTTATAATAGCTTTCTCTACCATGGCAACTTTCTTATGGAGATGATCAAGACACTTGTATTTTACCGGCTTTTATTAGCACAAAGAAATCAATTATTTCTGGGCTGTTATTTTTTTAAAGTGCAAACATCGTGTGCATTTTATTGTAAAAAGTAATCTTTGATAAACTTTTTATAGATTTCAGAGAAACTTTGGACTAGAAGCATATTCTTTTCTGTTCATTTTTTCAGAGATGCAACTCAGATAATTTTATTTCTATATCAGGATTTTCAGGATTATCAATCCTCCCTACTTTAAATACAGTCAATATTGCAGATCTTTATTTATTTAGTCGTTTATTCATTCATGTATTCAGATTTAAATAGCCACATGTTCATCTCACCTGTATGACTTTGTGCAGCTTACAAACAAAACAAATATAAAAACAACAAAAAACAAGGTAAAGCAATATAAAATTATATAGAAACCATCATAAATGCACTAAACTCACAGCCAATAATCCCATTCATTGAAACAGTCAATGTAGCCACTGCTCTGGCTACATCACACTCGTCATATGCCCATTGGCAAAACCATCTCTTTAGGTTCTTGTGAAAAGCCAGGTTGTATGCAATCCAAGTTTAGTTTTCCCAGGCATGGGAGCAGGGAAATCCAGAAAATAACAGAGAAATAATTTTTATGTATTTTAATGACCCTGCTCATATTAGTTAACAAAAACTAAAACTATAAAAAGATGCATTTGTTTTTTCTAGATGAATTAAAATGATTCTACATGTGAACATATGACATGTATTTTTAATTGATTTCCACTGCACTTTTAATATTTGAGTATAATTTAAATATCATATTGAGTTGTGATGAAACATACATTTAGCAGATCATGTTACTTGCTGATACTATTTAATTTTTAGTTCATACAGGATGTCAATAAATATTACCATATATATTTTTCTGTAGTGTAGTGAGTCTAATTGAAAAATATTCAGGAATATTGTGTAGGGAGGTAACATGGATTCTGATTTCAGTGCCTTTGTAACTGTATAATCTACATATATTCATCTGTATGGTACATGAATATTGTGTGTTTGTTAAATAGGATTTTATAATCATATTCCTCTTTTGAGAGGAGAACATCAAACTGAAGAACACTGAATAGTTTTGTAACAATTGGGCATAGTGTAATTTGGCCCAATAAAATTAAGACATTACTCAAATGCCATCAGCCCAGCTGTTGTAACTGCTATCTTGAAGTAAGTACATCTCTTGTTATGTAGGTCACATCATGTGAAGCTAGCAGCTGAGCAGTTGTGGGGAGGATAAGAATAGCAGAACTAAGGTGAAATGATAATGAAAATACTGCATGGGGACAGATTGTATTTTATGAAATATTTTCAGACAACCCAGGAAATTATATGAAAGAAAATGGATTCAGAAAAAAGTTTAAAAATACTTCATTGGTAGTAGTAAGTGTAGGGCTACCCTATCTAGATAGTAACAATCCAGACACACACACTCCATTAAAAGAGCAAAGAAATTGTTGCCATCTAAAGACTATTTGGAGTTTTGTAGTTCAGATCTGGTAGCCCTAATTAAATATGGCTTGATATTTGCAGTCTTGAAACTGCACATATATTTTGGCATTTGCTTAATTAATACATCTTTATATCTGTAATTAAGAATCAATCAAAATGGACAGGTACTGGCACATAAAGGTGAAATATTTCTGGATACTAGGTAGTAAATTGAGCAAACAAGCCTCAAGGTTATATAATAATGACAAATTTATCAGTTTAGTTACAGTGGTCGGAAGTATTATGTGACAAGATCTGTGCATTTAATATGAAACCACACAATAGATTTCTGCTATGCTTTTATGTTTCTAAGTTGACCTTATTTATATACCTTTCTTTTAATGGATTAATGTAATGGGCATTCCATTAAATGTAAACATCTGTTGAATCCAAATAAAATTTTACACTTGTATGTTTAGCAGATGGGATTTAGTACATACACAAAAGCATATAACAATTGGAAGTCTCAAAAATGTATGTTTGTTAAAGTAAGGGTTTATTTTAAAACCCAGTATGAATGTCAGTTTTAGAAGCAACTGGAGAAATGGGGAAATGTTAATTGTCTTGTTGCATACGTCTACATCAGGTCTCTGTTTATCAGTTTTTTTTTCAGTATTGTGGATTTTTTAATGTATATGTTCAGAAGCAGTGGCTTTGATTGAATTGCTATAATTAATACTTTAACAGAGAACTGATTCAAAACTAAATTTGTTTTAAAATTGTATTAATAAATTTTCCTATGTATATTTGGTAAACAATTGGGTGTTAGCAAATACATGCATCATTCTATAGTTCAACTTAGATATCTGAGTGTGGTACTGACTGGATTGATTTTTCAAGTGAATTAGATCTCTGTTCTAACTTGTAAAAAGAGAGAAAGAAATGTATGACACTTACCTTTAAAAAATGGTTCCTGGTAGGTGTATCATTTATGTACTATGTGTGAAATACCAAAAGTGGCATCTGTCTCATTTGCACTACCTACTACGGCTTGATAAAGAATCCAAGCCAAGAAATAAAGATTATGGTACATTTGTGCAAGCAGACCCAAATTAAGATCCAAAGCTGCATAAATTGGTATTGAAGCACATGACCAATATTGCAGCAAAAAATCAGTGTGTTGGGAAAATGGTACATGTTTCATATCCTATCTACAGATGACAGTCTTCAGAAACAGGATAATTTGAAGGATAAGCAGGATGATAGCCAACTATAACTTCTCAGTAGGTGGTACCTGCTAATTTACAGGTATTGAAGAAGTTAAATTGTTATCTTAATATAGAAATATGCTCATCTGTCAAATGTGTCAAATATCAAGTATTCCATGAAGGGGAGTGATCAGGCAATTTTTGCACTGAAAATAGAAGACAAAATCACACTGTTTCCCTTCACGGAGCTGGGGTGGGCATGGCCTGTGCATGATGTATCTGGTCCATGGTCTGCAGTTTGACACCCCTGTTCTAGATGAAGTGTATACTGTGTCTCCCTCTACTTCTCCATCACATTGAGGTTCCAATTGCTTTCAAATAATTGAAGACACATAATGGACATATCCTTCCATTATTCAAAGATGTTTGCAAAGAGAAAGGATTGTTTCAAGTTGATGATCATTTGCAGCAAACCAGAGAAGTTGCCAAAATAACAAGAATCCCCAGAGCAATGAAAAATTTGTTGTCTTATTAACAAACACTGAAATCAACAATCCCATAACAATTGTGGAACCAGTTCAAGAAATCTGAAGATTTCCTACAAATCAAGAGAGCAAATATTATCAATGAGAGGCATTGTGAACATGCTGTACTGTATTTTCTAAGATAAACCTGTAAAATTTGAAAAAAACTCCAGAAGAATATAATTTGTTAAAACCAACAAATATGATTAATTCAAATGTGGTAATCTGGAATTATTGCATGAAGTGCAGTACAACAGACAGCAGGAATTTGTATTACACAATGAGCACCTATTGAACATTGAGCAAAGAGCAATCTATAACTATGGGTGTAACTACTTGCTTTGCAAAGCAAGTAGTTTTCAATAATTTTCAATAATTTTCATTAATGTCTATGGAGATTCTCAGGCATCCAGGTCATGGTTGTCCCAAAGGTGTTTTTTCAAGAGGCAACTGGACTTCATTTTTTTCTTTGAAGTCATTTCGCTTCTCATCTTCAGCTCTGGCTGGATGGTGGAGAACGGAAGGATTTATACTTGCAGTCAGCTTGTCATTTGCATTCTTTTAAAAGAATGGAAGAAGCTAAAGAAGCTTCTTGGGTAAGAGCAAAATGTCTTCAAAGAAAAACCAAAAAGTCCAGTTGCCACTTAAAAAAGCACCTTTGGGACAATTTTCATCGATGCACTGGGGGTAAAAGGAAATATATTTGTCAACAATTTAATCCTTGCTAAAGCTAGGGGAGATGGAGATGTTGCTCTTGCTGTAGCATCATCTGGTATTGCACCAACTTTGATGCCAGGTGGTGAGAAGTTGTATAAAATACTCTTTGTAATTTTTTTTTAAAAAAACCACTACTGCATACAAATTTGCTTCAACATGCTTATTTTCTGGGATGAGAACCCAATGGTTAGGAAGGAAGGTGTTAAAGCTATACTGTTTATGTTATATATAGGAAGAATGAGGCCTTTGGGGGAATTTTAACCATTTGCTGTGGTGATTTCGATCAACTTCTTCTAGTTGTGAAAAGAGAAAATTATGTTAATGTTGATAATTCATGCATCAAAAAAATCATACTTATGAAGAAATTTTTTGAAGTTTCAGTTGAAAAGCAACATGTTGTTGGGTGAAAGAAAAGGAAGATATTTTGAATTCTTATTGAATATTGCAGAAGATGAAATTTGGACAAAATGAAAATGATGAAATAGAAATATAAAATATAATGTGCAAATTTCACCTAACCAACATTCAACAGGCTTTGCAGAACTGTTCTCAAATATCTTAATTCCCCTAAATGAAATGATGAGAAAATAAATTTCATGTGCATTAAATACTTCCCTGGAATGATGAAAAATACTGTTTTTTTCAATGCTGTCAGTGAAAAAATAAACATTCTCCAACAGAATTCCTTGATTCATTTGAACTCTGAATTGTCAGAACATAAACTGGAATTAAAGATAGAATCTTCCAACATTTTAATGAGAAACTTCAATCTTCTAAGACTTTGTAATGGAATGTGGAAGAACTTGGAAGAACCCCCCAAGAATCTCATTGTAGCAGATATAAACATTGGTGTGTTCAAAAATGATATTGTCATTATTCCAAGAATTTCACTTAGTTTATCAATTGAAGATACCCCTTTTCAGTGGATCCAGTTCCCAGTACAGTCATGCTTTGCTTTCACTATACATAAAGCCCAAGGACAATGGAAATGTGCTGATTTATCTGGAGAAACCGGTATTCTAGCCTGGTTAGCCAAAGAAAAAGAAGTGAAAACATTATAGTATACTTGAAGAATGGCAGATCAGCCACAAATGATGTCATCAAAAGCATCCTTTAGAAGCATTTATACTTGCTTGCTATGCATCCTTCCCAAATAAAATGTTTTCTTTAATTTTAAAACCAAAACAGTAGGTGGTCATTCTGATTCTCTGGTTAGGTAGAAAACTATCTCTGAAAGGATGACCCAATAGGTCACAGCTTGTCTAGTAAAAATTGAAATGCTATTTGACGCTAGCAAGAATAATTTCAAATTGCATTGTTATAAAAGTGTTTCCCCGTCCTGCTTGTTGCTGTTCTCTAAATTATGATCTAGTAATTTATATATGTATAAATTTTAGTAAATTCTTACTAAATTTTGTCTGCATTGTATTAACATATGATTATTCATTTGGCTTGGGGTTCAAAAATGCATGGAAGTATATATGTTAAATAAAAATAACGTCAACAAGGGACAATTCCAGGTTTCAGTAATTCTTAGGAAAAATGCCTTTGGAACCTTGGAAATCTTACCTAATAGACTACGGCCATTAAGCAGTGAATTAATTTCTCATAATACCTCTTGAAGACTTATATCAGGATTAATGTAGAAAATTGAACAGGCAGCTTTATTTACTTACTATGTTTGGAGTACTGAACTAGGAAAAAATAAAGGATTTGTAAGCATTAGCAAACAGCTCTGCTAGGGTGATGTGGCCATGGCAGCTGTCCAAGGCCATTGCATGCTAGATTAACGGTAGTTCTGGACACAGATATGCACTCCCTATCGTCCATATTAGGAAGACATTGTGCACTTCATGCATTTGTGTATAGTCTACATTTTAGTATTCTGTGTATGTTGTTTAAGCATAGGATACCTGAACAATTGTAAGGAAAAAATACATGCTGTTACAATATATTGTAAAGGCATTATTTAACAAAGTAACATAAAATATAATGAATTTAATGAAATCTGTCTGTAATATGTATTATTTTTGCTGATGGAATCATATGTGTGTCTCATATGTGTAGATAAACCACGGCCACCATCATCAAGCCCTTCTAGTATTTCCCGCCGTACTCCTTCATTAGACATACTTGCTGCTCCGTATCTTGCAGGGCAATGGCCTCGTGATAATCATGGGCAAGTCACACCTTGTATGAGGGATAAAGCCACACAGGTAAGACAGTTTCCATACATTAATGCAAAAGAAAGAAAAGACTATTCTAATTGTTTCTTGAAGCTGTATAGATAAAACTTTATTAAATAAATGTTTTTTTGATTTAATCATGCAGATTATAAAATATACATTCTGTTGTAATTAAAAAAGAAAAGGAAAATAGATGAAAAGGAAATGCAGTTATGAATATGCAGAATCTAAATGCCAATATTAAAATTATATATTTTAAAGATGAAAACTATAAAACTGTTCTAATTAAAGTAGAATGATAAACAAAATAGGCAATATATGTGTATTAATATAGTAGATGATTTTCATAACTTTCATAAGTTAAATTAGACTGTTTATGAAGAGGAACATGAATTTAGTAATAAATAATTGATTTCATATATATTAACATTATATATTATATTTATTTCTTGACTTCATTTATTGCCTCTGGGCCAAAATTACATACTAAATTGTGGGAGAAATTTGCTGATTGCCTTTGTATATATTGGAACTTTTGTACATATTTGAGAATTTTTTGAGAATGAACGGAATCTATTGATCATAGCAATACAAAAGAGAACATGGAGACGCAGAGAATATGAATCAATCAGTTTGACACCAGTGCTAGAGAATATTGTACATCATGAAGATCAGTTTGTACATATCTTGAAAAAAATGCATGATTGTTAGAAGTAAGGTGCATTTATCAAAAACAGGTTTATTAGATTAATCTTATTTTGTTTATGTTTTTTAAAATTGGTTACTTAGTAAGGCTATGGTGAAATACATCTTTAACAAAAAATTTGACAAAGTATTCCATAATACTCTGATGACCAAATTAATTAATTAATTGGATGATGTGATTATCAAATGAATAGTGATCATTCAAATCTATATGTGTACTATAAAAATAGATAATTTTTTTCAGATTTTTTCATGCCTTTTGTATGTATGTATGAATGTTTTCAAGTCAGTGTTGACTCCTGGTGATTGCATAGACTAGTCCCTGCAGTTTGCTTAACAACATTTTTGAAAGTGACTTGCCTTTGCCTTCGCCTTCTTCCTAGGGTTGAGAGAGTGACTGGTCCAAGGTCACTTAGCTGGATTCATGTCTGAGACAGGACTAGAACTCACGGTGTTCCTTCTTTTTTTAGCTTAACCACTATGCCAAACTGGCTTTCTGTGAATATTGAGGGACATTACAGAATAAAACTTGGTCAATAACTTTAGAAAATTGATTTTAATATGCTAATATTAAAATTGTCGAATTACTCATCAATAGCCTAAATCTACTATCTTTTCTTTTTTCTTAAGACTGAGAGTGCTTGGGCTGAAGAATACTTGGAAAAGAAAAAGGGATCTCATAAGCGCTCGGCATCGTGGGGCAGCACAGACCAACTCAAAGAGGTGAAAAATGCTGTTTTTTACCATCTTGATAATAATTCAGTATAATAATTATACCTGCCCACCAGTTTACAGTTTAGAACAATGCGAAATATACTCTTTCTGCATTACAAAATTTGAACTTCCATTGAAAAGGAATTGCTTCAATAGGGTGGATCCTATTCATAAAACTGAAGGCGGTGAATACTTTTCCCTGCAGCCTTACATCTCAAAAGAAATGATATCTGCCAAGAGCGCAGATACCACCCACATTAAAAATTATAGACCAATTTCTTTATTGAACGCCAATTACAAAATAATTATGAATATAATGGCTGAGAGATTGAAAAAAAATATTAACTAGATATATATACACACAGAACAAAATGGTTTCCTTCTCATCCACGCTGCCTTGAGAGTTCAGGAATAGGAATGGGTTAAGCTCCTCCTTCTGACATAGAGCTGAGTCATCCACTATAAAAAGCCAGCCTCTGGCTGACCCTCCCATCTTTGGCTCAGCTTCTTGTCTGAGAGCATAGTCTCTGGAAGAAGTACTTTTAAACAGCTAAAGGAAAAGTTTGAACTCAAAGCAACAGCAATAAATTTAAAATCCAGCTCCCGAGGGTCCGATAGAGCTCTGTCTCCAGGAGAGCGGGGATCCGCTCTCCTGCAGTGCCTGGGCTTCGGCCCTGCTGAGCAAGGAGACTGCGGACCCAGGGAACATTTGGAGGAACCTCCCACACGGCCTCACTGATCACAACCTCGTTGTTGCTGCCGCCGGCCAAACCACTTTACAGCTGACTTGGGAGCTTCATTCCTGCCACTTCTCAGCTGTTCCGGCTTAATTCAATCACTCGGGGCCTGGTAAGAGCCTAAGGAGCAAAGATGGTGGCTAGGCCATCCCAGGGCCACCTCACATGGCAGGCGGCCATTTTATTTTGGGGGGAAAGTGCCTCCCCAAGGCTTCACAGTCTCCTGACTTGCCTGGCCTAGGCAACGGGCAGCACCTACGTGAGAGAAGCTCACAGCACCCTTGGTGTCTGCTGTTAGGCAGATGGAGAGGGAAGCCCCCCAACCTGGCCCCAAAGGATTGGAAGAATTCTAAGACCCTTTGAGGAAAAAGAAAAGACAAAGAGGCCTTTCTGCTAACTGAGAGGCTGCTGAAATGCGGCACTTAAGGAACAATTTGGAAAAGGCTCAGATGCGGATCCAGATTCAACATGCTTCTCACTCTGGGGAGGTGCACGTTAGCCCTGAAGTTTCTTCCAAGGGGGGACCCCTGTTAGCTTGGTCTCCAGAATCACCTGTTAGCTTGGTCCCCAGAGAGAGTGGAGGAAGAACAGTTTCCCCAGGACCTAAGCAGATCAGGGCCTTCCTCTAGACAGGCTACCTGGGGGCCTGGCCCTTCCTTCCTCAGTGGCCAGGAGGTTGATGAGCCTCCCTCAACAGGAGTTTTCAGGCCTTCCTTAGTCAAGCCTCTGTTACACAAGGCTTTGGTTACTGCACAGCTAAGCCCTGAGGAAGTGGCCCCAGAACCACAGGCTACCACATCTGGCCACCCTGATTCATTGTTCTCCAAGCCAGTGGGGCATATGGAGGTCCTCCCCTCCCCACTGATTTTCCTTGATCTAGTGAAGGAACAGTGCATCTCTCCAGGGGTGTGGCCTCACCCATCTGCTCATGACAGACGATTCTATAACATCGGCCTATCCCTAGCCAATGCCCTGCTGGTACCTTTGGTGGATGCTCTGGTGGTGGCATCGTTTCTTCTTCAGGCACCCCCACCGTACCAGAGGATGTGCTTAAGGCAGAGGACAAACAGTCTGAGCAAACCCTCAAGCGCACTCACCAGGCAGCAGCTTGGGTGATTAGAGCATCAATGGCAGCCTTGTTTTTTATGAGATCTTCACTGCGCTGGCTTCACCAGCTTCAGGAGAGGCTCCCGGCCACCGAATTCAGAGCACACCAAGATATCAGTAAGGTAATTGCGGCGTCGGAGTTTACAGCAGATGCCACTCTGAGCTTGGCCAAGTTCGCTTCCAGAGCCATGGCTTCTTCAGTGGCAGCCAGGCGGCTACTTTGGCTATGCAACTGGCAATCCGACTCCTGCCATAAATGGAAGTTGGCATCAGCTCCATGCACGGGCGATAAGCTATTTGGTGACATCCTTGAACCATACTTGACAGAGACCATGGACAAGAGGAAGGTCCTCTCTTCAGTGGGGAAAAGGTCCGAGTATCGCCCTGGGCCATACTTTCACCCCTCATTTTCAGACCCGAAACCAGCTCTCGGTTCTCTAGAGGTCAGAGGTTCTTTCCTGCTCGCCAAGAACAGCGTCCTGAAACTTCCAGCAGGCAGCAACAGGCCCCTGATAAATGGCCCTTTCGAGGGGGAGGAGGTCATTCATTCAGACGCTCGAAATGAGTGCCCCATCTCCCCCCCTCCCATTGGAGGCCGTTTGGCTTTCTTTGCCTCCAGATGGGAGGAGTCTACATCAGACACCTGGGTTCTTGAGATGGTGAGGTTGGGCCTCCAACTGGACTTTCTCTCCCCACCTCCATGATGGTTTGTTCACTGCCCCACCTCCAGGGACCGCTCTAAATGGGCCCTTACAGAATTAGCACTCCAACATCTTGTCAACCTTACAGAGGCTTATTTCCACATACCTATCTGGCCTCATCATTGCCAGTTTCTCCATGTTTGTTATCAGAATGACCATGTCCATTACCAGGCTTTACCCTTCAGTCTCTCGTCAGCCCCAAGGGTCTTCACGAAAGTCTTGGCAGCTTTGGCAGCTTCACTTCGCACCATACCAGTGAGGGTCCAGTGCTACCTAGACGAGATACTCATCCAACTGCAGTCAACCCACTCGGCCCATCGCGACCTTCACATCACATTGCAGAGCCAAAGAAACCACGGGTTCTTGATCCACTGAAGGAAAAGTTACCTTTCCCCGATGACCAGGTTGCTTCACTTCGGGGCGATTATAGATACGTCACTTTGCGAGGTGTTCCACTCCCCGGACCGAGGGGAGAGCCTTCACAGTGGCATTAGTCAGATTCTGCGTCAGAGCACTGTCCCATTGTCTCTACTGTCCCAGATCCTGGGAAAGATGGTCTCCTGCATTGGGATCGTCCCGTGGGCCCATCTCCATGCCCGGGAACTCCAATGGTTCTTGCTTCCCTTTCAACAGGCAGGAACAAGCCATTCTACCATAAGGGTACAGGTTCCTTCTCAGGTCCTTCGGTCCTTTGCTTGGTGGCAGTCCCAGGCTCTAGAGAGGGGTCTTCCCTTCAAGGAGCCAGACAGGAGCCAGCTCACCATAGATGCCAGTCTCCATGGCTGGGGGAGCCCATCTGGAGGGGGAAATATAGCCCAGGGATGTTGGTCACAGTCAGAAAGGACGTGCCCCATAAATTGGCTGGAACTCAGGGCTATTTTCTTAGCCCTAAAACACTTCCGGAACAGGGTGGCTGGTCACTATGTGTTAGTCATGACGGACAATGTGGCCACAAAGATCCATGTCAACAGGCAAGGGGGACCAGGTCAAGGGCCTTGATGAGAGAGGCAGAGCTCCTGGGGATGTGGATGGAGAGACACCTCCTTTCAATCAGGGTGGACCATATATTGGGAGTTGACAATGTCCAGACCAACTGGTTGAGTTGGTCCACAGTAGACCAGGCACAGTGGAGTCTACACCCCTCTCTGTTTCAGGACTTGTCATGCCGATTTGGTCCTCCAACCGTAGACCTCTTTGCCACCCCCCAGAATACCCAGTTGGGCAGGTTCTTCATCAGGTTTCCAACCCAGGGAGTGGAGGGGACCAATGCGCTTTGGAGTGCCTGGCCTCCGGGTCTCCTCTACACCTTTCCTCCTCTTCCCATTATTTCGGCTGTAATCTAGAAGTTGTTGGAAAAGGCAGAGCTAATTCTCCTGGCACCCCAGTGGCCCAGGGGACCCCAGTTCACAGATCTGCTGAACCTATCTGTGGCCCAGCCATGGAAGATCCCAGCATCCAAGACCTCCCTGCATCAGGGAGCATTACTTCATCTGAACCCCCAGAGGTTTAGCTTAATCATTTGGTGCTTGAGTGGCAATCTGTGAGGGCTTCCAAGTTTCCTGAAAGGGTAATTGACACCATTCAAGCTTCACGAAAGCTGTCTCCCACGCGCATCTACGATGCAACTTGGAGGGTATTCTGCTCCTGGTGTATGCCTTTGGCCAGAGACCCCTCTTCTGCTTCTGTGGCAGAGGTTCTAATGAGGGCTTAGACAAGGGACTTACCCCTAACACGCTTCGCCACCAGGTAGCGGCTCTCTCCCCTGTTCTATTTGGGAGGGATATGCTTCTTGGTCCCATCACCCTTCGGTGCGCAGGTTCCTAACGGGGGCATCTAACCTCCAACCCCCTGTTGTAATGAGGCCCCCTTTTGAGCCCTTCAGATCTGTATCTCTACAAATGCTGTCCCTCAGGGTACAATTTTTAGTGGCCTTTACCTTGGCCAGGAGAGTGTCCAAATTAGCGGCACTCTTGGTACAACAGGACCTGTGTCTTTTCCATCAGAACAAGGTAGTTCTTAGGTTAGACCCCACGTTTGTCCCTAAGATAAACATTTGGTTTCACCAGGCGCAAGATGTTGTGTTGACAGACTTTTGCCCCAGACCACAACATGAATTGGAACACAGGTGGCATATGCTGGATGTGAGGTGGGCCCTTTGGATTTACATCAAACGGACAGTGGCCTTTTGAAAATCTGAAGCCATGTTTTTGTCGTTCCATCCCTCTACCCTGGGGAACAAGATGACTGCATCTACAATTGGTAGGTAGATTAGAGCTGGTATATCCAAGCCATACTAAACTTTGTCCATGCCAGTTCCCAGACACGTCTCGGCCCACTCCACTAGGAATGCAGTTACTTCGGCTGCCTAGTCTACTCAGGCGTCACTGGAGATCTGCAGAGCGGCTACCTGGGCTTCAGCTTTGCCGTTTATACGGCATTATTGCCTGGATTCATTTGCTTCAGCCCAGGCATCGTTTGATTGGAGGGTGCTTCAACAGGTGGTTCCTCAGTTGGAGGTGAACCAGATGTTGGCCTCCCATGGACATTCAGGCTTTGATATGTCCCATTGCTGGACTCTCAAGGCAGCGTGAATGAGAATGGGCAGTATAATTATCTGAGAACGCCCTTTCTACGCTGCAAGAGAGTCCAGCCCCACCCCATACGTCTGGTTATGATGGTTGGGGAGGGGTGAAATTAATTTATTCTTTATCTTTCAGAGACACATTACGTCTGTCAAGTATCCTCGCCTAAAAGTTGGGCGGGCCAGCCAAAGGCTGGCTTTTTATAGTGGCAGACTCAGCTCGATGACGTCAGAAGGAGGAGCTTAACCCATTCCTATTCTTGGACTCTCTTGCAGCGTAGATAGAAAGGGCGTTCTCAGGTAATTATACCAATGCCCATTCCAACAAGACAACTAAAAAACAACACTAGGACAGTACTAGATACCTTGGAGTACTATGAGGCACATCCAGAAAAAAAGGCTAGTTTTTCTGGATGCTCAAAAAGCCTTCAGTAAAGTGAACTGGCAATTCATGAGACAACAAGTAAGGGAAATTTTGGGTAAATTTGAAAAATGTCAATATATTCAAGCCAAAAAGCATGGATAATGATTAACTGAGAAACAACAGATTCATTTGAAATAGGAAAAGGAGTCAGGCAGGGATGTCCACTTTCACCTCTGCTCTTTATCTGACGCTAGAAATTTTGTTGAGAGACAGACAGAATTCAGAAATAAAAGGACTAAGAATTTTTTTAAAAAAAAGAATACATGGCCCAAGCATTTGCAGACGACCTTGTATTCTTCATAGAAGAACCAATTAAATCAGGACCAAATTTAATTAAAGAGAGAGATACGGAGAAGTGGCAGGTTTAATAATAAGGACAAAATCAAAATGATAACAAAAAATTTAACAGAAACAAAAAAAATAGTAGAAGCAATAGGTATACAAATTGGTAAGAAAATTAAATATCTAGGAATTTGGCTCACGGCAGGATGTTCAACAATAAAAGAAGATAATTATGTAAAACTGGTACTAGAAATAAAAATGGATTTAGAAAAATGGAGGAGACTACAATTATCAATGTTAGGGAGAATTGCAACTATCAAAATGAATATCTTGCCAAGAATACTATTTCTCTTTCAAACCATTCCAATTAAATTGGATAAAAAAATTCTTTAATGAATTAAACAAAATTACCATGAAATTTATTTGGTCAGGAAAAAAAGCGAGAATAAAATTAAGCTCACTACAAGATAACAGATGCAAAGGTGGATTTGGACTCCCCGCCTGGGAAATATACTACAAAGCAGCAGTCTTAACAAGGATTAAAGAATGGGCCAATCTGAGAAACAAAAGAATCTTAATCCTAGAAGGGCACGACCTAGAGGCGGGGTGGCATGCTTTCATGTGGAATCCTGGAAATAAGAGATATACACACTTGAATAGGCATGTAATTTGAAGTTCATTATTGAAAGTGTGGAAAGAGATTAAACATAAACATTATATGAAGATTCCAGGTGTGTATCCGTCATGGAGGTAATGATCCACCCCAATGCCTTAGAAATTGGAAGAATGATATGATGTCCTAAACTCAAAAGGCAGATTAAAGACAAACCAAGAACTTAGAGAACAAGGGATGAAAATAGAGTGGTGGCCGTATTTATAACTTAAGATGAGGTATAGAAGAATTTGGAATTGAGGGGAAACTGAACCAATTAGATAAAATATTAGAGGGAACAGATAAAAAATTAGTTTCTAAAACATACAATTATCTATTAGAATTTGAAATGGAGGAAGAAATAGTTAAAGGCCCAATGATTGCATGGGCAAGGAATGTAGGGCACAACATTAATCTGGAAGATTGGGAAAAAGTCTGGAAACAAAATTATAAATTAACAAAATCGGTTGTTTATAAAGAAAACCAATACAAAATGTGTTACCGGTGGTATCTAGCATCTTCAAGGTTAGGAAATGTGTATCCAAACTTAAATCCGACCTGCTGGAAATGTAAGCAAACAAGGGGTACCTTCTTCCACACTTGGTGGCTTTGCCCAAAAAGTAAAAAATACTGGAAAAAAATTAGAATTTGGATAAAAGAAATTACAAATATCTGATTGGAATTTAAGGCCGAAATATTTTTGTTGGGAATGTTAAAAGGGGACTATGCAAAAGAAATGAAATACCTAATTCTCCATATAATCACGCAGGGGTCTCAAAACACAATTTACCTGGGGGCCGCTGGAGGCAGAGTCTGGGTGAGGCTGGGCCGCATAATATTATACTTTATATTATACTTTATATTATACACTAATATTATACTTTCATATCACGGTGGGGGCCACAGGATATCGTCTTGCGGGCCGCAATTGGCCCGCGGGCAGCGAGAATAAGACCTCTGTAATCACGGCAGCAAGAATTACGTTGGCACAATGCTGGAAGGGTGACCAAATGCCAACCAATAACTTGATAATTCAGAAAGTTCTTGACTGTGCTGAAATGTACTTACACAAAAACTTAGGGATAAGGTAGACTCAAAATATAGTACAGCTTGGGAAAAATGGTATAATTGGATTAAGGAGAAAAACCAGGAAATTAAAAGATAAGGATCTGAAAAATGAAGTGGTTAGATTAAGAGCATATACCAAAAATAGAAAATGAATAATAATAAAATTGTTTTCAATAA
>NW_020769315.1:1249302-1284165 GCF_900518735.1 Pseudonaja textilis | reverse complement strand
ATATACCAAAAATAGAAAATGAATAATAATAAAATTGTTTTCAATAAATGATCACACCGTCTTAGCCGATTAGAAATATATAGGTTTTATGTTTATATTTGTATTTGTATATTGGTTTCGTTTGCAATGGAACGTTGTATCTTACACATTGTATATATTTTTCTTTTTAATCTTTAATAAAGTTTATTTTAATTTTGAAAAACAAAACTAAAGGAATGATGAACAAAGAGGTAATCAGGAAAAATCATTCCCCCAAATCATCAATAGTATCAGAGCACAGGGTAGGCTGCTACTATTGGAATATGCTCTGGATCCAAGTCAGTAAAAAATTCCACAAAACTGAAAGTCCTATTCTACATGGGTTTGCATATCCCAGAAGGAGCACATTCACAGTTTGGGGATGCTTTTAAATGTGATCCTTCCTCTGGTTTCTCAGACTGAGACAGGTGTGCTTGTGTTGGTATTTTCATTAATATAATACCCTCTTTGGGGAGTTGTCTTTGTGTCTGATCCAGAAATGCTGGAGGCACAGTGGCTGTTCAGCATTTGAGGAATTGCTTTCTTTGTTGACCTTTAAAAATATTTTTTAAAAACAAAATTTAAAACTTCAGAAAGTTGTTTATTTAATTTTTAAATTCTTTTCTGCTTTGTTGTAACAAGTGAGAATGTTTTATATATAAGCATCTAATATAATAATGTTACCAGGAGCCCTTATGGTGAGTTGTGATTCAGAAATTCAGCATTTTTATTGTAGAGTTAAAAACATTTGTCCTTGCAGATTGCAAAGTTACGTCAGCAACTGCAAAGAAGCAAACACAGCAGCAGACACCATCGTGATAAAGAAAGACAGTCTCCATTTCATGGTAATCATGCAGCTATTAACCAGTGCCAGGTAAGATGAGCTCTAAATGTAAGATTTGTAAAAGTTATTGCCAAGGAAGTTCAATGTATTTCAGGCACTGACTTGCCAAAAACAATGTCTGAAAGCTGCTAGCATTACAGGAGGAAGAGAACATACTAGGGAATATTGTTTCCACTTCAATTGATTTGAACAACTTGAAAATAGTTACAAAGCCCCTCTAAAATATTTTACTTTAGGTATTTGAGAGCGGTTGATATCTAGTTCTGGGTACAGTTAGAGAAAATAGATTCTTTTTTGCACAAATGAATGATCTTTACTAGGAAATGAATGGTTCGTTGCTCTTGCTGCCATTTAACGAAGACTTCTGTGATTTGGGAATAAAAAGTGCTATTTTACAGTGGTGCCATTTGTACCTACAAGGTGTATCACAGTGAGTTACATTGGAGGAACTAAATCTTGGCAACTATGACAGGAACTACTGTAAGGTACCTTCTTGTTTGTAATGCAAATCAAATTTAATATCTTTTCTAATATCTTCAGGGCTCTTTAATCAAATCTGAGTATATTTTTGGATTGTTGTTTTCTCTATTGATAGTTGATTCTAAAAGGTAGAAGCTGTTCACCACTTTGATATATTTGTTGTCAGTTCTGTGGTTGCTATCATTAGTTTGGTTTTCTTTTAAGTCCCATTTTTTACTATTCATTGATGACTTTTATCACCAGAGCCAGCAAATACTTTGTATTACAGCTATAAGAGTAGTGTCATAAGCATAGTGCTTATTGATGATTTTTTCTCTACTTTCAAAACCTCACTCATCTTCTTTTTATCCAATTTCCATTAACATATATCCTCCATATAGTTTGATTAAAGAAGAAGAGACTAGACAACTTGAACTTCCTTCTTGGCCAACCCAGCCTGTTTCCCATGTTCTGTCTATGATGTATTGTAGTTTCCTGTTTTGTATTCAGGCAGTCTTCAAACTAATAGAAAATACTTGTAGCTCAGGTTTTAGATTTTGGCAGTGATTTATTTCAATTTAGTTTCTGAATGTTACCAGACTAGATAACATCATCAGCAGGATTTTCTTCTCCTATTCTCCTTAGTTTATGTGTGCCTTGTGTGTGCCTAGTTTGGTCAGTTGATTGTGTGATTGGTTGTTTGTTTGGAGATGTATTTAAATTCTGAGCAGCTGATTGGTTCTCTTGTTGATTAGTTGTTCAAGTTGCAATTGTAATACTGCTTCTGCTCTCTTTTTACAGTTCCCTGAAGCTTTGTTATTTTTTTTCCTGATATTTTTATTTTTCTTGGTTTTGACTTTGTGGCAACCAATCTCAAAGCACCAGGGATCTCACTGTATTTTATAGTTTGGGAAAAAGTTAATAGTTGAATACTGTCCTTGCTATCATTTCTTGATATGTGGTATTAAAGTAAAAGAAGTAGAATAATTATGTTTTAAGTCTTGACAACTGGTTGTTTAGTGATCGATGCTTCCTTTGAGCCTCCAGCAGATACTTACACCTTTGACAGAAATATATAAATTTGGGTTGAAATGCCAAAGCAAAACTCTGTACTCTAATTCTTCATAATGCACTTCATTATGATGTGTATCTTGCATCTCCATAATAAAAGATCTGGAACTGTAGATGCTATGAAAGTGCTGATGGAGATCAAGCATTTTCATTTCATTAAACTGAAACTAAATTGAAATTAAACTAAACTGAAATTCTGAACTAAATTGACTGTTATGTTTGCGATTTATCTGTTCCAAAGCTTTTTGAAGTATTAATCCAAGTGGCAGCTTTGGAAGCCATATTCCATGCTGCCACATAGCCTGAGAAAGTGGGAGGGGGGTTATTTCAATTAAGTAGCTGTAATAGACAAAATTATTTTGTTAGTTGAAGGTCATTTAGTATGGCACAGTATGAAATAAGGATCTTACTTTTGGACGGATGATGATTGGGCCATGTGATGTGATGGCGGCCAAGGCGGGGTGGATTTGGAGTTTGGGAAATTGTGGAAAGCCCAAAAAACGTTAGATTCGGGATTCCACAGATGTGCCAGGTGCTATTCTAATAAAGGTATTTTTGAGATACATTTGTCTCTGGGTTACTGATTGGAATGGAGGTTTGCTGGAACACTGACATCAAGAGATATTTTCATTTCCTCTTCACATTTCTAGTTCTGGTTCTTTTTTAAAAAAATAGCTAAAAACATCCAGGAAAACAGCTGAGCAGCGTTTTTAAAACTTAATATTTTAATTGTTTGGGTTCTTCCTGTTCTGTCTGTGTCAGAATGGTAGCTTGAATACAATAGATCGGGGGTGTCAAACTCGCATTGTCATGGTGTTGTCACATGACACAACTTTTTTCTCTTTCATTAAACTGGTTATGGGTGTGGCCAGTGTGTGATGCATCCAGCCTGTGGGCCGCGAGTTTGACAGCCCTGCAATAGATCAATTGAATGAAGTATGGATACTGTTATATATCTATACTTCTATGCAGGATTCAAGGAACAAGGATTATAAATACAAAAATGTGCAATTATAAAATAGTACATATCATCTAAAATTCTCCAAATAAACCAGATGCATTTTGTCATTATAATAAAATCTTACAGATAATTTGATTTTCTTTCTACATTATATGATATAACCCTCATTTTCTGTTGCCTCTGTTGGGTTTTCAGGCTCCAGTCCCAAAGAGCATGCTGGTTCCTGTGATACCAATAGCTAAGTCAAGTGGATCCCGTTTCCGTAATAGCATAGAAGGGCTGAATCAGGAGATTGAAATAATTATAAAAGAGACTGGAGAGAAAGAGGAACAGCTTATTGTGAGTATATTTGTAGTCAAACAGGCCTTCAGATAAGGAGAGCCAAATCTGTCATGCCCATATATAAGCACACTCTGTATACATGAGCATATGGAGTATGAAAGATAAGCTTTCATCTTGTAACTGTTACACTGAAATCTGTCTGGGGAAAATATAATATTTAGAATTATGACATTCAGCATCTACAAACAAAGCATCATGCCTGCATATCAGTTTTTTATCACTACCCCTGCTTCATGTTGTCTTTACCCTTTAATCCAGATTTCTCTGAAATCGTAGTTGTCTAAACTCAGGAACTGTATTAATGTCAGTAATAATATAATCTTAAACCAGAATTAGGTCTTTATTTCTAGTTAACACACTTACATTGAGCCTTGTTTTCTTCTGGAACGTAAGGAGGAACAGTGGTTGCATATGTGCATGAACTGGAGCTCCAAAGCTCTGAAAGGCTTCTTTATGTATCCTTCTTACGTTTAGTTTGGTTCCCTTTTTTTTCTTGGGAACCTGAAGAACAACTGATTTTCAGTTGAAGAGATTTATTGGCAAAGCAATAAAATCATCTTTATTTTTCATTTATTAAAGTCACCAGACAAGATTAATAGTGTGTAGCATGTAAGATGTATGTAATATGTTTTTGTTCAATAGCCACAAGATATTCCAGATGGGCATCGAGCACCACCTCCTTTAGTGCAGCGTAGCAGCAGTACTCGCAGCATTGACACACAGACTCCGGGTGGAGCAGACAAAGGCAGTAACAACAGCAGCCGATCTCAGTCTATTTCCCCAAGCTCCTTCCTTGCTATCTCCAATGAGGGCAGTGAGGAGAGCCCTTGCTCTGCAGATGACCTGCTTATGGATCCCAGAGATAAAGGTATTTTCTGAAAAGTATTCCAATGCTTTCCTTAGAGGGGAACCTCTAGGATTCACCTTTCAGTTAAGAAACATTGTTTCCTAGATATTTGAGTTACAGGCCAAAATTCACAGCATCTTTTGTCAGTTCAGGCAAGGTATTTATCACCTGCCAAAGGGAAGCTCAACTTTGAGTCATATCATAAACCACTTTTTAAAATGTTTGCAGTTACCCTGTGCTGAGTGAGAATTTTAAGCAATGGGCTAATAAAACTACTTTTTTCATTTTGGTGGGGGTGGGGGGGAAAGGGAGATGGGGGAATAGTTTCTTCTCCATTATTACAAGTGGGAAAAAATGTATTATTTTGGTTGGGTTTTTGGGGCAATCATTCTTTTGTTGCCCACCAGTTTATTTTTATATTTTCTTTTTTGTACTTAATGGAGGTATATAAATGTTTAAAAATAATTCATATAGGATGTTGATCATTTTTATTTGTTTTTATTTAACATGCATATACATATCTAGGTAGACTCAAGGAACTGAGGAAGGGAGATGGAGGGGGTCATAGAAAATTGTAATTTAAAACACATTTTTAAAGCAAATGAGTCAGTGCCTGCCACTTGGATAGCAATGCCTTTGTAGTGTTAAAGGCTGCCAAAGGTAATAGTTTAGCTGTTATATGTTAATGAGCAAAATGCCTACATAGGTACAATAGATCTGTGCTTTTCAGCAGTCTGAACTTGACTAATGATCAATAATTATTTAGGTGATCACCCAAAACATCTGAAGAGTACCAGGTTGCTTTTTTATGTATAACAAAAACCATGCAGACAGTAAGAAACTGTTTTAAGACAGTTGATCAGGCTTTTGTTTTCCTTTTAACATTGTTCATAAAGGAGTATGAGAAAAGCAAAAAATATTCCACCCATGTTATGATATATGTATATGTAACTGGCCCTTTGCTCACCACAGAGAATGGAAACAATTCTCCTCTGCCCAAATATGCTACATCACCAAAACCTAACAATAGCTATATGTTCAAACGTGAACCTCCTGAAGGCTGTGAGAAAGTCAAAGTGTTTGAGGAAAGCTTGTAAGTTGTTATGTTACTTCATAATTTTTTGAATCATAGTATCTTAACTAGTTTCTAAATTTCTAAATTTGATGGTATAGCTTTATACTTAATATTTCTTACTTTTGGGGGTAAAGGCGAACATATCTATACGTTTAACTTTATGTTTGTTTTTTGGGGGGTGGTTATAATTATTTAAAGCAGTTCCTAGACCACTTTTGAGAAAGCAGAAATCATTCCCCCCTGCTATTCATATGCATTTTGCAAAAATGTACTGACAAAAATGTCTTTTGAACATTTCCCCTTTTTTTGATATCTGCTGAAAACCTAAACCAGTGTTTCCCATCCTTGGCAACTTCCTGGTACGTGTACATCAACCCCCAAAATTCTCAGTGGCCATGTTAGCTATGGATTTGGGGGATTTTTAAATCGACACACCTGGAAGTTGCCAAGGAACTATACCCCTTTGGATTTAAAGTGCCAATTCAGAGCTTTCTGCATGCACTTTCTATGGGAGGCTGTGACCCAATAGAAAGGTGACAGCTAAGAACAAGATATTCAGTACTGGCCCTGTTAGAATCAAGGGGTAGTCAATTTTAATTTCTTTAGGGTTAGAGAGGAAAAAGATAAAAGTAGTCCTCAACTTAATGATAATTCATTCAGCAACTGTTCAAAGTTACAGCAGTGTTAAATGAAGGAATTTACAACTGGTCCTTGAAATACAGCCGTTGCAGCGTTCCCATGGTCATGTAATCAAAATTTAATCGGCCTTCCCATGTTTATGATTGCAGTGCTTCAAGTCAATCCTTTCCTATCTCCCTCCCATTTATGCCTTTTTGGCTCCTACATTCTTCAGCCTCTATCAGCCCAGCTGACCTTCGCCATCTTGCTCCTGCTACTGACCTGGCCTGGCCTTCCACAAGGCAGCTACTAGGCTGCACAAGGCATTCTTCCCAAGGTTGTGCATGGCAGCTTCCTTATGAGACCTGACATAGCCAGCACCTGCCTTGTAAAGAGCCAGGGTGGGCCCATGTTGTCAGTAGCAGGAGCAAGAATATAGCAAAGGTTAGATGGGGTGGTGGCGGGCAGGGGCTTTGGCAGGCAGGGTCTTCGAAAGGCAGGGTGGCAAAGGTAACTTGGCTTGGGCAGCAGAGCTGTTGGGACTTCTCAGAGTGCTGCAGCTTTGTGCCACACTATTGGAGCTTCCTGAGATTTGACTTTACACTGCACAATTGCATCACTTAGCAGCAAAAATTCTGGCCCCAATTGTGGTATTAAATGGAGGACTACTTATAGTATAAGTAACTTGTAGGGGGCATGCATAAGCGCACCAACGTGCCTACAGTCCCTGTCCTATTGTTTCTTTTTATTTTTCTTATATGTATCTATTTCATGTATTCATAACTATGTTATACCTGTTATCTTGTAAGCGATTGACAAATCAAATAAATAAATAAATAATAGACATGCCAACATGTTTTGACTACTTTGCAAATAATCAGACTGGGAGATAAAATTGCTACTATATGCAGCAGCATTTCCTCCCCTATTTGTGAACAACTCTCATTTATTTGGGACAAAAAGGGAAAAGTATTTCATGCTATGTTATACAACATACCATAAACTTTTGGTAATTCCTTGCAGCCTTTAACTTTGTTAATCTTTAACTTCCAAAAGTTAACACCCTGTGGTATTGTGTTTTTTGTTTGTTTGTAGGCCAAAACCTTTGCATGAAATTCCAGCCTTTTATTGTCCTGACAAGAATAAAGTTAACTTTATTCCTAAAAGTGGCTCTGCCTTCTGCCTTGTCAGCATTCTCAAGCCCCTTCTTCCCACACAAGATCTTACCCTCAAAGGTGCTACTCATAATCTGACCGTCACGACTGGTATGACACCCACGCTGCTGCAACCTCTTTCCATGGCGTCCCTTTCCGCAAACACAGACCAAGAGCGCCTCTCTCGTGGAACGAGCAAAGTAATATCACAGATGTCTGTGCTCCAGCAGTCAGGACATAGTGAAGAAACTGAAGGATAAGCTCCACGTGGCTAATGGAGGGGGAAGGGGATTTTATGGAAACAACTGTGATTAAACTTTCTAGATGACATCTCTTTGTATCACAACAGCTGATGGTCCTATAAACAGGTCATAGGTAGTATCTTACACACCATGCCACGAATGTCAGCCTCCGGTGAGATCTAGGAAAAAAGGAGCAGCAGAGGGCCAAATGTATTTGTCTTGGGATGGTTCAGGTGCAGACTCTGAGCATGTTGCTTTGGTACCATAAAGAAGATCTCCACAATTCCTGACAACTGGAGGGACCAATTTTTTTTCTAATACTTCTGTGCTTCAGTGTAAACTTTGAGTTTGAACAATGAAAAAGACATCCCAACTTTTCTTAGCAGAATATCTGTTTTCTGGAGAAAAAAAAGGAAATCATTAATTCATATGAAGATAGTATTTACAAATGTGCATTTTTAAGAAATTTCATCATCATCAGGATAATTGCACTTTTCTTGCTACATTTTTTTCACTGGGACCAATGGATTAAAACTTTTTCAGTATTCCGTCATCAGACCAGCTGATTTTGCTCCTTTCCCCAGATTAGTGTAACATCATTCAGACAAAAAAAAAAAAAGCAATATTGTCACACCCTGAAAGGGTTCAGAAAGGGGAAAAAGCATGCATGGAATTTCTTGTCTGAAAATAGCATTTTAGTGCACTTCAGCTAATCATGTCATGATTTATTCCTAATGTTGTATTTCAGGACATATTTCCATCCTTTTTCCCCAGAACGCCAATTAATTGTCACAACGGTGCCTCTTGGGACTACTTAGTTTTTTAAGTTACTGTCAAAATCTTGAATTGCCTTTGGCATATATACCTGATTCTATCATGTCTTGCCACTATACTATATAAACCCTATGGTCATATGATCTTAAAAGGGCCATGCATGCATGGTGGTTTTTTTGCTTGTCAAAGTACTGTTTTGTGGGTCTGTTGAGGGTAATAGTTTGTTGGGCATGATGTTGTTGAAGCAATTTATTTCAATGGACATGTCTCCTTTTGGAGTAGCAATATTGTTAGGGTGTTAAGCTAAGAATCTTTTTATGCTTTCATTGATGTGGCCCATTTCATTTTTAGTACTTTTTTTAAATGAACTATACTTATGGAAGAATTAAAGATAAGAAATTTCTGTTGTTATGTTTGCTTGTGAAAGGGTCTGAGCTAATATGGATAGAAAAGTGTATTTACCAAGCTGATTAAATGGCACAAGATAGAGCCGTTGCGGGATAGTTAGAGAGAAGTTAGAAAACAATATATTCTGGTATCTTTAAGTAAATAAAAGTATCATAGCAGTGTAACCTATTCCAGACTGGTAGGTAAATGGACATAGCAACATCAGTAATGTTTTTGATGCAATGTTAGTTGGAAATGAAGCACATCCACCTCAAGTGGATCTTCGATTTGTTTTGTTACATTAGTAATACAATATTTTAAATAATTACCCCTACATTGTTTGGATTCTTGGTTCTTGCTAAATTTAATCAACTGAGTAAAAACTTGCATTTTGATTTACCCAGATAGGTGGTTGGTTTGTCCATTTAACAACCTAGGTTCTGATGCAGGAATGTTAATGTTATTATGTAGCTGTTAGTTTTTAAAGTACCAAAACACTTCTTCGCATTCTGGTATTTCCTGGATGCATGAACATGGAGGGGAGAGCGGAGACTGCACTTAACATAGCCCCCAGCCTGACATACCAGTAGAAGCTCTAAAAGATCTGGACTTGCATGCAAGATCACATAGGTTGTTTATTGTGGTTCTACATTCTGCTGTAATCCATTCCTACAGCAAATGAGAAGTATGTGTTTTTATGGTACATGAATGTACCAGAATAAAGCTCTTCAACTTTTTTCCTGAACATAATGGAGATTTGTGAGAGTGGACATGATGTTATATGCCTAGGTCTGTTTTCTCTCCCTCGGTCCAAGCTAATGCATGAAGAGGCTGGACAGACACAACACTATCCTTCTGGAAGTCTTTTTAAAGTATTATTTGATTGCTGTTGTATTTTGATCCTATATTGTATTGCTTTATTTTTATTTCTGTTTTATTCTGTATTCAGATATTTTAGCAGAGCAAAATAGTCTTACACCCATTCCACAGTCTTAAATTTGTGGGTCATCTAGATTTACTGTATGAAACATAATGGGAGAGCTAAGTATTTCTTATTTGACTTAATGATATTTTAATTTTAGTTTAAAGCAGATGTAGGTTGTGTGAGAGAACAGTATCATGCAAAAAAGGGCATTGCTCAAACAATGTGAAGCCCCACATATTCTAGACACGTGTATGCATTCTCAAAATGTTTAATGCTCCAGCTTTATGAAACGAGAGTTGGATTATATTTGTGCAAAAGGATATCTGTACTTTATCTAAATCCATTCCTGTTGTTTCATGTTAAAGAGCAGCTTTGATTTGATAGACTGTGTCAAATCCTTCAGGTGATTTGTGGAAATATTAAAGGGCCAAATTTCCATTAGGAATAATGAAAAAGAGTGAAATCTTTTAGACATGATTTTCACTGTCCTCATTGATGCCAGAACAAATGTTAGTAGTAAATGACTCTCAAGACATTTGAGGCTGGCCTTCAAATGCACATTTAAAAAACTGACACTTCAACTTTTATTAAGAGAACAGAATTTATTTAGCCCCTGTGATTGTAATAATTTGAGGATTCGTATATTATAACCAGCAAGGGCTTAATTAAAACACTTCTACTTTAATGCAGTGAGAGGATTCAATTGATTTGCAGCCACAAGATGTTAGCTCATAGTAAGCATAGTTCTCATTTAGAACGGCAGTTTTTTTGTTTCTTCAAACCTCAGATTAGCTATCTGTGTGGTACCTTTCTGTGGTATGTGAGCATTTAAGCTAATGATTTCAAGAGAGGTAGGAATGATAAAGTTCAAGAAAATTGTAAAAACAAGGCAGATAACTTGGACTCTTTTCCAGAGTCAGAGGCTTTGTACTTCCAAGTCACATGGAGAATTTATAGCATTCCTCTTTCTTCCAAATGCAGCTAAGAACTTGGGAGATTGTTGAGAAGCATTTTCTAGGAGTTGGTTTGAGAAAGAAGATAATTTCTGTGCCTTTTATGATTCATGGTTAATAGTACACAAGGGCTATATATTTGAAAAAACAAGAAAGGATAATTCCTCTTATTTTTAAAGGCAGTGACCAAAGTGGGACTGGATATTCTTCATGTACTCTTGCCCATTGTTCTACCAATATTTCCTACTTTCATTAAAAGGAGGGGAATACATCTTATTTTCACCCAACATGTAGAGAAGCAGCAACATTGAGATAAGGGGAGAAGAAAAACTGGGAAAATGAAAGAAAGCAAAACAGATTACCCAAAGGACAGGTTTCTGATGGCAAAATGAGAGTCAAGGAACAATCCATAAAGAAAGAAAGACTTCTCTTTAACCTTGTGCCTCTTTGCAAGTTGAAATTAGCTAAAATATATACTAAATGAGTTGCAAGTTTTTGGAGATGAAAATCCAGAAAAAGGAGACAGAAAAATAATGGCCTGTTTAATATTGTTAGAAGTTGACTGCTGACATGCAAATTGAATAGAAGTGGTCATATGGCAAGGATTCCTGAAATCTCTCAAAAACAAAATTGATTATTGTATCCTGTATTTGGAAATAGAAATTACAACATAGTAAAGTAACTCTTATGTGAAGATATTAAAAATCCAATGTCAACTGATTTGCAGTCATGTTCAGTGTAGCCTATAACAGGAAATGCATTATTAAGAACTGATAATACTCTATAATATATATTTTCTGACTATATTTTACACATTAGTTATAAAAGGTAACAAAAACAGGGACCTTGCCAGATCAAAATTCATCAATAGATCTTCTCAGAAGTGTAGTATATAGTTTATTTCCATCACCAACAGAATAAATAATGGTATGGAGAACAAAAATTCCTTGATACTGCTTTGTTGTACACTCTGATAATATTCTGTTCATGTTTTTGGAGTGCTTTTAGAGAAAAGAGGAAACCTAAATAATGAGAAATCTTAAGGGTAGCAGGATAGCATTGAATTTTGCCTTGGTGGGGATTACTTTAAATGGGACAGATAGCAAATTTCTGCCCTGCAAGGCCTTGGAGAATAATGCAGCTATTCCTCAACTTATCACCCAATTGAGCCCAAAATTTCCATTGCTAAGCAAGACTTAAAGTACATTTTACCCTATTTATGAGCTTTTTTGCCACAGTTGTTAAGAATGAATTGCTGCAGTTGTTGTTAAGTGACTGCTTGTCAGAAGGTTGATGACACTGCAGCCATCATAAATATAATGCCAGTCACATGACCATGGAGACACTATAACAGTCATAAGCGTGAAAAACAATCATAAGACCCTTTTCTCAGTGCTGTTGTAACCAAATGGTCGCTAAACAATGGTTATAAGTTGAGGGCTACCTGTAACTAATTGCATGTATGTTTAATGCTTACAGCATAAGATGCTTTTTTTCCTTCAGTTTGCACATAACTCTTTATTAGAAAAAAAACCCTTTCTGATGAAATGGTTGCCTAAACTATTAGTGTCCTGAAAATGGGCCCTTTAGAGAAATTTTGTGATAGACTTTCATGTGAATGTAGCTGCACGAATGACTAGACAGCAAGTTTGAAGATGTTTATGTTTGTAGTATGTGCTTCAGCATAAAACTATTCAACTACAGTTGTGGCTGATTGAGGTCATACATAGAATATTAAAAAATGGTAAAAAAAGTCAGATTTCTCTGTGGCTTCTCTGTGACTTTCTGCCTCTTTCTGTCTCTCTCATACACACACATGAATAGCTAAATTTCAAAGGTGAGTTAGTGAACACGAATGTTTTTATGATTTCTGGTTTTCTCATATTGTTTAGCTATAGATATGTTCAAATGCCAATAAAATATGAAGTTATGTCCCAGTCTAGTTGTACCTAGATATTATATAAGTAACCTCCTTACAGCAGTTCACTGCCAGTGGTATGGGGTGTTATTTCCCTTCCAGGTTCATCTTCTCTTGCTAGAGCCAGTACTAGGGATAAAGGTTACAGCTATGTGCTATAATTGCAAAAGGCCAATGATGTTTGAATATGTAAGATTTTTTTAAAATTTTCTTCTCAGTGCACACTGGTGTGTTTGGGCATTTGTTTTGCTATTGTTTTTAATGATTGATGTACAATATGTCAACAAAAAATTTTATTGAATTTTTTTACAAAAAATGTTTTCTTCACCTTTATGGAACTTGTACACTTTCAATAAATACTTCAACAAAATTATGTATTGCTTGGTTTTTTCCTCTGTTTGTTTATAACATAACACAACATAAATCTGATTTCGCTTACTAGAAGGTTTAAAACAACTGAAAAACTGAGGGATATATGTCTAATTGCCTTATCCCCACGGAAACACTGGTGTAAAATTGTTTATTTTAAAAATCAGTTAATAAGGTAATATTTAAAAATTTTCAGAAGTTACATTGTATTGTTTGTCATGGAATTAAGTGAGCTGAATTCATGCTCTCCCTGATGAAAACCGTGAACAGCCTTCTCTGAATTCAGATTTGTTTGCTTTGAAGATGAAATATAAAGAATGCAGAATGTATGTATGCTAGCTCCATATTGCTAAAATGTTCCTGTCTGTCTGTAACCTTCACTTGGACAAAACAGTGCATCACATGGCAACAGTTTTTGAATCAACATGCCTTTAAATGGACTAACTTAAAGAATGAGTCTGAAATCCAGGACCCATTAATCCTATGGGATTGAAATTTGGCAAAGTTGTGGCCACTTCAGCACTGTCACACTGCCACAGTCAGGTCATTATTTCCAATACTCCTTGCTGGCTTCCTACAACGAAAATCAATGGGCAAGCCAGCAGGAATCCAGAAGTTCTGCTTTTTTCCCCTGTCTATGGTCATTCTGTTTCTCTTTTTAGGTAAGGAAGTATGTCTGAAATGACCCAACAAATCACTGGTTCTGTAGTAATTTATAAATATTAAAACGTGAAAGGAATTGTAGTTATTTCTGTTTTCAGTTGCTGAAAATATTGAATATATATAAATATATTGAATATATTGAATATTGTTGGTTCTTAGAATTAAAAAAAATCTTTTAATTTGTTTCTTCCTAAAATGTAGTAAAACATCAATTCTTTTAAAATATGTTTGTTAGATAGATACAGAATAGAATTCTTTATTGTCCAAGTGTGATTGGACACACAAGGAATTTGTCTTGGTGCAAATGGTTTCAGTGTACATAAAAGAAAATATATATTCATCAAGAGTCAAGAATCATAAGGTACAACATTTAATAATAGTCATAGACTACAATAAGCAATCAAATCATACTAGGAAACAGTCAATATAAATCCTAAGGATACAAGCAACAAAGTTACAGTCATACAGTCACAAGTGGGAGGGGATGGGTGATAAGGAGTGAGAAAATTAATAGTACTAGTGCAGACAAACTATTTGGACAGTGTTGAGGGAATTATTTGTTTAGCAGAGTGATGGTGTTTCGGGAAAAATTTGTATCTAGTCGTTCTGGTGTGCAGTGCTCTATAGCGTCATTTTGAGGGTAGGAGCTGGAACAGTTTATGTGTGGGATGTGAGGGATCTGTAAATATTTTCACAGCCCTCTTTTGACTTGTGCAGTACATAGGTCCTCAATTAACAGCGGGTTGGTAGTAATTGTTTTTCTGCAATCCTAATTATCCTCTGAAGTCTGTCTGTCTTGATGGATTGCAGAACCAAACCAGACAGTTATAGAGGTGCAGATGACAGACTAAATAATTCCTCTGTAGAACTGTATCATGTAATTGTATGTTAGAAAGCATATGCTAAATTAAGCTATAGATTTCCAATGTGATCATGATTATAGTAACAGCAGAAAGACTAAAAATGCAGAGATGGCTTGTATTTTCAAGTGGATTTAGTTTACAACATGACAGATACTTATTGTTACAGATAACTAACAAGGTAATAATGTTTATCAGTAAATAGCTTGTTCTTAGGGATGGCACCACAGCCAGGAAGCAAATCAAATAGTTAGATTTTAAAGAGAAAACCCTACATAACCTCTGACATGAAATCCAGGTTAAATGTTTAAGCACAAGAAAATGTATTTCTCAAATGGTACTGGAAGGACTACTGAAGCTTCAAATATTGCTGTGTCCATCAGACTCTACTTCATCTTTAATACCTTTAAAGGGAAAAAGTTGAAAAATCATCTTTGAAGTATCTGCATTGCCTTGCATTATCTATAGTGCATTCAGAAAGTATTCTCACTTTTGTCGCTTGCTAATTTTGCTATTCTGAGTGTAGATTATTGTATGTGAGCATGTTCCTTAGACTAGGTAATTCCTAAATCAATTTTTGAAAAATAAAAATGGCTCCCCACCAATGTTTTGTTTAGGTAAGGAACGTTCTCTCCTGAGCTGTTCAGAGCATCCAGTAGTGGGAGGTGCTTCAGTCTCCTCTTGGATAGGCTGGGCTTATTTTGCAGGACACTCCTCCTCCTCCACGGGACTCCTCAGCATCCCCCAGTTTTAGCTCAGCCTTCGTTGAGATAGAGAGCTTTCCAGATTGGCCGGAATAGCAGCTAAAACTGAAAGAGAACAAAACATCAGGTTGGCTTTTTCACTAAATTAAGGGACCCCTTTCTTGTCATCTAGGAGTCCCAATAGCCTACTACAGTCTCTTTAAACTCTGACCATTGAGGCTAGCAGTGCTTTTCTAGGAGGAATAAACTTCCAAGGAGACCGAATTAGCAATTCAAAGCCTCTACAGCCTCCAGCGTTTTCCCTCAAGATTAGCAATTCAAAGCCTCTACAGCCTCCAATGTTTTCTCTCAAAATTGAGCGTTGGGGCTCGCTTCCTCTTTAGGAAAAGCCATTGTAGCAGCAGTTCAAATGTATTTTACAGCCGCTTAATTTCCCATTCTGAACAGCGAGCTCGCCTCGTGTTCAGCTCTTAAACAGCTGAGGCTCTTCCCCTGTACAACACTGAAGGGGATTGGAAGTATAAGTGCTTCTTATCTTTTCCCTCATAGTCTCTTTTCACTGTTCAGAACAGCGATTCAGGCAGGAAGTAGCTGCTGGACTCTCAAGGCCACACCAAGCAGTGGTGCCCATTCACCATATTAAAAAAAACTGTGAGAGGATTATTGTTCCCTATTGGGTTCCCCTTGTAGAGACCAGGGGATTGGCTTCCCTGCTCCCGAAGCATCAGAGCAGCGGCCCTAATTTGTTGGCTAGCCTCACAAAATATAAGTCCAGCGGCTTCACAGTGGGCACCAAGGCCAAAGTCCACCTGTGCAGAGCAGCTGTCACAGGCCATTGTTACCATTCAGTTCTGGCCTGAAGAGGTGTTGATAATTATATTCTAATTGATTGGATTGGAGATCAATTCTACAAATACCAAATTTGAAGGGGGATTACAAGAAGTTTATAAGGATATCCTGCACCTTCAGGAGCAGGCCCCTGGGTGTGCCAACCACCCTATATTTTAAAGCCTCATTGACAAATTTATAGTGGAAATGGAAAGTGCAAAGGGTCAAAGACCTTTACCTCCAGAACAATGACCAGGGCCTTGGGCAAATCCAAAGCTTCCAAGAGGCCTTCAAAGGCTGAGGAGGAGGACGCCCATAGACGCCATGAGGCTATAGAGAAACAAATGAACAAGCATAGACAGACTGGACTTCACCAGCCACATCTTCCACTTGCAACATCCAGGCCCATGTACACCTGCCTCCTCCCCTGGATCTTTCCCTTCCATCCAGACAGAGCTCTGCCAAGCAGCCTCCACCTGGTACCTCATCCACAGCAGCCACACCACAGTGGGCCACTGCAGCCACATTTACTCCAACAGTGGCCGGCCTACACCAAGATGATTCCCTCCCTGAGGATGTGCCACCCGGGATGAGGGCATGGATGGAACTAGTGATAAGACAGGGGATTGCAGCTGGTGTTCAGCAGTCAGTATGGGCCAGAAGACAGTCCACTATCTCAGAATGCTAATCTCATTCAGGCAGGCCACTCATCAAGATGGACCCACAAATTCCTCAGGTACATCCCTAAGGGGAATTTTCTACCTTTCTCGACATGCCTCCCCAAGGGTTTCAGGGAGAGGGGAATCAAGTACAACAGATGGACCACCTAGAAACCAAATTCACAGGAGGAGGCAGACGACTTAATTTTTTTCTCAGCCGGTAAATGAGGCTGATGTAATACCAGTCCCACAGATGTTTTCCGATTTAGTGCAGAAACAGTGGGCTTCCACAGCAGTGATCCTATGGGATTTGACTGGAAATTATATAACCTTGCCCCTGAGTTTTCCAATTTCCTAAACACACCCTTCAGTTGATGATCTGATCGTGGCTTTGACTTCCCCCTCCGCTATCCCTAGTGAATTGGAGGAGGCCCTTAAGCCGGAGGATAAGAGGGTAGAACTAGCTCTTCGTAGGGCTCATCAATGTGAAACATGGGTTATAAGAGCGACCACAGCCACATCTTTTTTCACACGGTCTTCCCTTTGCCACCTGTGGGAAACCATCCCATCCTTCAATATACAGGTGCACCAGGACATTGCCAAACTTGTTGCTGCGGTGAAATTTTCAGTGGATGCAACCTTTAATGTGGTAAAGTTTTCTTCTAGAGCCATCGCATCTCAAGTATCAGCAAGGTGACTACTTTGGCTCAAGCATTGGCAAGCTGACACCAAGAACAAGTGGAAGCTTGCCTCAGCGCATATTTCGGGTGAAACGTTGTTTGGCAATGCCCTGGATCTGCTCCTTATAGAAACAAGGAACAAAAAAAGAATCCTTCCTCCCCTTTTTCAGAAGTCAGATTCCAAGAGATCCCAGCCATTTCAGAAGGGCTCCTTTCGTTCCTTTTATCAGGGACCCTTCTCCTTGAGGTTTCAAAGGTCCCCCGGATTTTGGCAGGGACAGCAATCAGAGAGGTCTGAATTTGGGGACAGGAATAGAAGGAGAGGACAATCCAAGAGACAGTTTAGGGGAGCAGGAACCAGGGGTTTCCGATGCCCCAAATAACTCTTACCTAGATGCCCCCATTGGCGGGAGGCTAACGTTTTTTGCTGATCAGTGGGATGCCTCGACATCTGATGCTTGGGTCAGGGACATGATTAGATCTGGAGTGGCTCTGGAGTTTCACTCCACCCCTCCAAACTTTTTTATGAGATGCCCAAGGTATAGGGACCCTGAGAAAAGATCTCTTATGCAAACTGCTATCAACCACCTATTGGAGATTCAGGCCATCCAACCAGTGGCACCAGACCAACAGGACAAAGTTTTTTACTCAAACCTCCTTGTGGTACCCAAAAGTTTGGGGGGATGGAGGGCAATTTTAGACCTCAAATGCCTCAACCATTCCTTAGTGTACAGAAAATTTAAAATGACAAATCTACAATCTATTTTACTCAGCATCAGACAGGGTGATGTCCTAATGTGGAACTCACAGAGACATATTTACATGTTCCAATTTGGCCTTCCCATAGCAAATTCCTCAGATTCTGTTACGACAATTTGCATTTTGAGTATGTCGCCCTCCCTTTTTGTCTAGCCTCTGCCCCCAGGACCTTTATTAAGGTTCTGGCAGCCCTGGCCACTCATCTCCAAAATACTCTGGTCAGGCTACAGTGTTATCTTGATGATACTTTAATTTTGTCATCTTCCTGTCAACAGGCCAGGGCAGATACACTTATTACCTTGCAGTCCCTACAACAACATGGTTTCTCTATAAATTGGGCCAAGCTCCCTCAACCTGGCTAATTCACCTGGGAGTTATTATAGATACAGTGGAAGGTAAGGTCTTCCTCTAGGCAGGAGAGCATTAGTCAACTATCTCAGAACCATCAAACGAGTGCCCCTAGCTCTTTTAACTAAGTTATTAGGGAAAATGATCTCCTGCATTTCTATTGTTCCCTGGGCGCAAGTCCACGCTAGAACCCTGCATTGTTACCTGCTGCCGTACCAACTGTCAGGAAGAGGCAACTCCAATGCCCGTGTCACTCCTCTGCCAAAGGACTTGAGATCACTTTGTTGGTGGACCATCCCATCTATCAACAAGGGATGTCTTTTCAAGGACCCCCACAGGGCCACCATCACCACAGATGCCAGTCTATTTGGCTGGGGGGCTCACTACCAGTCTCACATGGCACAAGGGCGTTGGACCATACCATAGCAATTGTGCAGTATAAATTGGCTGGAACTCAGAGCAGTTCACCTGGCTCTTCACAGCTTCCTCCCACATCTGCGGTCCAAGCACATCCTCATTCTGACAGACAATGTTATGACAAAGGCCCACATCAACAAACAAGGAGGCACCCATTCCAGACAGCTGATGAGACAGGTGGAGAGATTGTGCCTCTGGGCCGAGATCAGCTTACTTTCCATCAAAGCGGAGTACATCTTGGGTCTGTCAAATACCCAGGCAAACTGGCTCAACAGAGCCACAGTAGATCAGGCAGCGTGGTGCCTACATCCAGATCTTTTTCTGAAAGCAACACAGAGATTTGGCCAACCAGTCATCGATCTGTTTGCATCCCCCAACAACACACAACTACCTAGGTTCATCTCACGTTACCCTTCTCAGGGAGCGGAGAACATCAATGCACTCCACTGCAGTTGGCCTCCGGACCTGTTGTATGCATTTCCCCCACATCCTATAATTCCCAAAGTAGTCTGGAAACTTCTACAGGAGAACGCTAGTGTTGCTAGTGGTGCCATACTGGCCCAGGTGGACTTGGTTCACAGACCTCAGGGATCTGTCATCTGCAGCATCATGGAGAATACCGCCAGACAAGGTCTCGCTCTCTCAAGAGCGAGTTCAGCACCCGGAGCCTCAATGGCTCCACCTAGCCTTATGGAGATTGAGTGGAGATGTCTGAGGAGCGAAAAAATTTCCACCAAAGTTATTTCTACCATCCAAGCGGCCAGGCGCCCTTCTACAAATCACATATACAATGCAACTTAGTCCATCTTCTGTGGTTGGTGCGCGAACTCTCACATTGATCCCACTTCTCCATCAGTGGCACAGATTTTGGAGTTCCTGCAACATGGCCTAGACAAGGGATTATCCCCTAACACCTTGCACAGACAAGTGGAGGCCTTAGCTTCGGTCATCTTTTGGGGTGATCCATCTCTCATCACCCACGCATTCGCAGTTTCCTTAGGGGCCCCCACAAACTTATGACCCCCAGTGATACATTGATACCCAACCTGGGACCTTGACAAAGTCTTAATAGCTTTCACAAAGGGCCTCTTTGAGCCCCTAAGGACTTCGAGTCTTCACTTCCTAATCTATAAGGTGGTCTTTTTAGTCACAATAACTTCTGCCCGAAGAACTTCCGAACTAGCAGCCTTATCGGTGAAACAGGACCTCTGCATTTTCCATCCTGACAGAGTTGTCCTCCGACTAGACCCAACCTTTATACCAAAGGTTAATTCGGCCTTCCATAGGGCACAAGAGTTGGTCCTTCTGTCATTGGCACCGACTGGTTGTGAGACGACATTATGCTTTTATATAAACTGCACCGCAAATTTTAGAAAATCAGAGGCCCTCTTTATTTCATTCCAACCTACCTCTCTAGGATGTAAGATTTCCTCTTCAACAATTGGCAGGTGGTTAAGGGCCACGATTGCGAAAACATATGAGATGCAATCACTGCCAGTTCCCAGGGGTATAACAGCCCACTCTACCAGGAGTGCGGTGACTTTGGCAGCATGGGCCACACAGGCACAAATACATGAGATCTGTAGGGCAGCAACCTGGGCCTCTCCATCGCCCTTCATTAGACACTATAAGATTGACATTTATGCCTCTGCCAAGGCTGCATTTGGTAGGAGAGTTTTACAAAGTGTCCACAGGGACCAAGGAGGGACTTCTAACCAGATGGAGGCCCTCCCATAGGACAGTCCAAGCTTTGGTATGTCCCACTACTGGATGCTCTGAACAGCTCAGGGGAGAATGGACATTGGTACTTACCTGATACGCCCATTCTCTGTGAGCTGTGAAGAACATCCAGCCCCACCCTTATCCATCTGGTGGGGCACTATTCCAGCCAAAAGCTAGATAGGGTGAAGTATAGAAGGTTTCCACACTTCAACTTTGCCAAAACTGGGGGACGCTGAGGAGGAGTCCCGTGGAGGAGCGTCCTGAAAATTAAGCCCAGCCTATCCAAGAGAAGACTGAAGCACCTCCCACTACTGGATGCTCTTCATAGCTCATGGAGAATGGGCGTATCAGGTAAGTACCAACACCCAATCTCAACTGTTGGTTTTTTCATGTACATGTATATGTGTAGATATATGTAAGTACGTTATTTAGCTTATTTATGAAGTCATTTGGTGAAACAAGTAGATTAACTTAAAATTCCAAATATGTGGAAGAACCCAAAGGGTTTTTTTTTTACTCTGAAATGAAATAGGAATACCTCAGAACTGAGTTTCCAGAGTTTTTCCTCAAGCATATTGACTGCAGAAAAAAAGGGCACATTTGTCCTGTAAATACATTGTGTGGGCATGCACACATAGACGTGAGGAGGAAGAATCTCAGAGAAAAGTATGCCAAAACAATTTTACCCCCCCAAAAAATTTGCGATCTTTTCCAAAAAAATAACCTTGCACTGCTTGTATAATAACATTTTTATGTAAATCTTCCAAGGCAGAAATGGCTTTATTAAATTACAAAACAACAGTACTTGATCAATTATATACTGAAACTCAAGATGATTGCTGTGCCAATATGTGTTAAAGTACTTCATAACTGATTCTGGTTTCCTTATTAAGGGAGGTTTTTGCATGGCAAGATGTGTTGAGCTAAAAAGTTAATTAACATGCAAGTACGACAAATCCAGAATCCACTCCAATTTAGTGCTGCATTTTAATCAAGCTTTGTGGTAATTTGTGTTGTCTGAACCTGAAGCAGCTGCAGTTTGAATTTTCCAGAAACTGGGAATGCATCCAAGATTTCTTTGAATGTGAAGGAACTGTTTTTGGAAAATGAGTATGTCAGCCATTTCATGCTGGGATGTTAACGTTTACTTAATGAGCTGTGTGCAGTAGGGTGGGATCCAGAAATGTTCTCTGGTTGCTGGAACTGATTTTCTGACTGTTGAAATGTTGTGGTTAGATATGTTCTCTGCTGCTTCCTCAGTCAGAATACTGGAGAAAAATAGTGTAAAAAATGTATAGCATATCTTTAACTTATGAGCACAGTTGGGACAGGAATTTCTGTCATAAATTATTGTAGTCGTAAATCGAGGCAGACCAGATTTTACAACAATTTTTGTGGTGGTTATTGAACAAATCACAATCACTAAGTGAATCCAGCTCCCCAATGGGCTTTTTTTTTTTGCCAGAAATCAGCAAAAAAAGTGGCAAATTGACCAGGAGGTAGCAAATGCAGCTGTTTGCCAAGCACTCCAATTGCAATCATGTGACTGCTGGAGTGGTACAATGGTCATAAGTGTGAGTACAGATTATAAGTTACTTTTTCCAAGGCCTTTGCAACTTTGACCATCATTAAATGAATGGTCAAGGACTATCTGAGCAGGTATCCTGCTTTTCAAGTAGGAGCCAGTTGCCATAATCAAAACATTAAAGCAATAGGAACGAATACAACTTAGCAGCAGTCAGAGGGTGGAAACAAATAGAAAATCCACATTAAAACAATACAGGTTTTTCGTAAGGCTATTCTTTCACCTACTCTATCCAACAAGAATAGCAACAGTTATGGCCTTCAACACTGAGGTTTATTCCACTGTTTTGTTTCTTCTCCTTAACTGGGTTATAGAAACAAAGACAGAGAGAAAAATAGCCTTCCTCTTTCTATTACCTGGCAACTCTCAAGGTATCTTCAATATTTGGTGACAATCTAAAACCTATTGGACCTTCTGAGACATATTACCACCCCATCTAAGATAAAGTCTTACATCCACAATGTCTGCTTAATACAAAACATCAAAGAAAACTCAGCTGAAGCTAAAACATGTAAAGATTGGTTTCAGGAACTGGATATGTCTAGTGAAAAGAAGGACTGGGGTGACATGATAGAAGTCTTCCAATTTGGCTGTCACAAAGAAGAGGGGGACAACCTATTCTCAAAAGCATCTGAGGCCGAGACAAAAAAATAACAAATAAAGTGAGATCCAACCTAGAACTAAGGAAAAAATTCTTGACAGTGAAAACAATCAGTAGAATGGCTTGCCTTCAGAAGTTGTGGATGCTCTAACATTGGAGGTTTTTAAGAAGAGGTTGGATAGCCATTTGTCTGAAATGACTGTAAGGGCTCCTGCTTGAGCAGGGGGTTGGATTAGAACAGGGTTGTCAAACCCAAGGTCTGGGGGCTGGATCCAGCCCTGCAGGTTGCTTAGATATGGCCTGTGAGGCTGCCCTGGAAACAGCGAAGGACTGGCCCATGGTGCCTCTACCAGTGAAAATGGAGCTTGGTGGCCCTCCTGAGCTCCATTTTCACTGGCAGAAGGTTGCAGGAGGCTGTCGCGGTCCAGAACGGAGCTTGGGAGCCCATTTTCACTGGCAGAGTGCTCAGGCCAATATAGATGCCCCCAACATGAGTTGGCCACACCCACTCCAGCCCCCTGAGGTCAAACACAACCCTGATGCAGCCCTCAATGAAATTGAGTTTGACATCCCTGGATTAGAAGATCTCTAAGGTCTTTTTCAGCTCTCTTATTCTCGTGGATAAAAAGTATGAGGAGCAGGTGTAAATGAATGAATAATGTAATGTAATCTGTTTGATTACCAGCTAGAGATCAGGATGCATTAGATTCCTTCTTAAATCCTAGTAGAGCTCACCCCACAACTGGAGTTAAATCCTTCCTTTTAGCTAGGTGATGTTTCCAGGGAATTTATATACCCTATATGTTGAATGCCTACTTTGCTTGTTAACTTCAAAGATCTTAAACTTTATTAGAAGAAGGTATCACTCTACATGTTGCAGTGTGCAGCTGATCAAAAGGAGATTTCTAAAGTTTGCTCTGCTAGAGATACCCGTTATCATCCAAAGGTGTATACATGTGATGCATACACCATTCATCCTTGTTCCCTTTACCTGGTGCTGAAAAACCCCCACGTTTGGCTGGCAGCAACCTTTCCTAAAAGTGATCGATAAAACTTTGGGTGCCACATTGAGAATTCATTAGAAGACATCATGATTTGCCCAACTTATGATTGTAGGGAAAAGTGGAACATTCAAAAAGTGCAATAGTGGAGGACATTATGAGAGAGTGGTGGATTTATATATGAAGTCACTAGCTGCAAAGAGTCTTCAGGTTTAAGCATTTATTTTATTTTATTTTTATTTGTCAATTGCTTACAAGATAATAGGTATAAGTAAAAACATAGTTATGAATTAATGGATACATACAAGAAAAATAAAAAATATATAAAAGAAACAATAGGACAGGGACGGTAGACATGTTGGTGCGCTTATGCACGCCCCCTACAGATCTCTTAGGAAAGGGGTGAGGTCAATAATAGACAGTTTAAGGTTAAAGTTTTTGGGGTTTGGGGAAAAAAACCACAGAGTCAGGTAGAGTATTCCAGACATTGACCACTCTGTTGCTGAAGTCGTATTTCCTGCAATCAAGTTTGGTGAGATTAACCTTGAGTTTGTATCTATTGTTTGCTCTAGTGTTGTTATGGTTGAAGCTGAAGTATTCATTGACTGGTAGGACATTGCAATGTATGATTTTATATATTATACTTAGATTGGACCGAAGGCAGCGTAGTTCTAGGTTTTCTAGGTCTAGAATTTCGAGTGATGGCATAAGGTATTCTGCAACGAGTAGAGGAGTGGAGAACTCTTCTTGTGAAATATTTCTGGACTTTCTCAACTGTGTTAATATCAGATACGTAATGTGGGTTCCAGACTGATGAGCTGTATTCGAGTATTGATCTAGCAAAGGTTTTGTATGCTCTAGTTATTAGTGTAATATTACCAGAGAAAAAGCTACATAAGATTAGGTTAACAACTCTTAACGCCTTTTTGGCTATATAGTTACAATGGGCTCTAGCACCTAGGTCATTTGAGATGAGTACTCCAAGGTCCTTGACAGAGTTTGGATCATCAACAAGGTCTTGAGTATTCAGCCTGTATTTTATTTTCTGATTTTTTTTGCCAATATGTAGGACAGAGCATTTATTTGTTGAGATTTGAAGTTGCCATTTGTTTGACCATTCTGATACATAGTCAAGGTCTTTTTGAAGGGTAGCAGTATTGCCTGTGGTGTAGAATAGCTTTACATCATCAGCGAAGAGAACACAGTTGCTCTTGATATGATTACAGAGGTCATTTATTTAGAGTATGAAAAGAGTTGGTCCTAGAACACTGTCTTGGGGGACACCACTGTTGACAGGTACAGAATTTGATAGGACACTCCCAATTTTGACCATTTGTTGTCTGTTTGACAGGAATGCTTCTATCCAGTAATGCAAGTGTCCAGAGATACTGTAAGATTTTAGTTTTAGGAATAGTTTGTCGTGTACCACTGAATCAAAGGCTTTACAGAAGTCTATGTAGATCAGGCTTGTCCAGCCCGCGGCGGCGGCGGCGGGGGAAGAAGCAGCGGGGGCGGGGGCAGCAGCGGCGGGGGCAGCAGCGGCAGGGGCAGAAGCAGCAGTGGTGGCGGGGGAAGGCTTCTGCCCCCGCCGCTGCTGCTGCTTCTGCCTTCCAGTCCTGCCTCATCCAGCTGGGCCATTTGCAGGAGGAGAGGTAGGCACGAGGCAGCGAGCTTTCTCCCCCCCCCGCAAAATTTGGCCGGAAAATAAACTGTGATAAAAAAACTGTGACAAAAAAACTGTGATAAAAAATAAATAATTTTTAATAAATAACAAATAATAAAAACATCTCACTAACTTCATTTCCAAATAAATTTAATAGGTTAACTATGTTTTCTATGGTTTTTTTGGATGATCAGGTATCGTTACTGTTATTTTATTTTATGTGCGGCCCAAACCAAATTTTCATCTTCTAATGTGGCCCAGGGAAGGTGAAAGGTTGGACACCCCTGATGTAGATTGTGTCTATTGCTTTGCCCTGATCGAGTTGTGTAGTCCATATGTTTTAGCAGTGTAAGAGTTGCAGATTACATGATAGTTTTTTCCTAAAACCAAATTGTTTATTAGAGAGTATGTTGTTTGTTTCTAAGTGGAGGATGATGGATTGGTTAATAATTGATTCCATGACTTTACAGGTCATTGAAACCATATAAGGAAACTTTGCTTACCTTTGTGACTTCTCAGTTGGCCCAATAAATATAGGCCTCCATGCTATAATGATTAAGATGTTGGTTATGAGTAGGAACATCCAGGTTCAAGGTCACCCATAGCTAGTCATCGTTTCAGCCCAAATTACCTCCTATTGTTGCATTTATAAGAATGCAAAGAGAGATCCCCTTGTAAAGGGGCTGGAGTACAATGATTGATCGGTCCTCTAGGAGCCAAGCAGTTTTGTTCCTGATTTTGTCAGATGTACCTGAATGCAGGATCTCTTCTCCATTTATTGGGTGTGATTTTTTCAATTTTAATCTGGCATTGGAGGATCCTTTCAGGAGAAAAAAAGCACAAAACCCACACTATTCCAATTGAATAGATTTTCTGCAGCACCTGCAAATTATAGTTCTTCTGAGAAAGATGGTCAAAATATTCATGAATGTGTCTAATTGTTGCCTGCTGCTTTGGTTGCCAGGTGACTCAGGAAATGCTTGGCATAATTCTATGATGGTAGTTGTTTTCTGTAAAATAATACGATGACTAGGCATGTCTCTCCCTTCCTTCAGGAGGAAGGGAGATGTCTCTGCTTCCTGCTTTCAAGTTCTGCAGTCAAGATCATTAAAATTTGGAAACAGTGGTGGTTGGCTCTTCTGGTATGCCCTTAAGCTAGTGGTTGAAGAGATCATACTGTATCCCGATGCTGCCTATTATTTACTAAGGGTTTCTGCTAGGAACATATCATTGAAATCAGTGGTGCTGTCAGCAAAGCCTCTGATTAGTTGCCACTTGAAATAATTCCTGGAAAAAAGTGTCTGATGTTTTACATTTATGTAAATTATGGTTTTTTCCCCTTCTCTGTTCCCAGCCTGCACCACTACTAATCACCATCATATTTCGTGGAGTGGAAGCATGAGCCATTAGCTGAGAAAAAAAGGACTCCTGTTCATGAACTATATTATGTATTTGTGCATACATGCATGTGTATAAATGTATATCTGTATCCAAACACAAAAATGAGGCTAATGCTAGTTTACTAATTTATTTACCATCTGCAAGTAAGAGATTTATTATGCCAGTATGGATTAAGAGAAGCAAAGGCTTAATACTTAAGTAGTCATCTGTAAGAACATTCTTATTCCATGATTCTACAAATCCTTAGCAATCTTTGTTATATTTATATAAAAGGAATCCAGAAAACAAATCGGTACATCCCAGTTAAATAGAAAACAAATTTAATAAACATGTGTATACATGTCTACTGTCAGATCCGTGTATCTGTCATTTCTTCAGTGGAAGAAAAAAAAGGGGGGGGGGAGTGATAAAGAAATCCTTTCTTGATGTAACCTGAATATAGTTAATCTTATATCGAATTTGTATAACCCACACATGATTATGATGGAGGGAAAAAAGCCAGATGGCTGGAACCTATCACCTCTGAGAGGCACAGCCAGGAGATGAGAAGATCATAAAAATTCCAGAGTGAGATGTATCCTGGGAATCTCTGGAAAAGTTTGTTCTAAAAAGGGGGTGGGGGAAAATTAGGTATACCCTGGGAAACTGTGAAAAAGATCGTTTCTACAGAAGGGGTGGAGGCGGGAATTAACGTACTTGTTAAGTTTGAGCAATGAGAGGCTGAACCAGAGCATGAGTGCAACAATACTTTATTTTACAATAAAGGGCTGACCGTGCTTGCCACGCCTGGAACTGGCTCGCAGCAATCAGCAGCTGGTTGGACCCCGCAGCCTGCTTTTATAGCTGGCTGCTGGAGAGAACCAACCAATAGGAATGGGGGAATAACGCCCACACAAAGTGAGTGGACCTGAGTGAGAACTCCTAGAGTTCTCAGGACATAACAGTACTGGCTTTTGTTTTACCAAATACACATCGAGATAAGAGGAGGGGTTTCTAAACTCCCTTATCTATGCCTGTATGCCTGAGGGACCTCAGATGCTGCTTTGAACTCCTATATGAATTGTCTCATCTCAATAAAGGATTCCTTTTGATACATTTGGTGTTCAGAAGTTCATTCTTGTTAATTGAATGGGAAAAAGTTCTGTAGCCTGACATCTACATTTATGTAAATCTGTTTTAGAAAAAATCAGATTTTTTTCTCAGCTATATTTAAAGAAGCATAGCTCAAACTAAAATAAAGTCTATATTCAAATCAGCTGACATCAAAATAAATTACTTTGCATACTGATCTTTTCCAATATTCTTTCAAAAGAAAATTGTTACCAAAACTAAAAGTATTTAAAACTATTTTATTTTTTCCTGAAACATAAAATTGTGGAATGTAAATTATAAACATGGGTAAACCATAACCATAATCAAATTGGCCTAATATACTCAGTGGAATATAATAGCTTGCTTAGTTTGCAATAATTCTCCCTGAACTATTCAGTAAGACTTACATCTGAGCAACCATGTTTATCATCTCACTTCAAGTTTTAAACAAAGGGAAATTCAATTCATTTGTCTTCTGGTTTGACTGCCTGACCCAATTCACTGCTTTCACATTTAATTTGTCCAAGCACCAGCTCCAAAGTTCTCTAACCAAGCAGTTACTCTGTTCTATAGTTAGCAGAGTTTCTGGTACAATTCCCTCTGCCAGAGTTAGCAAGTGATTGCCTAAGCACAATTTAATTACCTACCTTGAGAGTTGTGTTATCTAATTGTGTTATCTAGTAGAATTAGTGGTTAGCTTCTTAAAAAAGATTTTAAAAAGGAGATTTAATTGCTTAAATTTAGTATACTGCTTTCAAAATAATCCAAAACTATTTCATTTTAAAAACATTACTCTACTATAGCAATATGCAATGAATTATAGCCCAGTTAAGGGAGCCAGTATGAGGGAATGGTGAAGAATGGTGAATGGTCTAGAAACTGGGAGATGGTAAGTTTCAAGATAAAAACAACAACATATTGTATCACTCTCACTGGATCAAAAAGCAGTGAATACTAATAGCATGAATATCAAATTCCTCTATATTTTTCAAAGAATGTTATTTTTTAGCCCAAATTGGTCTGCAGGGGCAAGGGACAAATCAAAGTGTCAGATCCGTGTATCTGCCATTCTTCAATGGAAGAAGAAGGGGTGGGGGAGTTGGTACAAGTAAACCTTTTTGATGTAACCTGAATATATTAAATCTTACATTGATTCTGTATAACTTGCACATGATATACAACTGGAGGACTGGAGCCAGATGTCTAGAAACTTGTCACCTCTTGAAGAGATAACAAGATGAGAAGGGACCATAAAAATTCCAGCTCTGGGGGTCCCAGTTTTGAGCCTCACCGATGACAGACCACTGACTGTGATCATGGGCGGCTTTGGTCCATGCTTTGGCATCGGAGAGCCCCAATCTTTTAGATTTGGAGCAGAAGCTGCCTTGTAGGGGCAGTGGAGGAAGGGGCATCAGCCGGGTAGAGGGGAGCCCAAAATTCTCCCCCAGTTTGGCAAAGCTCCCTCCCAAAGACGCCTGAAGCGGTGGTCTAAAATGGCCACCCTGAAGGGGAAGATTAGACTGGAATAAGTATTGGGCAGGAGAGAGAGTGGAAGAAGCGAACAGCAGGAGGAATGTGATGATATAATTAAATGGAAATTACCCTCTGGATTAACATTACAAAGTATCTTTAAGAAGGACTCAAAGCGGTGAATTGAAAGAAGTTTTAAAAAAGGTGTGAATTGCCTTTGACAGTGATGGAGCTTCGAGCCGAGAGAGGTAGAAGCTGCAGAAGGAATTACACAACTAAATTGGATGAGTATATCTTGATTTTATATAAGCACTAATCCAAACTGAACTATAGATGACTAAAGAGGAAACTTATATAAATTGGATTTGATCTTTTTGGAAGATTGTGGTTTGAAAAGCTCTGAATAATTGGGAAGAAAAAGAAAAGAGGAGGTGTGGATTTGTTAGAACAAGGAGTGCCATCTGAGCTAAATTCAACTTGACTTTTTTTTAAAAAGACTCTGTTTCTTAAAAATATAAGGAAAATTGATACAATAAAATAAGAGTTTTGCAAAAATTGCAAATTGAAATATTGAAGTAAAGAAAGATACAGGAAGATTTTGACCTTGGATTAATTATTGGTTCTGTTATGGACTTGGTATTGGACTAGCTGAGGACTAAAAGTTGAGAGGAAGGAAACAAAAGCAGACTGTTGGAAATTAACTTTAAAGACACTAACTGGATTAAATAGAAAATTGTAAAATGGTGATATCTCTTCAGGCACTAAAAATGGAACTTGGAAACATTAAGAAAACTTTACAAGAAAGAGGTGAAACTTTGGGCTTTGTTTTTAAATTTTGTGAAGAGGTGATTGCAGGGTATGAACAACAAAGACAAAGTACAGAAAAAGAGGTGGAGCAAATTTCAGAAGGGGCCTTCTTTAATCACCATCAACAACAAAGGAATCCAGAAGGAAAGAAAAAAGGAATTGGAAATAAATATTGGAGGTCTGGGTAATTGAATAAAGAGGGAAATATCTGGAAAATAAAAAAGGGGGAAAGAATCAACAGAAATTCGAAGGGCAGAAGGTAGCTAAAGATAGAGAGGGGACAAAGAAGGGAAAAGAAACAGGATTTGGGAACAAAGGAATTTGGGAATTTTTTAAAAAATGAGGGTAAATTTCTTACACAGAGATAATGGCTGAATGATAAGGAAGAGGGGATTCCGCAAGGTGCTGGGGAATAATATAGATAAATTTGTAGTTGTGAAATGGGGACATATAAGATGAATAATAGAATTGTTATTTTTTGGCAATGCTGTCTTTATGTTTAAGAGGTAAATTCAATAAATATATGGAATATGTTTATCGACTATATTGAAATACTTTGAGGATTGGAATGCTGATTTTCCTTTTTATATCTTTTGGTTTAAATATGAATAGAATAATTAATAGAATATGTCTAATAAATAGATTGAAATAAATGAAATTATATAGGAGGAGAGCTGAAATGAAATTGGCATTAGGGTTTAGGATTAAATGAGTAGATAAATACGTCCTTTTTCTTCTCTGAAATTGGAGGTACATTTTACAGAATTAAGAAGGGGAAACCATGCAGAATCTGATTTATACATGTTATGTAGTTTTAAAGGGGATTAGTAATTTTAAAGTTGTAGGTAAAAATGTGATTGAAAAGGGGAAATAATGAATATGTAACTTTGAGGTGGCGCACTTACATTGATATTAAAGGCGGGAAACCAATTTATAGAAGAAGTGTTACTAATTAGAACGTAAGAGGATTATACAAATGTGACAAATAAAAGTATTACAGTATAATAACTGTGAAGTTAATATATGTGAATTAAATTATGAGATAAGCACTTGGAATAATATAACAAAATAGAAAATGCATAAAAATATTGTTAAGACTAGAAATTGAATATGTAACTATGGTCATATTTGTATGTATATGTGGAACCTATAATCATGCTGTTCACTAAAAAGAGATGTTAAAATGTAGAAAACTGAATAAAACTTGTTTAAAAAACATTCCAGCTCTGGAAGATACCCCTGGGAACTCTCCTAAGATAGGTTCCCAGAGAAGGGGAGGTGGGAATTAACATGTTGGTTCTTTGTTTGACTAAATCCACATCAGAATAAGGGGAGGGATTCTAACTCCCTTTATCTATTACTGTATGCCTGGAAACATCTTAGACTCTTCTTTGACTAGTGCTGGGATTCACTCCCTTTCAATAAAGGATTCCTTTTCAAATATCTAGCTTTCAGAAGTTCATTCTTTTCGGTTGAAGGGAAAAAGTCCAGTGCTTACATAAAGCAGAGTTTGCAATAGAGGTCAACCTGGAGATGAATTTTTTAAAAGAACACTTCACTCTACCAAGGGGACCCTACAAAAATGTCTGAATATAGCAAGAGCAAGGGGAAGCCAAATGCTGGGGAGAAACTTCGACAACTCTCCAGCCAGACACTGACTTTATGTACCCCTTCAAAGACAGTGATGCTGCCGGAGAAAATTCCACAAAGCCCCTGGTGGTCTATAGGCATAGGAAAGAGAGACAGCTGGGACCGAAGAACCAAGGAAGTAACCCTCACCTGGGGTAACCGTAAACACGGGTGGAAATTGGAGCTGGAGGCCCTCTCTGATCAGGAAGAATGGGTCAAGGAACCACTGGCAGATGACCAACTGAAACGGTACATAAATCACCTCATGAGGGACCCTGTGAGGGATGGACCGGAGAGCGAGGGAATCAGAAATTGGAAGAACCCGAGCTAACCAGCTGAGAATGATTGGGCAGAGGAACAAGCCGAAGGACCAACATCCATACCAGGTACCCAACCCCTTGTCACCCCAGAGCAGGGGATTAACCTGGGCCAAACTGCAGAGAAAGTCCCCACCCTTGGGGGTAAAATTCGATGGGGACCCAGAGAAACTGGGATTTTTCCTGGCACAAGTCCTCACCTACATGCAAGAATACAGGCAGAATTTCCCGACCCAGGGGGCCTGAGTGCAAGTCGTTACCCTGGCCCTAGAAGGGGCAGCAGCCAAATGGATGGTGACTCTCCACAACGTCAATGCCCCAGAACTCAGGAACCTTGATAGATTCATGACAGCCCTACGCCACCACTTCGAAGACCCCTCGCTGATAGAAAAGCCCATGACCACATTAGAGTCATAAAGCAAGGCTAAGTAGCTAAGTACACAGAGGAATTTCATGACATGGCTGGCCAAGTTGACTGGCCAGAAGATATCCTAGTGTGTTGGGTCAAAGATGGACTCAATGACCTGCATGCTGCTTGCCTGGCTCATGGGGCCCCAAACCTCCTGCATGAATGGTACCTGATGGCAGAGGAGGTGGAGACATGATCTGAAACCAGTACCACAGTGACAAAGTCTGGAGAAGATCTCCACCCAAGGAAAGTGGGAATTTTTCAAACCCCAAACCACCATGACCCCAAGACAAGCTGGCTGCTTTAAGTGTGGAAGAGAGGGGCACTGCACAGCAGAATGCCATTCGAAAACCCCTGCCAAAAAGCCAGACCACCCATTGGGGGGAAACCTGGAAAATCCAACCCTTGAGGAAAAGAAACTGGCCTGGAAGCCAAGAAGCTGTGAGGTTCTGGTCCCCCCCAACCCAGAGGAAGAACCCCCAATGCCTCAAGGAGACCTGAGCCAGTCCGAAAGTGATTCGGAAGATGACTCACTGGTACGCGACCCAATTGAATCAATCACTCTACCCCAAAGACTGTTTATTCCCAGCTGAGGGGAGGGGGAGGAAGTTGCAGCGTTACTGAATTCGGGATGCACCCAGTGCCTAATCAACCCCTGCCTAGCAGAGAAATTGGGAATCCAACTAAGGAAAATGGAAAATCCCATCGCTTTTTGCCAATTAGATGGAACTATAGGGTGGGTGGGGGGAGCCAGCCAGTTTTGCCACAGTACCATTGAAAATAAGACTAGGGAACCATAGTGAGATGCTCACATTCATTGTAGCACCAGGAATGGAAGGGCCACTAGTACTAGGACTCACGTGGCTATGGAAATAGAATCCAAAAATAAACTGGAAGAGAGGAACCGTACATTTCCAGAAACATGTAGCATTTGCAAACAGCCCAGAGGAAAAGAAAAGAAAGGGAACAGAACAGAGAATCAGCCATGGCCAGTCAGCCGGCTGAACCCATTAACATCTCCAACGAGTACCAGGACTTAGCCCAAGTATTTAGCGAGGAGGCTTCTGATGAACTCCCACCCCATCACACCGCAGACTGTGCCATTGAAATCCTACCAGGGGCTAAACTTCCAAAACCAAAAATGTACTGCATGTCCCCCAGAAAATTAAAAGAATTCAGGGTATTTATCGATAAAAATCTAAAAAGGGGTTTCACTGAACCTACCTGACCAAAAATAGCAGCCCCAGTATTATTCCATGAAAAGAAAGATGGCTTGGTGCGTCTATGTGTGGATTATAAAAACCTAAATGCCATCAGTGTGGATAATATATATCCACTCCCCCTCATGAAGGACATGTTAGCCCACCTCTCTAAAGGAATTTTTTTTTCAAAGTTAGACCTACAAGAGGCATACTACCACATTAGAATAAGGGAAGGGGATGACTGGAAGACAGCTTTTAACACCCCACTGGAATATTATCAATTTAAAGTGCTCCCTTTTGGATTACAAGGAGCCCCTGCCGTGTTCATGCAATTAATTAATGAGACTCATGAATTTTTGTACAAAGGGGTTCTCGTTTATCTTGATGTTATTTTAAGCTACACCGAAACAAAAAAAGAACACATCAAATTACACCGAGCAGTTCTCACAAAACTCCTAAACACCAAACTATATGCAAAACTCTCTAAATGTGAATTTCACCAAGAAAAAATTGACTACCTGGGATATAGGATATCTGAGGGAATAGAGATGGACCAACAAAAAGTAAAAGCTGTCATTGATTGGGAGCTGCCCACTACTCACAAACAACTGCAAAGCTTCCTGGGGTTTGCAAACTTTTACTGCCAGTTCATTCCAGCTTTTGTGAATATCACCCTCCCCACCACGAACTTGTTAAAAATGAAAGAGAAACCCAAACCAAGGCAACCCCTTACCTGGACAATGGAATGCCAAGAGGCATTCAAAAAACTTAAACAACTGTTCTCAGCAGAACCAATCCTGAAACATCCAGACCTTGAACAACCATTTGTCATCCAAGCAGATGCTAGCTATGTAGCAGTTGGAGCAGTTCTACTCCAAAAGAATGGACATGGACAGTTACAACCATGTGCTTATACTTCCAAGAAACTGACAGAAACCCAGCAAAGATGGGCCATATGGGAGAAAGAGGCATATTCTATGCGATGGGCACTCCTCATATGGAGACATTTCATAGAAGGGAACCAAATCCCCTTTGAAGTCTGGACTGATCATAAAAATCTAGAAGCCCTGAAAACTCCACGGAAACTCT